>APFE030777981.1:0-24851 GCA_000404065.3 Pinus taeda
TCCTATTTCTGTTTACTATAATACGCGTGTCTCTGACTTTGCAGAATCCTACAAAGACCGGTAAAAATCAATTTCAAGTTGTGTATATTGACACGTGGTGCTTTGTTGGCATTGGTTGTTCATGTATGTATGTACGTGGCATGTCCTCTCCTACGCACATACATTCATTAGACGTATGCCATAGACGTTATGGTCAGGGGACGTGTCTATTATTATGAACTTCACAAACTGACAAGCACTTTCAGGGCCAGCTTATGTGGCCCACCATTGCCATTGACCCCTATAAGGCGGCACGTGAATGATTTTGTGGCTGACGTGGACAAAATGTTCCGGGTCCAACTTGGGTGTTTCCCTCTCTTCTTTTTAACGCGATCACGTGAACTAAAATTAGGTGTCAAATTAAAAAAACATATCGTTTTATGAAGAAAAAAATTCATAATTTAGTATCTGGCCAGATTTGAGAATCTTGAAGCTTATTATACTTAAGAATTCTGATGACAGGCAAGGATTCAGAGTAATGGCTTGATGCTATTCATGTATCTAAAGGTCAAAGGTTCGTTGTGCTGTGGTGTAATAGCAGATTTTAAATAATTTAATTTTTAGATTATTAATATAAATATTGACCTTTACTTTTATAAATGGTCATAAAGTTCCAAAATTATTAGGTATTTTGTTTTTAATGCTGGTTGATGTGTATATGGGTAATGGTTTTTTTTATTAATACAAGTTATATAGTAGTGACTACCTGCAGTTTAGTTTAAATATAGTAAATTAAAATAAAATATTATGAGAATTTTGGGTAAAATAGAAATTTATATAAATATTATGTAGAAATCTCAAAACAAAAACTAGAAAAAAAAAAAAAATGGATAAATAGGAAAAAAAACTTTAACAAACAGATGTTTAATTTAATATAAAACAAAATATTGTACTATAAATGTAGAAAATCTTAAATAAAATAACATTAAACTAGACACTTTAATAATGCAATATAAAACTTAATACTACAAACATAGTAAATATTAAATGAAGTAACATGAAGTTTGACTATTTAAAACTTCTTCATTAATCTTATTACACATGGTGTACTTGTCAAATTTGGAGAAATTATTTTCCCCCAATTTGTGTCGGCCTAACTTATTGTATTTGTTGGTGTAAATATTCAAACATAAATAATGAAATTGGTGTGAATGTTCAATTATAACTAATACAGTCATTTATAATTTTTATTTAAAACCACTTTTTGTATATATAAGTATAATTACATCCAAGATATAATTTTAAATGGTAGTTGTTTACTGAATGTATTTGTATGTCAATGGATGGTTGAGATTTCTATGTTTGTATGTTAATGGGTGGATGGTGGGTTGATTATAAAATTGACTCATCATGCATTTGACAATATCATGATACCATCCCTCCAACATTATGAATGCTATTTATATTTTTTAATATTTTATTGTTCAACAAAAAAACACATTAAGATTTATTTCAAATAGAATGTAGTTTTATTATCTTATAATGGGCAATGAATTTTATAATTTCATAGTGTAGTGGGTGTTGTATTTTATATTTTAGTGAATTTACACAAGAGTAATAGTAAAAAAAATAATATTTTATAAATTTTGGTAAAATGTAAATTTAAAAAAAAAACAATTTTCATCAATTTTTTGCTTCACAATGAATGTGAATTTGGAATTGGAATGAATTCGAAGTCGTGGTTGGTTTGTGAATTTGAAATTCTACACGTGTTTGAGATGCTCTTTTTGGAAAATGATCATACTCATATTGACGTTGATTTATTATTTGTACATGTGAATTTGGAATTGGAATGAATTCGCACTCGTGGTTGGTTTGTGAATTTGAAATTCCACACGTGTTTGAGATGCTCTTTTTGGAAAATGATCATACTCATATTGACGTTGATTTATTATTTGTACATGTGAATTTGGAATTGGAATGAATTCGAAGGCTATACATGTGAATTTGGAATTGGAATGAATTCGAAGTCGTGGTTGGTTTGTGAATTTGAAATTCCACATGTGTTTGAGATGCTCTTTTTGGAAAATGATCATACTCATATTGAAGTTGATTTATTATTTGTACATTATAGTCAGAGTGATTTTGAAATTCCAGTTTTTCTTAAGTTGGTTCAGTTGGAAAATTATATTGCTAATAATGACACCTAGGGAAACATTGTGGAAATTTGCAAAGCGACTATTGGATACCTAATCCTCTAAGGGTTTGTGTGGAAGCTGAATAGTCTAAGGAAGTCTAAGAGACAATGGAATACGAAACCAGAGGTCATGTGAATGTCCTATAAATGTATATCATTTGTTAATAATAGATATACTCTCATGCTTATCTTTAATATTTTGTTGACGCCATGTATGTGTTTAACATGGTATCAGAGCGAGCGCACTCCTATTCTGCTCCAATTTGAGCCACTTGTGTTGTGGCCTCTCTGTGCATGTCAGTTCTACATTCTTGCAGATAGAACTGCTATTATTGTGTGCATGCCTGTTTCATGTTTCACAGTGTCCGACTGACCTCTCTCAACTAGATTTGTGTTGGTTTCTCTATCCACTACCTCATATAGAAAAAACACACCCACCTAGACTCTGCACCTGAACGCTCTGTGTTTGATAGAAAATCGAATGACCTTTAAAGTCTGTGTTGCGTGGAAGACTGAGATGACCGTGGTGAGTGCCATGACTGAAGTAAGTATGTATTGCGGCCATACATATTTGATACATATTCTGCATTGAATGGTATTTTGTGTTGAATGGTAATGTGTTGACTACATTTTAGATGAACATTGTGTTGCTTGACATGGAGTGATTTTCATGTGGTATTACTGAGTTCATAATACTGCATTACCATGATTGTTTCTTGGTTAACGCCTCTCCTTCCGCACAATTAATACTCCTGACTCCGCACCATAATACCTCCTCCTTGTCAGTGAAATTATTAGTGAAATTGTGTTGGCATGTACACCATGACTATACACAGTGACTGTGGTTTCCTTGAATCAGTTATATGAACGTTGCCCCTGCTGCCACATTAGAGGATCGATGGACTGCGACTTTCTCATCCATAGGTAACTTCCCAAGAAGCTCGAAGCCAAGACCAAAACCCTTAAGTGGGCCAATAAGTTGAACATGCAAAATTGATACTTTGCTGGAGGATGGAAATCCTTCTAGCTCGAGGTCCAGCAAATCAGGTGACAGTGCACAATAACTGTTGGATTAGTCAGATCAATGGACAGGTTTAATGGAAGATGAGTGATGAAGATCGTATCGTAGGAGATTAAGTTAAGAAATGGATGGATCACCTCAAGACACGTGTCGACAGAAGGGTGGAAAACGTGCAGAATAATGGAGCAGTCTTTGTAGGCGGTAAGCAGTATCTCGCGCGCCCTAAAAGCTGTAAATGGTATTCTACAATTTCACACGATTAACTTGAGAGGTTGACATGTAACACACGATGGAAAGAGAAAACCACTTTTCTCGCACACTCTTGACTTGTTATGCATCATGCAAGATTTCACGTGAGATTACGCGATCACCATTGGATTGAGGTAGGAGAAATAAATGGTGGAGATTGGCTCAGGCTAGTTGGCATGAGTTATTGCACGATAACCGTCAGATTGAGGAATGAGATCGATGGCGAAGATTTAATGCGCTAAGGAGAGCATCGATATATGTGCAAAGATTTTTGGAATGGAAGAAAGGTAAGGTTTAAGTGTGGTTTATGAAATATTTATATTATATGGGAAATAAGTAGGATTAATGTATTATGGTTTAAGTTGAGTTTTAACCAAAGTTTAAAATCCATGGTATGGTTAATATGCGTGGGTAATAAGAATTAACCAAAGATTATGAAGGATTTATAAGGCTCCGCTCAAAGGTTTATAAAGGTCCAGACTTTGGATAGTTAAACCAAACATTTCCGCATAGAGTTTATTGAAGGAGCATTAATCTTGACTTGTGAAGGTTTTACTAAGTATGGAATTTTAAAATTCTTGGAACATGTATATGACATGCATTTTATATGCATACTGTGGGTATGTGCGGCTTAGGCTGCATCATTGTCAAAAGTTGCATTTTATGGTGATTTGTCTCTAGTTGAAAGCATTCTCTGTTGTGGAAAGCATCCGAGTGTCATTTTGGATATGGGTATTATAATCACGGTGGATAGTGATGACAAAATATTTTACGACTATTGAGTTTGAAACCACATATCTTCACGGCCACGCATTTGAGTCCCAATAGCGTTCTGCTCCACCACTCTACAGCAGCATCAAAAACAACCTTTTCCCCATCAATATCACCTGCTTGGAGGAGTATTGTGGCCGTAGAGTGCAGACTAGAGTCAAGGTAAAAGTAGCAGATGAGAAAGAAATTTGGAAGACTGCTAAAATTGACGGAAATCATGGGGAAGCGGTGACTGTTTGATCAGAGGAGATCGACGCATATTGCGTTAGAAAATGCAAGTAGGTTAACATTTTAAACAGACACGATGTGGTTATTAAAAGGAGTTTAAGGTTCAAAGTGATCAGACCATCCGTTTAATGGGTGATCGGATACATATCGCTTTCGAAAGTGCACGCAGGTTAACGTTAGAAATGGATGCGATAAGGTTTTATACAATGGGATTAAAACCTCGTTGAGTTCCAGCCATCAAGACCATTCGTTGGTTGATTGATCGGACGATAATCACGCATGAACTTGTGCATGGGTTAATGGATCTGTTGTGACCCGATATGTTATCAAAAAAAGGATTAAATTTTATTTGAATTCCGGTCATACAAGTCAAACGGTCGTTTCATTCTGGATGTGTTTAAGTATAAATATTAATAGATTTCTCATACATCTGTTATCGATAATAGGTATAGGCTAGTGCCATCTTAGAATGAAAGTTTCCACCTTCTACTTAGAAAAATTTCAGAAAGCAATAAGGCAGACACCCTCCATTGGCTACACCGTATTTCCTATTCTACTGCCACTAGCTTATATGCTTAGATGAAGTATCGACATAGTATATTGAAGTTGGTATTGAAGTTTTTTTAATCAGTTTTTTATCTAATCATGAAGGTAGAAAGTTGAAAATTAAAAGCAGTATTTTTTGGAGGAGAGTTTAGTGATTTCCTGCCATTAGAACTATTACACTTTTATTTTAATAGTGGTGCACTTATTATGGCTCTAATTGGTGGTGTATTATATTTTCTCAAAACTATGATACAATCTACTGTTGAAGACACAGTTAAAATCAACAAGAACACTCTTTGTGATATTAAAACATGTCTGTAGAATACACAGGAAAAGATAGACTTTTTGGAGCTTGAATCTCAATTACAACAGGAAGAATTACAGTTGTGGAGTCATCATTCTGAACCTGTTTCTATTCAGAAGATTGAAATAGACTCCCTAAGCAGCAAAACAATAATCTTACAGTTGATTCAGATCTAGTACCCAATGCAACAAGGTTACATGTAGATACAGAAATTCAGTCTGCAATTCCCAAGCCCATCATTAGACCTTGGGAAGAGCTTATCCATAACAAGCACAAAACTAGTCTTGGATATGACAAGGATGTGTCCTTTCATATTCCAAATTACTCAAAGCCCATTCAGTTTCAGAGTGCTGGATTCCTTCATGACAGTTCACCTCCAGATGTTCCAAATTCTGCTCCTCTTCCACAAGAACAATAATAAATTGTGAAATGCCAACACTGTGACCAAGTTGGCCACATGAAAGATCATTGTTTTGATCTTCATCCATGTAAGCATTGTCATAAAACCTGTCATTCTTCAAACATATGCTTTAGAAACAAACCTCCTACAAGAAAAAAGATTCATCTTGGATGGATCGCTTCTTGGCAATGGGCTTCAACAGCCAAGAAGATATTTCACTCATACAACAGGATTTGTTCTCGAGTATTGAATAGTCTTGCAGTTGAGTTTTCTTCATCTTCTCACCTTGTATCTGACAGGGGGGAAGTGATGGTCATCTGCAAGCTTCAAAGCCGCATCAAGCGAGCCTGAGCCACAACTGACCATACCAGATTCAGAGTTGTAGACAAAGACAAAAATGCCCCTGAGCATGCCTTCAGTCGGTGATACCTTTTCAAAGAATTGGGGACACTTCCTCTAGCAGAAGACTTCAACTTCTTACCAGTTTTGGAAGAGTTCCAGGAATTGCATTAAGAGTTCCAGTTTTGGAAGAGTTCCTTTTATGTGGGGTGAGACCTCCCTTTCATGGTTGAAGGTTTCCCTCTTCAAAACATCAAGAGCACTTCCCTCAGCAGAAGACCTGAGCTTAATGCTAGACTTGGAAGAGTTCTAGGAACTACACTAAGCATTCTAGTGTTGGTGGTCATCCTTAAACCACCTCCCTTATACCAACATTTCACAGAGCACATTCAGTCTAGTGCTGCCATCCATTTTTGCACGTTTTGTATTATAGCTCTCTTCTTGGACTCATGCATAACCCTTCGGATTAAGGGGGGGAATGTTGGACACCTAATCCTCTAAGGGTTGGTGTGGAAGCTAAATAGTCTAAGTAAGTCCAAGAGACCTTAGAATATGAAACCAAAGGTCATGTGAATGTACTATAAATGTATATCATTTGTTAATAATAGATATACTCTCATGCTTATCTTTAATATTCTGTTTTCGCCATGTATTTGTTTAACAACGACAAAAAATGAAATGTATCACGTGGAAATGGAGTGCAAGAAAGTTGCATGTGTATTAGTAGATTTAATCGAGCCATAGAATCAATTCTGTTGGACACCTTGAAATAAAATATTTGTTGTTGCAAGAAAGATACATGTGTATCCGTAGATTTAATGCGATCCATAGAATCAATTGCCCTGAACATCTTGAATTAAAATATTTGTTGTTTCCATGGATTCATCGTAAATAAAGTGATTCGTCAAACCATGACATGATTCCTCAAACCATGTATAAATTAACACAATAATAATAGTAATAAATTAACAACAACACTCTTCAAAAATAGTAGCAAGTCATATGTATACACAGGATCCATGCCCATTAAATGACCATTCTCACTAATAATTAACCACTAAATTATATGAAAATAAAAACATATATAAATTCAACTCATTTTCTTATAAATAGTTTTGTTTAAATAATAATGTTAATATAACTCAAGATAATAGCGAATTATGATTATTCACATTAAGAATGATTAACAAGGGATGAAAATAATCAATAGGTTTATTCACATTAAGAATGAAATCAGAAAGCAAGAGGTTACCCATGGAGACGAGGACCTTGGTTAGGGTCTAGTGCGGAAGATAGAGACATAAATTGCCTCATATAAACACACGAGCATGAAGGGTGCAAGACACCTATGTTTGAAGGATACTGGAAGATGGTAGTGTGGAACAAGGCAGTAGGGAATGGCAAAGGGCATGGAAGTATCATGGTTTTAGTAAGGGAGAAAGAAGGTCGTCTCATTCAGTTAGAAAAAGAAGGCTCAAATAAGCAATTCATTTGCTTTCAAATATCAGAAAATGAAAACCACATCAGAATTGCAACATGCTATTTTGCGCCGCATGTTTCAAAAATATACAAAGGTAGAGGGCTTGACCACAAAGATCCATTTGCAGCCTTAAAAGCGGATATTGCAAGATATTCGCAACTAGGTGAAGTCCTTATAGTGGGTGATTTCAATGCTAGGACTACAAGTGAGCAAGATAACATTCTTTGTTGTAAAGATGATTGTGACCCTGTTTGGCTCACAAAAGAAAGTAATCATTGATGGGAAAGAATTTCAGAGGACAAGGGCTGCAATCTCTTTGGTGAAGAATTGCTTACTTTATGTGGGGCCTTTGATTTAGTCATTTCTAATGGCTTGACTATGTGGGCAAAGTTCGGTAATTTCACTTGCAATACTTACAATGGAGCAAGTGTGGTAGATTATGTAATTTTCTCGCATGGTTTGTGTGAGAGAATGGAGGAAGTTTTGATTGGAGATCAACTGTGGGACTTGAAATCAAATCACAGGCCAATTTATTTATGTTTCTCTTAGATTGGAAAGAAACAATTAGAGTAAAAAATTCAACATGTCCAACAAAATCTCCCACAGGGCAGAATTCTTTTGACCCCAGAAAATTGTAATACATTCAAAATGACGCTAGAGAGGCTCTTCGAGAAGGAGAAAATTAAAATTCACAACCTTCATAGTCACGCATTAACACATTTAATTTAATGTGCACTTTCAAAGTGCAAAAGAGAAAAAATTAAGAAGTTTGAAACAAATTGTTTTCTGGTTAATGCTTGGTTTGATGAGGAATGCAAAAAGGAAAGGAGAATGTGGAAAGAGTCAAACAAGGATAACATAAAGCTCAAAGCTTACAATCAGTTATTAAGTAAGAAAAAGGCCGATTTCATGGTTTCAAGGAGGGAAGAACTAATCTTCCTTGGGAAAAATAATCCCAAATTATTTTGGAAGGAGCTCCAACCGAAAAAAGATACAAATTGGAAATAATATTACAGCTTCTAAATGGTTTGACTATGCAAGACAACTCTATGAGCATGTTCCCAAGGTTGACCCTCTCCCCTTGGTCAACACTGATACTGAACTCTTCATGGTATAAGAGGTAGAGATGGGTATCAAGAAGTTGGGTGTTGGAAAAGCAAAAGACTTAGTTGAACTCCAAGTAGAATATCTAAATTGGGGCTCAAATATTCTTTCACCTCACATTACAAAAATATTCAACAACATCATACAATAAGGGCTCCCCACAGATTGGAAAACTAGTCTGGCAATACCTCTTTTCAAGAGAGGTGATGTCAATAATCCCTCCAATTATAGGACCATCATAATAAACCCTTTGTTTTCTAACAAAATTAAAAAGTGGGTAGAAGAAAGGGATAAGCGTGCTAAAGGGCAAGTGGTTTTTAGACCTAAACATTCCATAGTTGATCATTGTATAAATTTAAGGCACATCATTGAAAAAGTTGGGGAGAAAAAGGAAGAAGTCTTTTGTTGATTTGTTGATTTCAGAAAATCATTTGACTCAGTTCCTAGGGATAATCTTTGGCACAGAATGGAGGAACTTGGGGTTCCTAAATATTTGAGAGTAGTTGTGCATAGGCTGTATGAAGAGGTGAAAGTCAAAATTAGAAATTCAGCAGGCATTTTTGAAAGTTTTAGAAGCGATATCGGGGTCAAGCAAGGTTTCCCACTATCTCCTACCCTTTTTGGTTTATATATCGACAAGCTTAAGGAGTGGTTATAAGACTTATTTTATATGCAGATGACCTTATTCTGATGGTATCTATTTGGAAAAGTTTGTTATAAGACTTATTTTATATGTAGATGACCTTATTCTGATTGCTAAATCAACTCTTGCTTTGCAAGAGCAACTACTATCCCTTGAGCATTTTTGTAGAAGTGTGGGGATGCAAGTCAATATCAACAAAATGAAAGTAGTGGTCTTCTCTAAGAAAAGAAAACATAACAAGCATAAGTTCTACTTGGAAGGAAACATTCCGGAAGAAGTTGCGGATTACAAATACCTCGAAATTGACTTCAACAAAAATCTAAGTTGGGATGGTTGTATAAAGAAAAGAACTTTGGGGGGTTGGAAAACATTTTATGCTTTTCAAAATAGGGGTAGAGAGGCAGAGTTATGGGACTGGAAAACCACTCAAACTCTTTTTGGGCTTCTAGTGATTTCGGTGATTCTCTATGGTTGTGAACTATGGGCTAGCAGTACATCCGACATGCAATGGAGACAAATTGAGAAAATTCAAAAGCATTTGATTACAAACAAATTTAAGATTAAAAGTGCAGTTCCTTATGATATCTTGTTAAGTGAAACAATGACTGCTCCTATTGAAGCAATTGCTATGGTGCGAGTAATAAGGTATTTAAAAAAAATTGAGAAAATGGAAGAGGGTAGATGGCCTAAGTTTGTCTTTAATGATATATTATGCAAGAGAAAAAAACTTGGATGCAACAAAATAACAAATGGTTTAGTAAATGCGGTATTTGCTTGAACGTGTGTCCCATAAACAACAAAGAGATAAAATATTTTGTTATAGAAAAGTTCCACAAGCATACTTAGGATAAGGAGCTAGGCAGAAAGAATAATTACAATATTGAAGTGTGTAATCCCACTCATAGTCATCAACCAAAAGCATACATAGAGGAAAATATCTCTTGAAGAGCCAAAATTCTTATTGCTCAGTTAAGGACTAATTCTCATCAACTCCATTGTGAAATAGGGCGTTGGAAAAGGCCAAAGGAAGTGTGGGAGGAAAGAGTATGCATTTTTTGTTCTTCCGGAAAAGTGGAAATAGAAAAACATTTCATTTTAGAATGTGAGGCCTTCAAAGACAACAGGGAAAGTTATGCAGATATGCTGGCAACTAGCTCTTAGGATAATCTATTTAGCGAGGGGTTTGTCGAGAAGTCGGGAGCATTTATTTTGAAGCTTCACAGAAAAAGGGCTGAATACATCAAGCAGATGAAGAAGCAATATGTCCCATAGGCTATCTTTAGCCTCGTGGACGCTAAAATAATTTCTTTCTTTCTTTCTTAACAAGGGATGACCATCTTCAATAGGTTTGACCATTACATTTTGGGGAAACAAATATATAAAAACTCATTTATGATAAATATAAATATATCCTCGAAATTTATGCAAAAGAAAAAATGTCTCAATAGAAGGGTAAATATATTATTTTTACTCCTTTGAAAAAAGCCCTGCACTTTAACGTGACAAGTGTGGTGGGATTGAGTGTCGCAGTAAAAATCTTCAAGCTTAATGGGATACGGTAACAAGTAATAAGGATGACGTGTCATGTGTATAAAATTTTTGTGACTGGATCATGGAATAATGTTTGTTATTACCAAACAATTATTGTTATTTTACTTTACATAGTTAGTAAGTGTGGATGAACGTTTTTTTTCTTAAACTGTACATTAAGGAAAAGTTAATACTGATAAAATAATGTTATGAAGGTCATAATTGTGACCCAAGAATAGTAATAATAATTAAAAAATGATTTCTAATTATGCTTAGAATCAATTACGCATCAACTTCCTTTCCTAGAGTGAAGGGGAAGCCCCCTCAAAGAATTAGAATAGTTGTTTATTGATTTACTGTGATAGTTTTATGTATATTATGAAACAAAATTAAATTGCATTGAAATCACACAGAACGAATCAAATAAATAGTTGTTTAGAGATTTACTGTCAGAGTTATATGTATATTTTGAAACAAAATTAAATTTCATTGAAATCACATAGAACGAATTAAATAAATAAACTGTTGTAGAATGCATTGGATGTACGAAAAAAATAAAATAAATAGTATTTCGATTTTCAAAGCAAAGTGGTAAACTTGGTTTTTAGTTATCTTTCTGGCAATGGCATAAGCTTCTTTTGGTCGTAAGTAACAGGTTGAAGACACATATTAGACCTTGAACATGAACTACTGCCTAGAGAATAGTTGAAGCGAACTCAAAGGCAAGGCCTTTGATTAAACTCCCAATTAGATTCTGAGACTATCGAAAAGACAAAAAGAAGATAAGTATAATTTCTTTTTGCAGGGAAAAATTCAGAAAATTCATTCAATGCCTAGGATCCAATGGATCGGAATTCTTGTATCGAGCAAGAGGAACTCACTAGTGGAAAACTAGGAAAACCAGTGTTATGCAATTAATGGAAGGAAAATTGTAAAAACAAATACAGTAAGAACTAGTACGAGCTAGGTAGCATAATTAGCAAAATTTGGAAAAGGATCTTTAGTATTTAACCTTGGTCTAACTAATGACAAAAAGCAATGTATTTGTGTAACATTATGATGTTTCATGAAAAATAAAAGAGAATAAAAGATAAATCATACTCGCCAGCACCATAATTTCTGCAATGAATAACCTTAACCAAGTAGACTCTACATGATGAGGAGAATTATCTGAGGGTATGGCGACTTAGGGTTTCTGCAGAACTTGCAACGAAAGACCTGAGCAGACTTCTGCAATACTGTCATACCACCAGCAATACAAAAGGCAGCACACGACAAGAAGCAACGCGAGCAACATGAATACCCCCCAGGGGGAGGACGCTGTGCCTCCCCCCAATGCAAATGATTCTCCTCAGAGGCGTGAGGAAGGAACTAGTTCAGCTGATCAAAATGGAGACAGAGAGAAGATAGATCCACAAGATGCCAAGGTGAACGACAGGGAGAACCCCCAAGTCACCTCCAAAACCTGTAGACCTGTCGCTGCTGAACGCTCGAAAATAGAGCTCCCAAGTCATCGGATCAATACTCAGATCCAGTACATGAGAGATCATGCATTGATAGGCAAATTCATAGGTATGTGGCCAACAGAGAAAGTGATGCATGGCTGGATAGCAGCGAAGCCGAAAGGACACATAACGTTGCAGCTAGGACCTAAAGGGTTCTTCACGGCCATCTTTAACTGCTTGGAGGACCGAAACAAAGTACTAGATGGCGGCCCCTATTTTTTCAACGTAGATGGCCTATATTTGAGGGGATGGGTGGAGCGCTTTAATCCAGACAAAGAAGATCTCAGCTGGGTGCCAGTCTGGATCCGTCTCTATTCACTCCCAATGGAATACTAGGACAAAGAGACATTACAAACCATAGGAAATGGTCTCGGTGAATTTGTCAAAATGGCAGAGGAAACAAAACTCCGAAGATATACCTCCTTCACCCGCATTTGCATTTACATGCACCTTAGCAAGGCACTTCCGGATGCGGTAAGTATTTTTCATGACGAAGTTGAATGGGTTCAGTCAATTGATTATGAACATGTGCCGTTCAAATGCAGGAGATGCCATGCACTGGGTCACCTATTTTGGGACTGTCCTCTAAACCAGAAACCCTCGAATACCACTGCCTCTGAGGAGCCGGATCTGACTGGCTTCACTAAAGTTGCCAATCATAGGAAAAATCACAAGAAACTTGCTACAATCCCTAAGAAGCCTCAAGCCAGTTCATCAAAACCCTCTACGAGCAACAGTTTTGAAGTGCTAGCCCAACAAGAAATACACAACCCTGAGCCCCTTGTCCCATCTGAGAAGGATCACATGATGAACAAACAACCTGCACATTCTGATCCCAAAAAAATCCCAGAAGAACCATTACCCACAGATCCTTCCTCCACGACTATGCGCACAGTCCCAACCTGGTACTTGCAAGGAATGGAGGTAGACAACTTGCAGCCTGACCTTTCCAGGGCAACAGAAACAACAGAAGACATAAGTGACACACAACATATGGAAGAAGAACAAGAAAGCATAGACATTGGGGATTTGGACATTCTTGGTCTAGAGCAGGCATGCAAAACAAAAAATTATGATAAAATCCCAGAGCGACAGTTGGAGAATCTGGAAGTAATTCTCTCCAGAGCTTAAAGGCAAAAATCCCTAGGTATTCACACTAGAGGTCTGTGGGATGGGAAAGCATAATCAAAGATAACAAAAAGAGAGGGAGGAAAACAGATCTTCAATGCACCATCCGCATTGGGGAAATGCTAGTGGAGTCAGGCAGGTACTCCAAGCTCACAAAGTCTTACAACTCTCTCTCCAACCTTCCATCATGAAGCTAATCTCATGGAACATTAGGGAGCTCAATAGCCCTGAGAAATGCAGACTGATTAAGAACATGATAAAGCAAGAGAAACCCCAAATTCTCTTTCTGCAGGAAACTAAATGCAACTCCATCTCTCTAGATCAAATTGCTACAAAAGTCTAGCCGAGTAGTATAGCAGTAGTAGTAGATGCTTTTGGCGCCTCAGGAGGCTTGGCAATTATCTGGGATGCATGCACCATCTAGCTCAACAACATTCATGCAAACAAGCATTTCCTCCAAGCTACTTTCCACATTACAGGCACCAGTATACATGGTCACATAACCAATGTATATTTTCCCCAGGAAGCTATGCATAAGGTAGAACTTCTAAATACCCTTTCCTCAATCAACACTAATAGGTCTCATCTGCTCTGGATCACTGGGGGCGACTTCAACATGATAACCAAGATGGAATAAAAGTGACGAGGAAGGAATAAGCTGGACAAGGAAAGTAACAATCTAAAAGATTACATTCAAAGCAATTGGCTTATTGACATGCCATTCAACAATGGCATTTTTACCTGGAATAACAAAAGAGCTAGTTTTCACCAAATTGCATCTCGCCTGGACAGATTCCTAATCTATGACAATGCTATCCACTTAGGGGGAGACCTTTCAACTTCAATCCTGCCGCTGACAGGCTCATACCATTGGCTAATTTCTCTCCAATGGTCTCGACCAGGCAATGCTACCCGTAGGCCATTTCACTTTGAGGCTTTTTGGATGACACATCCAAATTTTGTCAATCTGGTAAATTCGGAATGGATCAACTTCTCTTTGCCAAATGGCATAAGCATGTTCAAATTTCAACAGAAGCTTAAATACCTCAAGAGTAAAATAAAACAATGGAACCATTCTTCGTTTGGTAACATTTTCCAGGCTCAGACTGCTCTAGATCAAGAGATGAAACAGTTGCAGCAACGGATCATCACAGAGGGAATATCAGAGGAACTTTCGGAACAGGAAAAGTCTCTTGAAACTCAGATCTCAGAGAGGGCCAAACAAGAAGAAATGCTCTGGAGGAAAAAATTGAGAATCAGGTGGCTAAAAGAAGGGGAAAAATACAAATTTTTTTCACCGTTCCACTACTCAACGCCGAATGAATAACAATATTACTCACATCCAAAATGAGCAGGGGGTAAAAGTGGAAAAACATGAAGAAATCGGGCTCGAACTTCTCAACTACTTTAAGCAAGGTCATCAAGAACCACAGGTGGACAGAATGCAAGCTATAGGAAAAATTACAGAGAACATCCCTAAACTAGTCACAGAAGAGCACAAGCAGCTCTTACTCAGGCCGGTCGACTTACAGGAAGTGGAAAATGCAGTTCATCAACTGAAAGAAGGCAAGGCGTCGGGGCCAGACGGATTTACTTCCAACTTTTTCCATAATTTCTGGGAGCTAATTAAATTGGAAGTCTGGCAGATTGTTGAGGAATCAAGAACCATGAGGTGGATGCTTCCGGCTATGAATGCCACATTCATAGCCTTTATCCCAAAGGAAGCTCATTCTAACACCCCTGACAAACTTTGGCCCATTGCCCTGTGCAATGTCATCTACAAGATAGTTTCCAAAATTGTAGCTTCAAGACTCAAATCGTTGCTACCACTTCTCATTTTGTCGAAGCAGTCAGGATATGTTGAAGGCAGGCAGATTATGGATGGCATAATCCTCACTCATGAAATCATCCACTCCCTGAAGCACTCCAAGAAATCAGGTACGCTACTTAAAATCGACCTCTCAAAAGCCTTTGACAGTTTAAGTTGGATGTATATTCAAAAGACCCTATCTGCCTTTGGTTTCTCCCTAACTTGGATTCGCTGGGTGATGAGTCTCATCTCTTCCTCTTTTTTCTCAATTTTGATCAATGGTATCCCCTCATCTCCTTTCTAGCCTTCTCGGGGTATTAGACAGGGGGACCCTCTTTCCCCCTTACTCTTTGTGTTAATGGCAGAAGGTCTTGGCCGCAGTATTAAGGCTGCTCTGTTTTCCCAGAAACTAAGAGGCCTGTCATTTCCTAACACTCCAGCCTTCACTCATCAGCAATTTGTGGATGACAATATGCTTTTTGGTCACCCTTCAGTCCAGGAAGCTCGACAATTCAATTCACTATTGACAGAATTTTCGGAGGCCTCTGGCGCAAAGATAAACAAGGCCAAATCTCAAATCTTCTTTTTTCATACCCCCACTATCACCCAAGCTTCTATAGCTTGTATTCTTGGATTCTCAATTGTTTCTCTCCCTTCCAAGTATCATGGTGCTCCTATGACTGACTCAGCTATGAAACACTCCTCTTGGAGAATTCTCTTAGGAAAGCTAGAGGCTCAATTATCTTCCTAGACTCATAGGGCTCTCAATATGACCAGTCGCCTTGTCTTAATCAAGGCGGTTCGGCAATCCATGCCGCAGTATCTCTTCTAGATCCTAGCTGCACCCAAATGGGTTCTTAAAGAGATCAATCACCTACAGAGATCCTTCCTGTGGGGCAACTCAGATCAAAAACGCAAATGGGCCCTAGCCAATTGGGACACAATTTGCCTACCAAAGCTTACTGGTGGAATGGGTCTACGGGATCCTTACCACAACAATATGGTTATGGGCGCCCGCATCTGGTGGAAATGGCTTACTATGCCATCCACCCCTTGGGCATCCCTATGGATTGCAAAGTATGCCAACAATCAACCCATCGAAGAATTAATTCGAATTTCAGAAGTCAACCCAGGTTATCTAATCTGGAATGTGGCCAAGCAACACAAGCTCTTAATTCAACAACATAGCTTCTGGGAAGTGAAGGACGGCAATACAGCAAGGTTTTGGGACGACTCTTAGCAGCAGCAACCCAAACTAAAGGATTTGATCTTACCTCATCAAATCCCAGAACAGGAAATGCAAACCTATAATAATGTCAAGCACTTCTGGCTTCCTTCCACATTGCAAGGGCACAGGCAATGGTGTAGCACGAACCACATAATAAGACAGGGAATGGACTCCACTCAACAGATTCTCAATACTGAATTAGCAAAGAGAAGAATACAATACTCAGATGAAAAGGATATTCTTAGATGGGGCTATGACGAAAAAGGATCCTTCACAACTAGGAAGGCCTATCACATCATCATGAAGGAACACATTGTCAAGGACCCTCTCTAGAATAAAATATGGGACCCCAAGATTGGCCAAAATTCTCAACCTTTCTTTGGCTCTTATGTCATAATAAAATCCTTACTTGGACAATCTCAAGAAGAGGAGCTTCCAAGGCCCCTCCATCTGTCCCAACTGCAAGCAAGAAGAGGAAACCACTCAACATCTTATGAACTCTTGTCCATTAGCGCACAAGCTCTGGGAAAAGGTCAGCTTTAGATGCCAAAAGGATGGAAGGACACAAGGAGATATAGTTTCCATTGTTCGCAACTAGGCAAGGAACCCTTTCAAGAGCAAGTTGTTAAACTCCTTATGGAAGCTGATACCAGGTTTTCTCATGTGGACACTATGGAAGGAGAGAAACCAACGAATCTTCAAGGACCAATCTATGCCCTTGGAATTTCTATGGAATACAGTATGTCAAAATATTAGGGAAACACTACTTCAAACATGGTCTGAGGAAGACCTTCCCTCTCTCCCGTTGGAACGAACCATATGGACAAATTGGAATCTGCAGTGGAACCAAGAAATGATAATCAACGGAAAAACTCAAGCAAGAAGCAGGACACCAGATAAGTGGAGTCCTCCTCCCTGTCACATGTTCCAGCTAAACTTTGATGGAGCCTCGAAAGGAAATCCAGGAAAGGCTGGATTTGGAGGAATATTCAGAGATCATAAGGGAACTCCTATTCTAACCTACTTAGGCTCAACTGGATGGGACACCAACAACTCGGCAGAGTTAGAAGGATTATGGCAGGGACTCATTATAGCCCAAAAACAGGGTATATTCCCGCTTGTTATAGAGGGAGATTCACAAATTCTCATAAATATGGTCACCAAAACGCTGCAGGGAACAACCTCAAGTAAGGTGAGCAACAGCTGGAGAATGGAGAGTCGACTAAAACTTATCGAAATTTGGTTCTCCTCCCACAAAGCAATTAATCTCAAGCACATACACTGGGAGGGAAACAAAGTAGCTAACCTATTGGCAAATATAGGAGTGGAAAGTGGAACAGATCTCTATACAGGTACACTCTCTACTCTAGCCACTGAACAATAGATGCTGGAATATCAGGAATTGGTAAAGAATGAAATGGCTCAGGAGGAAGAAGTGCACCCAGAGACGGGTGATCTCCAAGAACATTAATGGCCACCCAATAGACCGTCGATGATCGCAGAATGGGGAGACCAAAGGGCAAGGCATTTACATATAGCAATATGTGATTGCGATCAGATCACATCACAATATCGCATCGACAAAAACCAAGGGGCGGAGCCTCTACTTATAGCAATATGCGATTGCGATCGGGTCAGATCGCAATATCACATCGGCGGAAACTAAGGGGCGGAGCTTTTACATATATCAATATGCGATTGCGATCAGATCGCATCGCAATATCGCATCGACGGAAACCAAGGGGTGGAGCCTTTACTTATAGCAATATGCGATTGCGATCAGATCGCATCGCAATATCGCATTGGTGGAAAACCAAGGGGCGGAGCCTTTACATATAGCAATATGTGATTGCGATCGGATCGCATCGCAATATCGCATCAGTGGAAACCAAGGGGCAGAGCCTTTACACCTTCATATGTGTGATGCGATGATGCGGACCCGACGGTATTCTAAATATTATTTGATAATATTTGTTTTTGCTATTTGTATGATTGACCAACGGGCCTGTCGTTTTGTTGTCGCTTCTGGTGGTGCTGTGTTGAATCTTTTTCGGGGTTTTGCTTCAAAACATGGATCCGAGTCCTATGTATGGGTTTTCTTTGGTGATAGTCCCATGATATATGGTTGGTCTTTTTGCCATGTCAAACTGGTTTCCCCAATTTGGGACAGTTTAGACCTTCTTGATGAACTCTAACAATAGCGGTTGAGGCGAGGCCTCGGTATAATTATATTTTTGTTTTTATTAATAAAATTAACCTTACATAAAAAAAAAAATTCAATTTATATTAAAGTAAATTTAATTTTTTTCCAAAATCTAATGTGATATAAAATAGAAAATATTATTATTTTTCCAACATTATATTCACATAAATAACACAAAGTATATAACTCCCCATCATTATCATGGCCATTATATATATTCATATAAATAACACAAAAATTTATCAATGACATTCTTCATCATTATCATGGCCATTATATGAACGTAAGTTGAAAAAATAATAATGGAGAATAAACAAAATAATGATATTAAACTTACAATCAACCCGGATGATTAATGGATAGGGTATTCCACACGCAAGCAGCCATTTCAACCGTTCATTTAAAATCATTCAAAATTATCTAAATAATGTTTTTAGTAAATCAAATCATGGAAATGCCTCAGTGAAAAACGTAGATGAAAGACTTAGGTTGTGCAACAACTTATGCAGGGGTGATGTTGTCAGGTGGCATTTAAACAAAAATGGAACCTGGAATGAATTTAAGGGCAGTGCAAACCCTCTAGCGTTGAGAAGAATCTCCGAGTTGAACAATGACAAACTGTAAGGGAGGTTACCAACTCCAGAGTGAAACCATGGTTCAACAGGAACCTTAATCAATGAAGGGAAATGTAACATTGCCAACCTGCAATGACATTTTCCCAAACCCGTCAAGGAAACCAGAAGGAGGACCAGAACAAACTACATGACTGAGTTCGAAGAGAAAAAAGTAATCCAGCAGTTTGAAAACAGAAGAAGGGCACGTCAGACTACAAGGAAAGGCAAACCAAGACCACTTACAGAGCCGATCTCGCAAATGAGTCAAAGTGAGCAGGAAATTAGAGAATTCCACTTCTCGGTTATGAGAAGTCCACTTGTCAGTTATGCAGCTAGACATCTGCCATTGGACACATTCAAGAGTATTCCAGTCTAGAACCTCGCTTCCATTTATTTCCAGTATAATGTCATATTCAGAGACTATGTTAAATAATAATAATAATAATAAAATAATAAAAAATAATGTTGGAGAGACTATGGTAAATATGATGGAGGATAACACATGTGACACTGGAGTTTTGAAGCTGTTCGACTTTCACGACGCATGTAATCTGCACATTTCTACCCTACATAAGGTGGGGAGGTTATAAATTAATTTTTTTGGAAAAACAAAATAGGTTGTACGGTACAAATTAATGACAGAGTACATTTGCCATCATTTACAAAATAAGAGGTGAATCAATAGTGTTTCAGATAAATCAATTTAAATAATATTTTTTTGTATTCAAGCCTCTATGATCTATAATGAATTAAACAAAGTCTTTAAGTAGAAATCACATGAGATAATTCTTTGGCCGACGTATTTTGAACCAACAAGTGTGGTTCATCATCAGGGCCAAATGAAGAGGCAGACCATGGCAAAGGCTTAAATAGAGAGCAATGTAGAAATAACCATTACTAGAAATTATGTCTCTACATTGCTCTCTATTTAAACCTTTTCCATGCTTTGCCTCTTCATTTGGTCCTGATGATGAACCGCACTTGTTGGTTCGAAACACGTCGGCCAAAAAATTGTCTCATGTGATTTCTACCGAAAGACTTTGTTTAATTTAAATATTGTTTAAAAATAATAAAATTTAGTTGATAATGTTTAACTTTAGATAAGTTAAAATATTTTTGGTCAAAATGAAACTAAGATATGGTCAATGTAAAACTAAGCACAATATATTCTACCTTGCAGTAGGTATAATAAGGATTATTTACTCTGGAATATATGTGTAAAAGAAGTGTTTGAATAATAAATATGATAATATTGGAAAAAAAGTTTTAGTAAATAATGTTAGGATAGACATATAATTTTATAAATATAGGAATATCTTTTTCAAGATAGACAAACTATTCTAATCACACAATTATCTAGTTGAGGGAACATCTCAACCACATGCTAATCTAGTAAATTAACTATTTGGAGAGTATCTCCTAAACCATCTATATTTAACAACCTCTTAAATACTATGAATGAACTCTTCTCATAAAGATGAACTCTAAATAATGAAAAATGATCCTAACAATCCACAAAGATGATCACACCTACGACAAGTAGGAGTTACATATTCCAATGCTCGCCCTTAATGACTACTTTCTTAATCTCCATTGGCCAAGGTCTCCATCAATATGTTTTCCTCCGCAACACATGATCTACTGTGAACTGAAGAACCTCTTGATCAACAAAGTCTATTTTTAGCCGAAGCTAGCATTTTCATCTTGAACTTGAAAAACGTAAACATTGCGTTTGTTGATTCCATATAAAAAAGTCACCATCCACTAGAATACATGGATCATCAACCATTGTATCTGTTGGTTCTATAGGAAATTATTTCTTATACATAGTTCAACACATATCTTCAATCATGCATTATTTCACTTCCCTTGCATCATCATCATTGGGTTTTTTTGGTTTTTACCCATAACCACACTCCCTATTTTCTTTGGATTACTTTTAAACATAAGCTAGGTTTTCTTGGGTTACCCTAACCCATTACACCTATGGGTTTTTGTGGATTACCCTCGACCATCATATCCTGAAGTGGTTTCTGCTTATCACAAACAATACATCACATCAAGTGGTTTTTCGCTGACCATGAAGCTTCCTCTTTCATGACAAGTGATTTTGGCTTGCCACAAACCTTGCACTACAAAGTGATTTTTAGGGCACCATGAACTTAACATAACAAATTGTGTAGGTATACATGTCTCATTAAGGCTTATTGATATAGGTGGCTCCAGAAACACTTAGTGCTCAAAGAGGGCTTAGGAAAGGATAAAAAATCAAAGTTCTTGGATTGTAATGAAATTAGGGTCGGATTGAAAAACTCGTCACAAGTTTTCCAACAGTGCAAATGACACCTTAATCTAAAATCATATATGAAAGTTATGCCTAGTCAAAGTTTTGGTCAACTTAGCCCATTAACTAAAGTTAACAAAGCGCCAATTAAATTTGGAGCCAACCTAAATCTGACAGAGTTGCTAAATTTGGTGAAAATTCATGAGGCAACTATTTGTCACTTTGCGGCGAAGGTTTCCAGTAGCTAGAATGGGAGAAATTATTGCATATTTAATTTGTCTGGTTACCCCAAAATATCGGTCGAATGGTTTAAACTAAATTGTTTTAATAAAACAAAAATAACATTAAAAAAAATAGGGGTGGCGGGCCACCACACTACCACCCCACTCCACCTTATATATATATATATTTATATATAATACTTATTTCCGATGGGGTTTGAACCCACATCGGCCAGGTGGGCGGCCCGCCAATCAATGGTCTAACAAACAACGACCACTCAAAAATAGCAAAACGCCAATTAAAAAATAACCAACGCACCAACTCAAGGGACCCATGGGTTTTGAAACTAGGCCACAACTGCTCAAACTTTGTTCACTACCAATGACCCAACATACCAACTTTGATAACTTCGTCCAAATTTTTATATAAGAACGAGAACTCGACATTCGCTTGAAGGAGGAACCACGAGCAGGACCGCACATAACCCAGTCTACGTAGAGCACATTTTTCGAGTCATAATATTCCCTAGAATATTCCACAGAGTATTCCCATGCAGAATTAGTGGGGAATCTAAAAGATTCCCTAGAGGAAAAATTTTCACAATGTCAAATTCATGCCAAGTTTATCCTCAAACGAACCAGAGTTTGATGGCGTGATCAGTTTTCTGATCTGAGCAATGGAATTTCAGTGAACTTGCAGAGAGGAATCTTTGTGGAATCATGAGGACTTTAAAAGATTCCCTAAGGGCCAAATTTTGATGGTTTCATAACCAAGCTGACTTTATACTCATTTTACTCATTTTCTTACAGGGAGTGCAGTGGTGAAGTCATATTTTTCATATGAGTAGAAAAACTCCAGTCACTAGTGAGAAGAAATCTTCGAGATTCTCGAGGGTCTAGATTTTGACGGTGTCAGAAAGGGGTCGAGCTTACAGTCATTTTCACGATTTTTCGCCAGGAATTCAACGGTGCAACCCATTGCGTTAGCAGAGGTGTGTATTTTTAGGCCATCCCCAGAAGTGGAGGTATAAGGTGTCGTTTTTAAATGCATGCAATTTGATTTTTTTGAAGATTAATGAACGAGGCCTTGCCACTTTTAGTAGGGCCCAAAGATGTAACCCACACTAGGTGAACTCCATTATCAAGTTGTTTTGTGCCCTTGTTTTCTCATGGTTGCATTTTATTTCCGCTCCTTTGATGTGATATGATTTCATGGTTACATGTTATTTTATATGCAGTTTTGTATGCATCTTTGAAGTGAAAAGATCTAAATCAAGTTTGGTATCAGAGTGGTCTTGTTGCTGATGCAAATTGTGAGTGTGAATGATTGAACATGCAACTAGAAAGAAAATGGAGAAGAACAAAGATCTCAATGAGGCCTTCTATGGCCAAAATGATAGATATGTATGCATATTATGAGGAGAAGATGGAAAGAGAGGAACAAGAGAAAGAAAGAGAAGAGGACGATGCTCCATCTACCTCCTTGAGTGAACATTCTTCTTCTTCATCATCTTTTCATTATTCAAATGAGGAGATCAATTAGAGCTTTCAAGCAGAGAATGTTGAATTAAGGAGACTTCTACAAGAAGAAAAAGAGGAGAAGCAAAGATTGCAACTTCAATTACAAGCCATGAAAGAAGCCTTGGAAGAGTTGAAGCAAAATGAAGGCTTAGAAAAGTCATCATCACTTGCTTCAGAATCAACAGCTGAAGTAAACAATGTTGATCGTTCTTCAATTTCATGTTGGAAGCTTTGAGGTACCCATTTCATGAATCGGCCTGAGACTTCTTACCAAGATGGGATACACTGAAGGTGAGTGCTCGAAGGTAGCAGAAGCTTCTAAGGCATTTTCAAAACCACCAAGGAAAGAGGATGATGGGAGCACATCAAAATCCTCCCATGACAATGCACATTGCAGAGGAAGAGCTAAGGCAAGTTCTCATCACTATGGTTGCACTAGAGACAACCAAGAGGGGTATAAAAAGTATCATTATTATAAATTTCATTTTGATTACAATAATATTTTTAATGATGAGCAGAAATCATGGCATAGAAAACCATGTAGTTTTTGTGTCTTTATAACCACGTGGTTACCGAGTGCTGGAAGATAATGGCATCAAGAAAGAGGACGAGATGTGAAAGACCTTCTTCACATTAGGGAAGGAAGAAGGTTAAGAAGGTCTGGAGGAAGAATAATTTTTGCAATCATTGCAAGAGAGGTGGAAATCAAATAGCCACATGTTGGAGGCTCGATTGAGAGCAACGTCTCAAGGGAGACTGTGTAGGAACCAGTTGGAAAAGTTGTTCAACAAGCAAATCAATTCTAGGATGATGACCCATTCACTTTCATGAGTGAGAGATGATTTTACTAGATATAGTATCTTGTCATGGTTGCATTATGTAAATCATGTGTTGCAATATAATTGTAAAAGTGATGATATGTTTTTCATCGCTTATTAAAGAAATGATGATGTTTTTGGCCTATTTTTGATAGCTGGGGTATTGGTTTCTATTATGATATAAACTTGAACAAAGAGTGCGTGTGATAAAATCTTGGAAAGTATGGGTTTATTTGAGTTATGTTTGGTATTGTATGTAATTTGCAAAGAATGTACTACATATTTGTAGAGGGTATAGGTGTTGGTTCATCACTTACAAAGAGTGCGTGTGATAAAATCTTGGAAAGTATGGGGTTATTTGAGTTATGTTTGGTATTGTATGTAATTTGCAAAGAATGTACTACATATTTGCAGAGGGTATAGGTGTTGGTTCATCACTTACAAAGAGTGTGTGTGATAAAATCTTGGAAAGTATGGGGTTATTTGAATTATGTTTGGTATTGTATGTAATTTGCAAAGAATGTACTACATATTTGCAGAGGGTATAGGTGTTGGTTCATCACTTATGGCTCCGAAGAATAAAGGTGAAGGAGAAGGAAGTATGGTTTGTTAAGGCACTTGTTGTGTATACAAGGGTGTACAATAGATTATATCAAACCATTCTACTCCATCTCACCCCACCATATATATCAAACACACACACACACTCCCCTATATATATATATATA
>APFE030777983.1:0-10462 GCA_000404065.3 Pinus taeda
AGCAATGGTAAGCTATGGCTATCACAACAGAAGTATATTGAGAAAATACTTTTGAGATTTGGTATGAACAATGTGAAGCCTGTGTCAGTCCCTTTCGCTTCCCATTTCAAACTTTCTTCGAGTTTATGTCCTAAAACAAATGAAGAAAAGGATTATATGTCTTGAATTCCATATGCCAATGTAGTAGGGTGTTTAATGTATGCGATGGTTTGTACTCGACCAGATATTTCACATGTAGTTGGGGTTGTCAGTAGGTATATGGAAAATCTGGGTAAAGAACACTGGTGAGCAGTGAAATGGGTGCTTCAGTATTTGAGAGGCACAAGTAGTTATTGTATCACTTACAATAAGGGTAGTGAATTTTTTTGTGGATATGTTGATTCCGATTTTGCAGGTGATTTGGATAAGAGAAGGTCAACATCAGGGTATGTATTTACTCTTGCAGGTGGAGCTATCAGTTGGATGTCAAAGCTACAGAAAATTGTTGCTTTATCCACTTCTGAAGAAAAATACATTGATGCTTCTCATGCTTGCAAAGAAGCGATTTGGTTGAAAGGTTTGTTTGGTGAATTTGGTAGGTTATAGGACAACATCAAGTTATTTTGTGACAATCAAAGTGCAATACATTTGGCTAAAAATCCAGCCTATCATAGTAAATCAAAGCATATACCGATCAAGTACCATTTTGTAACACAAGTTATCACTGAAAGGGGAGTCTCTCTTGAAAAGGTGCATACAAAGGAGAATTGTGCAGACATGTTCACGAAACCAGTTTTGTTAGGGAAGCTACATTGGTGTTTGGCTTCTATTGTTGAGATTTTATGTTTCATATATGAGGCAAAAATCTCTAATGTATGACAACAATAGGAATTTGTTGCTAGATTAGCTCCAGGTTGTTGGGAGAGAGTTAATGGATCCTATATTTGATGTAAGAGGATTTATGAGGCAGTTAGATTCTCTTAGCTATAAATCAGATGTCCATACGGATTGTTTTGTGAGAGAGTTTGTGAGGAAATTGATTATTTTGTAATCTCCTGTTTGATAATAAAGATTGCCGATGCTTATGTTTGGTGGACGTAGCCCAGATTGGTTGGGTGAACAACGTTAATCTGTTGTCTCCTGTGCATGATTTATTTGCTGTGTATATTGTTTATTTGGTTGCTGCACACTTTTGCCTTTAACAATGACATTGCCAAAAACATGGAATACAACCCTCGTGGATACCAAAAGAAGACAAAAACCACTGCCCAAACGGCCCAAAACTAGCAAACTGAAAGCCATACTTAAGCAGTGGGCCCAAAACTAGCAAACTGAAAGCCATACTTAGGCAGTGAAAGATGTGAAGAAAAGAACTTTTAACCAATTAGAGCACAAGGAAGACACTAGATGAATGGACACATAGTTGACTAAAAAGCCGAAATTAAAGAAGCCTGGAGCCCAAGAAACATCGCACTTATAATTATAGTCACCGTGGTAATAGCTCAACCTGTCAATGTCAATTGTAAATGTCTTTCGAGTATTTCACACTCAGATATCTTCTCACTTCTTCACCATTGATAAATATGCTTTGAATCATGGGCAGAATTTCCACTTGATATGGGTTTTTTTTTAATAAATAAAGACAGATAAACAAATTTCAAAATAATTTGTATGTTTAAAAAAGTTCGGTAAATTATTTGTGATTTAATTTATGATTTAAAATGTGTTTTATAGTTTTGATAAATATACTTTGAATCATGGGAAAAATTTTCACTTGATATGCTTTTCTATTAAAAATAAGTAAATACAGATAAACAAATTTCACAGTAATTCTTAAGTTTGAAATTTTTTGGATTTTTTTTTTTTTAATTTAATTTACAATTTAAAAGGTGTTTTAGAGAAGTAAATACAGATAAACAAATTTAATAGTAATTCTTATGTTTGAAATTTTTTGGAAAAAATTTTGTGATTTAATTTACCATTTAAAAGGTGTTTTATAGTTTTTTGATTTATTATTTATTGATAATAAAAATGGTATACATGTTTATTTGGGTATATTTATTAAAAAATGATTTAAATTATGATATTCAAGTTTATTTTTTTTAAATAAATTGTGCATCAAATTTTCATTTTGACACCTTAACCATTCAATATAGATGTTCATTGAAATATGTTGCTGTTTGGTTTTCAAAACCATGTCATGATCATTTTCAAAGATATTTTCACATTCTTCATTATTTGGATTTTTGTGCGAGATTTTTCAAGTATTATTTAACATTATGTTTATAAGTAGGAATTGTACCATATGTTGCAAAGAAAACACCGTAAGGTAGTAGCATAAAAAAGAGTAGCATAGAAGAAAGAAGTAAAAATTTAATGCAATTTTGTTTACTTACTCGCATTTTTCGTAGAAACATTTTGAAGAATTGAGCTACAATAGTTAGGAAGGACGGTAGTTTGAGGAATCCAATCATTATTTGTTCATTCAAAAGTATGTTCATTGAAAATGTGTGCCTCTTTATAATGTCTCTAGTATGTACCTACCAATTGCATAAACCAATACATGTGTGTGTTCTCTTGTGGTATAGGGGCACATTGTTGCCATGGTGCCACCAATAGGTAAATGGAAGGAAAAATGGATCTGGATGTTGAAAGGTTTGCATTGAAAACATTAGAAACACTATAGTTAGAAGCCCAAGCCACACATTGAAAGCATCCCGTAATCACCAAAGTCTTCAACACATAATCCTTGTGACAAAGATTGCATTTTACAAACACTATCAACAATGTGGAATTTCAAGATTAATGTTGAAAACAACATCTGACTACATGGATTGTTGCACTACAACATAGTTTAAGTAGGATTTGTGGATCACTTACTAGGCTTGAGGGGTAACCATTCCAATTTCCAACAAAATTTCCCACGACTTTGCACACCACCTCATCCTTATAGAGCTCATGTCATTTGTGAGTGAGACTGAAGTTGGTATCAAAACAGAGTATCAAACATAGTATCTATCTTTTGTTACAATATTGTTTCATGGAAATTCCATTGGGGAATTTCCATCGGAGTTAAGAATTTCAATAAGAATTCCCTAACACTCAATATTGATCCACAACACAATAGGTGCATTGATGACAAAACAATTAATTTACCAATTATTTCCCTGTTATACTCTGAATTACACACTCAGAACAGAGCATAATATGAAACAATTTTGCTTATAGTAATGAAAGAAGTATTCAAAATACCAAGTCTACAACTTCTCATGTGTTTCTACTTCTGTGATATTCCACATTGGTTTCCAAAAGGTGGGTAGAAGGAAAAAATTTATGACATCCATTCTGAATCATACGTGAATCATTCTTTTAAAACAAACTCTTTGCCAATAATAAAAAAATACTTATTAGTCTCTTTGCATCTTTCTAACATGTTGTTACAACACATAAATATCATTACCATTGTGGAAATACCCATAAATCATTACAATTGTACCCAACAACAACAATTTGTCCATTGTTTTCATGTTGGTGTGCCCTTGAAACCATGACTTGTGACTATGAATTTTATATAGATTTGTCATTTTCTTGTAACCATACAAGGAAACATTGTTTTCTTAGCTCTTATAATATTGGTGTTCCCTCAAAGCAACGACCTATGACCATGGACTGAATCCACTTGCATGATAATGCTATTATACCCAAACCAAGACCTTGAATCCCTTCACGATGATAAATTTCCAACGACTGTAACACACTGCAGGCTGCAAGATGTGATAACCCATCAACTATTATCCTCATTGACACTAAGATTAGATGACGCATCTTACTGCAGCTGGTAGCAAGAAAACCAAGTACCTCGTTTTTTACAAAAACACAATTGGTGATATCTAAATACTCTAATACCCTGAGATTTGACAAGATCTTTAGATTGCTCATATTTATGAACCAAACTAGGCTCAAATGCCTAAGAATTTTAGCACCACTTGCTATACTAATTGAGCCTAAATCATCTATTATTGTAAAACTGTGATCCAAATTGAATTTGGAGATAATGCCAACAATTATGGTATTTTGGCTTGTCATTGGCAATGCAACTAGGGCTTACTTCTAAGGGAAAATTCCAATCAGGTTATATTCACTCAGCAGATCCTAGAATATTATATATTATATATTATATTTATATAATTATATATATATATATATTATATTTTATATATTATATATATTATATATATATATATATTTATTATATAATATATTACACACACACCACAGCACACCACACACACACCCACCACACACACACACACATACACATATACACACACACAACACACCAACACATCTTTTTCTTAGCCTTTTTTTCATTGGCCTTTTTACCTCCGTCATACCTTGACCATAGATAATACCCAGAGTAGAGCATTTTAGAAAGTTCATCAAATTGTAGCTCAATGTACAAGATTAGTCAAATAAGATAGTGCCAACATGTTAAGTTCTTCATTCAAATTGAATGTGTGGGCTTATGTAGACCTATTTGTTTAAGCATAATACATTTGTTGGTCCTTATTAATAAACATGCCCTACAATTTATATTGTTACATAGAGAGAAATTGGGATGAGATAACCATACATGACAACTGTCTTGTTATAGAGTATAAAAATGATGCTAAAGTTTGTTTATCATGTTTAAAATAACCATTTCCATTTTTTGGTTAAAGGAAGTATTAAAGGTGACAACAAAGATACATAAGAATGAAAGTTCTCAGTCCTTCAAGTTTTTAATAAAATGTGAGATCCAAACACAAACTTGTCCACATTTGTTAGAAGTATGCAATATGAAGTTTAAACCTATCCCATCAGATTCTTCATAGAGACCCAAAATGTATCTATAGTGTGATAATTTTTAGTGCACATGTTACAAAACGGATACAAAACACGATTGTCTCACCATCAATTTTGTTTTCCACTCTGTTTCAACAAAGTTACCATCCTTTGCATGAACTTTGACAATTCTATTATTCAACTACTTATCCTATAGTTGTAGCAATGTTTCAGTTCAGGTTGTGATAGAGATTTGACTCTTAATGCTTATCCATAGAGTTCTAGTTTATAGCATGAACTTATTGAAGTGAGTGGGTTAGGAGACAAAATAACTTATCATGCCATATTTAAAAGGGGAAGTTTAGTCATTATCAATAATTTTTGCAACGATATGTAAATAATATTTTTTTATACACAATTTCATGAGCAGCTAAAACAAATGCATTCACAGTGAGCCAACAAAATTTGTTTAGTTAGATACTCTTCCATGTTCTTCGTACCTGTCAACAATTATAAGCATTCCAAATTTTGTAGTTATGGTTTTTACTCATCCTTTTGCATATTTCATGTATCAATCAAGTGAGATTCAGGAGGGTTGAGTTAATTACGGTTTAACAAATTGATTTCCTACCAAGCTTTTAAAAGGAACCTCGCATTCCAGTGCCAAAATTTAAATAAAAGAACATTACATACCAAAACAAAAAGGAAACGTTTGTCATTATGTACAGGAGCTAGAATGCACGTAGTATATATTTAAGATATTGGATGAGTCGAGTTTGATTCGTAAAATTCTTGATAGTTCCCCAACTCAATATGTGGATAAGTCAAAAGGCTCCCAATATATATTAAAAGGATCCTGAGGTAGAGAAGTTGGCATCGTCCCAGCAGATGCTCGATGTGCGAATCAGCAGAGGAGACTAATCTTCACAGTTTTTTCAATGTAATTCCTCTCTGGAAATCTAGTATGATATTGCCATTTTATTTGGGTTTCCTCATATTGTCTTTGTTTTTGTTCATGCAACCTTTCAATGGTGGTGTTCTCAATGCGAGTCTAGGCACCCTCTTCTTATATCATGATCTGGTGCGCTTGGAAGTGGCGGAACTATAAAATCTTCAGAGAATCCAAGGTTCCCTATAAGTCCATTTTGCATCACATCAGTTAAATTTTGAACTATGTTCCAAGTAAATAGGCCTAATGTTTGGGCTTGGCTATCTGTAGTCTTTGTTTTTTCTCAATGATTATGATGATAGGCATATGTATCGATGAGTTCTGCCTCTCTCGATCTGGAACCAATTTCTAGAAGTTTGGAATATTGGTCTGCTCTTTTTTCCACAGTCTCCATGTTAAGTTGTGTTATCTGTCATCCCTCTTATGTGTTTTTTCTCAATGATGTCTTGATATGGGGCTGTTCAACTCATCCTTTTGTATCTAATCATGGTTTTTATATTGACTTAATATAATCTATGGCGCTTTTTCCTCTGAAAAAAAGTATATATATATTAAAAGGAAGAGGTCAAAAAAGTTTGTTTTAGACTTTTTCATGTGATTTGCTTACAAACCTGTATATGCTCTTAAATAACAATGAAATGGGTTATTGAATTCTAGATAGCACTTTGAAAGCACAATTTGATGAAAACAATAAATGGAATCCACCTTCGATTTATCCTGTGTTTTATTGAACCTTGGTTCGCCCCGCGAGTGGAACCATTGTAGGGTTTAGGTTTGTTGGTGATCATTAATTAAAAAATGCGTAGTCTAGTAAATTTTTCCATAAAACAATGGAAATTAGGGTATGATTTTGGTAAAATCCAGTGATTTTTTTTGGAAATCCTAGTTACAGTTATCAAGCTTCAAGAATTTAGGTGGACCAGGGTTTTTTATGGTGTCAAGTCCATTTACATCATCAAAAACAATATTCAAACACTTCCAACAATGGAAATTAGGGTATGATTTTGGTAAAATCCAGTGATTTTTTTTGGAAATCCTGGTTACAGTTATCAAGCTTCAAGAATTTAGGTGGACCAGGGTTTTTTATGGTGTCAAGTCCATTTACATCATCAAAAACAATATTCAAACACTTCTCTATTGTCATATTTAAGAAAAAATGACTTACTAAGATTTGGGTCTCGGGGCAAATTTTAAACCTTGGTAAACAACACCATTAAAAATATATGCCAAAATTTCCATATGAAATTAACTCTCAGTTTTATTGAAAATTGATTTGACACGTGAGTGGAACCAAGGTTATTTTTGAAAATGTGGGTGACCAGTAATTAAAAATATGCTAACGTCTCCATATGGAATTAACTCAGTTTTTTTGAATACTGATTTAACACGTGAGAAAAACCATGATTGGATTTAGGATTTTCGTGCCATTAATTTAAAAAATATGTTATTTGTTGCTATAAGGTATTATTTCTCCAAAGATGACATAAAGAAAATTTCCACATAGTGTGATAACCATAGAAAATTTGCAAGTGGAAAAGATGTCTTTTAAACAAGATTAATAGTTGGAAAGCAGTATAGTCACTGTCTCTATTACTAATTGATTAATTAAGGTTGTGCTTCTTTGTACGGGGCCCACTCACATTTTGTCATTATACAAAAATGCATTCATTTCTACAATCTATCATTATTTTTTCCTCTAAACATCTATACCCCGCACATGAAAGCCACCTTCGTGCCTTCGTACTCCGCACAATGAAAGCCACCTTTGCATATCTTCATTCGTCCTACCGCACTCTGCAGAATTTCCGCAGTATGTACCTAGGGGATTTTATGGTGTTGAATCCATTTGGAAATATTTTTTCAAGTTTTCACTCTAGAAAGGAGGTTTGCACATTAAGAGATTTGATCCCTTTAGGCGCTTGCTAGATTCGTGGTTAATATGGATCTATACTGGTGTAATACTAGCAAAACCATATATATTAAATGGTTGGTAAACCATACATCATAAAAATTAAACAAAAATTTAACTAAATTATAATTTTATTTTAAATTATTATTATTATTATTAATTATAAAACGAATTAATATATAAGTTCAACATACATACCTTTAACCCCCGATGAGGGTGCACATGCGTCGATACTTTTGCCATGTGATTGGCCATCCAAGCTTGCCTCCCTTCCATGCACCCATCAACACTACGACGATGACAAGGCCTGCTCATTACTACACTCGCCTAACACTCCTTCTCAGGTGCGCTAAGGAAAAATGTGAAATTAGGTGCATGTTTTGGCTCAATTCGACCTTTTGGGCAATGAGTTTGGGTAGTAAGGAGTTTGATAGCGGTTGGGTCTATGTCTATGGTGCCTCAGTAAGGATCTGGCCTTAGGTGAGGAAGGAATATTAAACTTGCAATAGCTTGAAGTGGTTTGGCATCGGTCTCCTGGTTTTCCCTTGGGACCCTTGTACGCAAACAGTCGCGGTTTGGTCTTATGCCCTCACTTCCGGTGGAAATAAAGGATTTTCATCACTCCACCAGCTCCTGGATCTTCTCCTGCTCGAGTGGGCTACCACAAGTCTTTACAAGTATGTGGGTTTTTATGTGGCATTTTGTAATTTATGTTCTGAGGTTGGGTCTTGCCTTTGGACCAAAGGACTTTACAGTCTCTTGGATGTGTTTTGGGGGTGGGGGTTTTGTTAATGTGCAACATTCGGCTGATGTCTCAGAGGTATTCTGCTCTGGCACATAAGCTGGGTAAACTTCAGCCTCTCTCGCCGTCCTGGTAGCAGTATTGAGATAGGAGTTCATCCTTTCTCGGGACTATGGGTTTGCAGGTTGGGTGTTTATTGTTTTCTTTATAGCTATTTGACATTTTTCTTTATGGACTCCCCCTATTGCAAGCCTTCATAATCCAGGCATAACCGTCCTGGTAGCAATATTGAGATAGGAGTTCATCCTTTCTTAGGACTATGGGTCTGCAGGTTGGGTGTTTATTGTTTTCTTTATAGCTATTTGACATTTTTCTTTATGGGCTCCCCCTATTGCAAGCTGCCATAATCTGGGCATAGTAGAATGCCATGCTAGCGGGGTTTCCCTCACCGCGGGTGGGGGAAACAGGCCTAGGCAGGTCGCCCTGTACCAGGACATCACTTGTCCTCCGCTACCTATTCCATTTAGGAAACAAAGGATGTGAAGGCTCTTTCCCCTGCTAATTCGCTAGGCCGCCTAGTAGCTCTTGCCTCTATGGAATTGATCACTAAGCAGCTGTGACACATTCAAATTGACTGACATTCTCCATGACCAAACATATGAAGACTGAAATGAATTCTTTTCCTATCTCACTGACATTCAATAAAACCAGAACACCATTCTAGAGCAGTTGGACAACCTACAACGTAGCCAACTTCGCACAAACGATCATCTCTGCAACTTAGAAGCACAAGTGGAGCATATTAACTTCCAAATTCATGATTGTGTTGGTTACTTTGCAAATCCCCCTATAATGACCCCTCATCCCCCTCCTTGATTCACTACCATTAGTTCTTGTTTCTTTTTGTGTCTCGCATAGTATGCTAAGGCCTTAGAACCATTCGGAAATAATATATGTAAATAGTATACCTTGGTATTCTCCAGCACCCAATCTTAAAAATTATTGTTGGAATGAGGGAGTGGGGGCCGTTGAGAGAATTTTTGTATACTATGCTAATTTTAACATCTAATTAAAGTCATTTTGATAAGATTGTCAATAAGATTTTTAATGATGGAAAGTCACCTCCACTTTTCTTAACTTGTAAATAGACTTTGTTACAATGTCATGGGGCAATACCATATGGCACATTTTATTTAATAATCAATTTAATTAAAATGATGCAACTACTTTGGAGATAAATCTAAACTGTGAATATTACTAAGGCTATTTTAAAATATTGTGGAGGTTATATCTCTACCATCACCTAAAAGTTATTTATAATTAAATTAAAATAATGGAAGCCCTATTTCAAAATAGACATTCATATATGTATAATTACTTTTGTAAGTACAAAACACACTTGAGAAGTGTAATTGCTATTAGATTTTTTAATAGAATTGACAAATTTTTCTTACCATATTATAAATTATCTAAGAATTGGCCTTCTTCAAACCACTCAAAATAATAGAAGGTACAGTAATTTTTTTTTATATCAAAAGTCTAACCAAAATAATTTTAACTTAATAGAATTGAAGATATCAATTATTTAGATTACACAATACTAATGCAATATGGAGTATTAGAAAGTATTAACTTCATTTATATATCAAAAATAGTAATTTCAAGATTTTTTAACTAAATTTTAGTAATAAAAAATTTAAAATAAATCATCACTGTCAAATATGCAAATCTCTTTTAGAGTGAAAAAATTGAAAAAAGATTTGTACAACATATACCATGTGTAACTTTTCATTATTTGAATTGCAATTTTGAATGCATAAATGGATACAATGCTTTGAAAATCTCCTTCAACACTTGTGTAGAATACACAACTTAAACTTACAATTCCAATAATCCTTTGCTAAATTTTAGTTAGAATTGATAAAAAAAATATACCTAAAAAATAACCAAAATGAAAAATAGTAAGACTACATGAAATGTTTTAAAAAATTATTTATTTTAATTTATTTCTGTAATATATACTTATTAATATAAGCATTGAAGTATTATGTCAATATTA
>APFE030777983.1:31397-45514 GCA_000404065.3 Pinus taeda
TTTTGAATTTGGAGGTCATTTGCCCTGTCAAAACTTAATTCTCCCAAGACTGGTTTCTGCAACTCAAAAAAAGGGCAGAAAGTCAAATTTTTCATGCATTTTGACCTTTTGGAGGCCCAGAACTTGATGAAATTTCTTACTAATGGATGAGCAAGTGTAACTTTTCATGCCAAATCCAAAAATGCTGAGTTTTTGCCAAACGAAGCTACGATGACAATGGGTCTCACCGGGGGTGAGACCCGTTGAGAAGCCAAAACCTGTAAATTTCCAAAAAATTCCAAAATTACCCAAAATTCTCAAAATTTTTTGGGATTTGTGCTGTAGCTGATGCTAGTGAGTGCCATGATCTTTGACGGATGCCTCTGCCAAGATACGGAGTGGATTGGTCCTTTTCTTCCGCCTAAGAGCCTCGGACAACCTCCTTTGGAACATTTTCATTCTGGCCTTGCATACATGCATCCTTGCCCAATAGTGATTGTGATTTTTCTCCTTTGTACCTCAACCTCTGTAGATGATGAATGGTCATCATTTTGCTCATGGTCATCATTTTTCTCATAAGTTTCGGTTTCTGACATGGTTTTAGGAGCAAAGTGGACAAACTGAACTGCTTTAGTTACCTGCAGAACGTGCTGAACTCTATGCTGTTTCAAGGGGACAAGAACATGAGGGAAATGTTAGGGGAGGGACCTTATGCGCCAGGAATTGGGAATATATGAATAACAGGGAATTTAGGGAATACATTGCAAACATCACTGCACATGCATCATCAAATTCATGTGTTTACATGGGCATATGGAGAGGTAGGGTTAGGGTTTGAGTTTTAGTGTTTAGGGAAAGGGGTAGGGTTTGTATTTATTTTACAATTTTAACAAAGGGAAATTACATGGAAATACAAGGGAAGTGGAAAAGGGGAAAGAGGGAAATATTTACAAGGGAGAAAACATGAACAGCAATAATCCCTAGCACATTTCAATAATCACACATTGCAGCCATATGGAGCCTCTTCCTCTTGCACAATTTGATCTTTAAACCCATTCATGATGTCCTTTAAACATAACCAACAACCATTTTCAAATTTGGAGAACCTACCTCAAGCAATTTGATGATTTGGAGGGAGTTTGAGCAAATTTGTTTTGAGTTTGCAAAGATACAGCTCAATGGTTCTCGCAGGCCTCTCAACGGGTCGCACACTGCCCAACGGGTCGCGCCTGTTAAATTTCTGAACTGTGGAGGGGTGCTGGACGGATCTCGCACCGCCCAACGGGTCGCACACCACCTTGAACGGGTCTCGCACATTGGCAGCTCTGTTTGAAGGCCTTCTCGGTGTCAGAATTGAGCAAAAGTGGGCTCGTTGGAAAGGTCTGAGTCTAGTTATCATTCTACCCATCAAGAAAATCATTTGGCCAACCAAGCTAGGAGAAAACTTGATTTTCCCAAGGTCACTTCAGAGGTGTCTTTGATTCTCCTGAGGCAACGGAATTCTTGACATTTCTCTCAAAACTGACACCTGTGTAAAAAGTGAAGGAGGTTTTTTTTCTTTGGCATGTTTTGGACAAAAACCTCTCTCAGTTTTCCCAAATTCATGTTTTATTGCTCTGGAACATCATTTGAGTGCGACTTGTCCCGGTATGTGAAACAAGGAATTTTGTCGAAATGGAGCGAAATGAAGGGGATAGGGGGCTTCTAAATTCTTGGGGAAATTTTTGGGAGTGAGGAGGGATGTTAGGGAGTAGGGGAAAGTGGAATCTCAGAGATTGAGTGAGGGGAAGGTGTCCAAAAGGGCAAAACACAGGCCCAACCTAGAAAATTGCCAGGTTGTAGCAAGAAACTAGGGTTTGTGCAAAAATGAGGATTTTGGGGGATCTGGGTGTTGGGAAGCACTTGATAAGGTACTTTAAGTATAGGGGAAGGTGTATGAACATCTGGATACAAGTTTCGCTGATGATTTGTCTGTCCAAGAGAAATTGGCTTCAAACCCCTAGGAGAGGGAAATGAACTTGCCAAGGCACAACTGAAGCATGAACAAGATGTAAAATGACTCATTAGAAACTGACATGATAATGACAACCCTATGAATGATGATAGACTCAGTTGAATAGTGACATAGATTGGCATTTGGACAACTTTGAAAAGAGTGAGAGCAAACCCTAGACCTAATGCCTAGTGACCAAATTTTGCTTGAAGACTCTTTGAAATGACAAAATTTGACCTTAACACTCTGAAACCACTTTGTAAGAGCATATTTGATCACTGGAGGAAGGCTGGAAAGACTGACATTAACACCAAGCACCGGTTTTAGCTACGCCAAACTTCGCAAAAACCTTTATTGTGGAATATGATGCATCAGGAAATGGAATTAGTGATGTTTTAATGCAAGAAGAAAGACCCATTTCTTTCGAAAGTCGTCCAATCAAAGGAAAGTATTTACAAAAAGCTATTTATGAGAAGGAAATGTTGGCAAGACTACATGCACTAAAGAAATGGCGATCTTACATAATGAGAAGATCCCAATTCAAACAATATTGCCAGAACTTGACGAGGAAGGAAAAATCATATTGGAACCTGGAGTAGTCACAGAAACAAGAACCCGACAACTACGAAATCGATCAATTTCAGAGTATCTCATCAAGTGGAAGAACTTAAACCGCTGAAAATTCCACATGGGAGGACAAGAATTTTATACAGAATCATCAAGATCTACTCAAGCGTTGAGGACAACACTTTTTGAATGAGGGGTATGTTAGGTCCCTATACTACTAGTGTAACCCCTTATTGTTATTAGTGCAACCCCCTCTTTATATTGTTGTGCCCATGTAGTTCACATATTGTTATTATTGCGCCCCTTAGAAGCACACTATTGTTATTATTGTGCCCTTACATTATTATTGTTATGTCGGCTCTGATTATATTGACCCCTTAGACTCCTATATATAGAAAGGAGGTCTTGTCATTTGTATCATCCAAGAATTGTTCATTTGTGTAATGTAAAGGAGGTTGCCCCTTCAAAGAGGCTGATTTCTAAGGCGGTGATCTATTTTTTCTATCTTTTTGTGAACTGGTTTCATAACACTCTGCTGTAAGATCTCCCCAATCGATTTTCCTCCTGAGAACTTCTCACCTCAGAAAATCAATTTCTTCAATCTCTGTGTGTGTGTTTTCAAATAAACCCCAAGCCTCCATTTTATATTTTTCCTGTTAAGTCTTCAATGGCCTAGATAAAGTCTCTAATCAACGACGAAGATTAAAACATGATTTGATCTGCTTTCTAGATCATTCTCACACATATTTTGATTAATACCCATTAATATTTTAATTTCCCTAAGTTTAAACTTAGGAACTCCATTAAAAATATTAATTATTTTAATAAAATACAATCCAGGTGGAATTTCACCAAACGGTTTATGGGTTCTTTAGAACTCATGTGCCTTAGCTTTTCCACCATTTTTCAAGGCTAGAGCACTTCTGACGCTACAAAAAACTAACAACTTCTCCAGAAAAATTGGCCGTCCAAACCAATGTTGTGAAAATCGCGATCGGGATTAAATCGGCGCGGGGAACAAATCGGAAAAAATCGGAAAAATCGGGAAAAAATTGGAAAAAATCGGGAAAAAATCGTTTGGTACAAAAATATTTATTTTTTTTTCAATTTTTTTAATATCTAAACCATCTACAACATAAAATAAATACATTGACACAAAAATATGATAAAAAAACTAATATATAAGATGTTTAATATCATTTCTAGCGCTAAAATCACACATAACATTGAATCCAATCTTGAATAGTAAGTCTTGACTCCTGAGTCCCAACTCAGCCTCAAAATATCAACAAAAAATATGATAATGTATCTCATCATGTCATAATGTCATATACAATAAAATGAAATTCTAATCCTATTGATTTCCTCTGCCCCTCTTGCAAGAAAATGGCACAGCTTTCCCTTTCCCTCTAGATGCAGATGCTGGTGACTGTGCTGGTGGAGATGGCAGTGGAGTTTGATGTGCTCTAGAAGTTGAAGAATTAGAAGTAGGAGCTATAGGAGGTAGACCACGTCCTCTACTGGTGGCAGGGGTAGCCTGGGCAGGTGGTGTCACCTGGAAACATTACAATCTCCCAATCCTGAAATCCTGAAAAACTGATAAGTCTGCTAGATTTTAAATGAAATCTAAAATTCTACTTTCTCCATATGCTGGAACCACTCTCAAACAACTTGAGTCATTTCATGGTAATGTTAAAAATTTAAGTAAAATGATGAAAATGAAGATCAAGGAGAATGTCACTTTTACTTTAAGAATTTAACATTACCATGAATAGCATATCCATACTAGGGCCTAGATATGATCATTAAGCTGCCCCACTCACAAATTATTTGTTTCTTTCAAATGAGCAATTGAAAAACAAAAAAAAACTTATAAAATCGTGCTGCCCCGTCCCACCACGATTTTTTGGTAAAAATCGCGATTTTTGCTGTAAAAATCGCGATTTTTTCAGTAAAAATCGGCAAAAAAAATTTAGGCGATTTTTTCGTATAAAAATCGCGATTTGATCGGCGAAACGAAAAAATCGCGATTTTCACAACACTGGTCCAAACCCCAATGTAGGCCCTCTGTGCAGTGATTGCACTGCCTCTCATATGTGTGGCTCAAATCCTTCTCTAAGCAAGCGGTCTAGTCTGTCTTTGCTGTTGGAAGTGACTCTCTTCCCCTTTGGAAGACTTTCTCGGCCTCTGGAAACTAAATCGACTTCCTCCCCAGCTAAATTGAACTGCTCTACTTCAGCTACGATGCAGTCCCTGTGTTGCTTTTGCGTGGATCACTTTTGTCACTTGCTTCTACCTCTCTGGATCTAAAAAACTTCCTCTGGATCGCTGTCCCTGACCTTCACTGTCTCTGCTTCAATCTTTGGCTCTCTGACATCTTCTGCTGCTCTCTGGAAACCAATTTGCCAAGGAAATCAAATTGCTCAAGTTTGTTCTCTGAGTGCCCATCGACTTCTTCTTATAATCCTCTGTTGGAGCACCAATGACCAAGATTAAAACTTAATCAAAGGATAGGACCATTTTGAAGTCGATCCGTGTGAATTTCTAGACTATTCTCACCTTGACTTAATTAATTTTGATTAATTAACCAGTGTTCCTAAGTTTAAACTTACGAAACATTAAAAAATAGGTTAATAATCTAATTAAGTCACATCTAGGTGGAATCTCCAGAAACGATTTCGGGGTTTTAAAATTTGGGTACCAGAGGACAAGTGGTTCCTTAAGGCTTTGATCTTTGGCCTACAGAAAAGTGTCCAAATTTATTTTTTACTTTTCTCCTAAAGTGACTTTATAAGTGGTAAAGTCAATTTAATTTAAAAGTGACTTTATAAGTGGTAAAGTTACATTCTAATTTAAAAGTGACTTTATAAGTGGTAAAGTTACATTTTAATTTTAAAGGTGACTTTATTAAAGTGAATGAAGAATTAGAAAGTGAAAAAGTGACTATGGAAATAAAAGGCTAAGTGGGTCTTTATTTAAGTGGGTGAGTTAAAAAATAGAAAGTGAGAATTAAACGTACATTTATTCTCATCCCTAGATCTAAATAAATCTTAGCCATTAGATCTTAGAGTAACCCAAAAGGTCATTTAGAGAATAAAATGAGAAGAGAAGAGGAAAAGATCAATTCATTCTTTCATGAGCATTTGAGAGAAAGAGAAGAGAGAGCAAGGAGAGAATTTCTGAGCACTGAGAAAGTGAAGTTGAGCAGCAAGAAGACATTTTAGCAAATCTGGGCAACAACATTTATTGGCACACATCCCAAGGAAAAACCGTACAGCAGGGAAAGGCACAGAAATCGAGGAAGAGGGACAAGTTTTGGGCACATTTTTTGAGGCTGGCCATACAACATTTAATGTTATTTTATTGCTGTAAAAAAATCTGTTTTCGCTATTTGCTGATTGGCACAATTTTCGAGGTGGAGTTCAAGTGCGAAAATCGAGATAAGTTGTAATTTGTGGTTGCTGGAATTTTTACTGTGTATTTTAGTTTCTTTGTAAAATCATTTTCACAAATAAAAAAGAGCTCTCAAACTGGTTTTCCCCAAGAGTTGTACGGGGTTTTTCCAGGATCACATTGACCAAAAATCACTATGTTATTTTCTATGTGTGACTGTCATAATTTTGTTGTGTTTTATTTATGCAATTTCAGCAATTGTGAAATCTCTAAATTTGTGTTTTCAAAAAAATATATTATTTTTTCCAGATTTTAGAATTTTTATCATGCTTGGGTTTAAAACTAAATGCATGGAGTGATAAGGAAAATTGATAACCGGAGTGGGGGTTGAAATTTCTTCATGGTATCAAAGCTTGGTTCGCTGAAAAGTGCAGTTTGGGACAGTAAAGTGAAAATTACAGCAAGCTGATTTTTACACAGAAAACAAAAACCTTTACCACAGATTTGAAATTTTCAATTTGGTAGGACAGTGAAACATGTCTTTGGGTTTGAGAGTTGAAGACAGGTTGGATGGGCAAAACAACTACAGTGCATGGAAAGAGAGAATCCAGAGCATCTTTGAGGAAGCAGAAGTCTGGGGCATTATGGTAAACACCACACAGAACCTAGTAGTAGTACTTGCTGACCTTGTACAGTTGGCAAAGTTTAACAAAAAGAATGCTAAGGCAAAAAGATTGATTTTGGAAGGAATCAAAGACCATGTCATTCCTCATGTGAGAGGAAAGATTGATGTGCATGAAATGTGGACAACCTTGACCAGTCTTTACCAGAGCCCAAATGAAAACAGAAAAATGGTCCTAGAGGAGAAACTGAAGGCCATTAAAATGGCTAAGATTGATAGTGCTACAACATACCTCACAAAGATCACTTCAGTGAGAGATGAGTTGGCAGCCGTAGATGAGATCATTGCGCCCATTGAGTTGGTGAGAATTGCTTTGAATGGTCTTCCCAAGACTTTGGAGAATTTTGTGGATGACATTGTTGCATGGGAAAACCTTTCCGGTTGGGTGAGGTTGTGGGATGATTGCATTCAGAATGAGATCAGAAAGAACCATCTTGGGGCAGCCAAACAGGTGGAGGAGGATGGCAATGTGGCATTGTTAGCAAGAGGCAAGAAGGGCAGAGCAAAGAAGCAAGCTTCCAACAGTGGAGGGAAAAGCAAAGGTAAAGGATATTGGCTTGATGCATTATTTTCTGGGATTGGAGGTGTGGCAGGAGGAGGGGCATTTCTTCCTGCGACAAGGGAAGTACATTGTGGATATTCTTGGTAGATTTCACATGGAGGACTGCAAACCCATGTCTACACCTATGATCACTAATTGGAAGAAGCTTCACGCTTCTGATTTCGAGTTGGTGGATCCTACTCTATACAGACAGTTGATTGGTTGTTTGATGTATTTGGTCAACACTCGACTAGATATATGTTTTGCAGTTAACACTATGAGTCAGTTCATGTGTGAGCCCAAGAGAGTGCACCAGGTAGCTGCAAAACGCATTCTTTGTTACTTGTAGGGAACTGTAGATTTTGGTCTGGATTATAGATAGGGTAATGGAGTGCAGGGTACACGGATTCAGATTGGACAGGTTGTGGTTCAGATAGGAAGAGTACTTTCGGGTGTTGTTTTGGATTGAGTTCAACAGTTGTGTCGTGGATCAGCCGGAAACAACAGTCAGTTGCATTGAGCTCAGCTGAGGCAGAGTATATGGCTGCTAGTTTGGCTAGTTGTGAGGCCATATGGCTTCACAAGATGTTGTTTGGTCTATTTGGTCAGGCATTGAGACCTTCTGTAATTTACTGGGATAATTAGAGTTGCATAAAACTCACGGTGAATCCAGTTTTCATGACAGGTCAAAGCATATTGAGATCAAGTATCACTTCATTAGAGACTATGTTCAAAAGGGCGCTGTCAAGCTTGAGTACATTTCTACAAATGAGCAGGTAGCAGACATTTTCACCAAAGCCTTACCACGGGGCAAGCATATATGCTTCAGAGACAAGATGGGAGTGGTGAGAAACACTTTCCTCGGTAAGAGGGAGTGTTAAAAATTGGGTACTAGAGGACAAGTGGTTCCTTAAGGCTTTGATCTTTGGCCTAGGAAAAATTGTCCAAATTTATTTTTTACTTTTCTCCTAAAGTGACTTTATAAGTGGTAAAGTCAATTTAATTTAAAAGTGACTTTATAAGTGGTAAAGTTACATTCTAATTTAAAAAGTGACTTTATAAGTGGTAAAGTTACATTCTAATTTAAAGGTGACTTTATTAAAGTGAATGAAGAATTAGAAAGTGAAAAAGTGACTATAGAAATAAAAGGTTAAGTGGGTCTTTATTTAAGTGGGTGAGTTAAGAAATAGAAACTGAGAATTGAATGCACATTTTCTCATCCCTAGATATAAATGAATCTCAACCATTAGATCTTAGGGTAGCCCAAAAGGTCGTTGAAGCATAAAAACTATGCTAAAGCACAAAAACTGATAGCTTGTAGATTTAATTGTTAAAAATATACGAGAGGTATTTTAATAATAATTTATTAATATATATAATTGTATAAGATGATATATGATGATTTGAATGTTACAATGAGGCTCTGTTTTTATACCTCAACAGGTGACCTTTCGTGAATGGGTATGTTTTTTTAGACATGCCTTTTCACTTAATTTAATGACTATTTAACCTAAATAATATTTAATTATTTAATATTTACATTTATTTTATTTATCTAATTGTTATGAATTATATTCATAACATAGCCTCTCCCTTCGGAAGCTTTGTCCTCAAAGTTATATTGCTAGCAATGGTCTTTGCAGTTGTCGTCTCGGCATATGGAATCGACATATGAAGGCAGAAAGGTCCCTGTCACTGGTGGCTCAGCGTCTATAATTTGGCTAATTAACTCTATGTTTGAGTCCAAGGTTCTCTTTCTTTCTTTTTTTTATATTATATTATTATTATTATATTATTTAAATAACTCTATATTTTTTTATTTTTAATAATAATAATATATTTTCTTTTTTTTTCTTTTTCTTAGATTAAATCTAAAGACTATTACATATAGAATTGTAAATTTGGTAATGATAAATCAGAAGAAAATAAAACGATTACCCTTTTTCTCTTACGAGTGGACTTTGAAGTGTAATCAACAATACTCTGGTCTAGCGAGAACTTGGAACAATATTAATTTGTTTCTTTATCCCACTTAACAATCGAATAATAGAGTCACCAAGCTTTCTCGAAATCGCTGTGTTATATAATTGTAGGATATGATGGTACACATCCCGAGTTAAAAAAAACATCAAGGCCAGGACTATCTAGATCTATATAATATAATTTTTTTGTTATTGTTGTGAATTAATCACTATATGGACCAAGCACATCTATATGACGGAACGACCATTCACGTCGTTTGACACTTCACCCATTCACGTTGCTTGACAACAGGGAGGATAATTGTTCTTTTCCTCACACTTATTTTTTTTCTTGTTCGCTCTTTCTTTCTTGTGGGGTGGACTGGCTGCTGCAGGGTCTTCTGCAATAGGTTTTCGGCAGCAAATTTTCGATGGTTTTGATGCAACGTATGGGCAGGGGTGGACAGAGCAGAAGTCGGACATGGAAGCAGCTATTGTGGGGTAGTTGTTCTTTATCACAAAATATCTGAATTGACCAGCCAGTGATACAAACGATCTTCGAAGGTTTTGAAGCTCTTCAGGTGGGCGCAGATGAAGTAACTTGTTAACATTATTAGCAGGCCTTGGTTGTTGATAAAATGGCTGGACTGGTCCACGTTGTTGCAGAGTTGTTAGTGCATTTTGAGAGTGTGGCACACAGGGTGGGAATTGTGCATCTGGTTGTGCAAGGGGTTCATTCTGAGAGTGTGGGCGGACATAGGGGAATGTTGCAGGTTCTTCTACTTGTGGTGCAGGGTGAGAGTTTGGTGCTATTACTCGGTGGGGAGCTTTGTTGCAGTAATCGATCATTTCCTCCATTGAAGGTGGAGAACCGGCTCGCCTGACGTGGGTGAAGAAACAACTGGGTCCCTTATCATCTAAAAGCAATTTGTCAGACTTCAGATCTCTGTGGTAAACACCTCTGTTGTGACAGAAGTGCACGACGCTGATCAATTGTTGGAAATAATTTCTTGCTGTGACTTCGTCCAACTTTTTTCCTTCCTTATGGAGTTTTTGAAGCATCTGTAACAATTCTCCTCCGGTGACATATTCCATCACAAAATCTATTTTGTTTTTGTCTGTCAAGACTTCGTACAGCTGCACGATGTTGGGATGTCTCAGCCTTTTCATCGCAGATATTTCTGTCTTGATATGGTGTACCCTACTCATTTTAGCCAGAATTTCTTTGACAACATATAACTGTGGTCCAATACCCATTGTTTTAGGAATTTCTTGTTTGACAACAGTTAACTTGGGTAACTGACCTAGAGTGGACTTTCCCATTCCTGCTGTATTTTGATTTGAGGACTGAGAGGGTTCCCCCTTCTTAGAATCCCTGTGCAAATATATAAATGTAACTTCCCTTTTATCACCAAAATCAGTAATCTTCACATCTTCATCAATGTCTTCATAGTCATCTATGTTTTTAAGATCATCTACATTCTCATCATAATCTGTTTTTAACATAACCTCTTCTTAAATTTTGGTTCGAAAACCTCTTGCATGTTCCTTCTCTTGCTTAAAATCAGGGAAGGTGTAACGAATAAAATATATATAAATAATGTAAAATAATGTAAATGATAATAAGCATAAATAATTATTAGTTAATTAGTAATTAGGTTGAAGAGGCATGTCTAAATGAGACATGACTCTTCATGAAGAGACACTTGTGTGGTATATAAGCAAGCCTCTCGTTCTCATTGTAAATCATTCATTCATTCTTATTCTTATTCACACATTTAATATATAATATTTATATCCTCATGGATATCTTGATATTCCATGTCTTTTGGAGTAATTAATTTGTAGAAGGAACCTTGTTCACTTCATTTGGTATCAGAGCCACGTTTCGCTGATCACCAGGCCTTCGGCTATCAACCTATCATCAACCTTGTTGCTGTCATAATTGAGGAATAAAGAAGAAGGGTGTATAAAAAAAAGTGGAAAAGAAATAATATTATCTGACAAAAAAAAAAAAGTGAAAAAAATAAAAATTATATATTATATAGATAAGGTTTTACATTATTGATAAAAAGTGCATAATAAAGATAAGCGAGAATCTTTTCAAGTATATTTAAAATTTTTTACGTGGAGAAGCCTGTGGTTTTAGAAACCCATGGTAATTGCCCGTGGTTTTAGAAACCAATGGTAAGTTTTACATTTTACGTGGAGAACATTAACCAATGTTTTAGAAACAACCCATGGTAATTGCCCGTGGTATTTTAAAAGTAAAAGATATTTTGATAACATTGGAGAAAAAAGGTCTGATCTGAATAATTTTAATCGTTCAAATCTAAAGATTGTGACCATACCAAGAGTCACGTCTCATCCAAATTTTCTGAGAAAAAAATATTATTATAATTAATAAAAATGATACTATATAAGTCCTTATATAGTTACATATAAAAGGAAAAGTGGGTCTCAAAAAAGTATATATAAATTTTATATAATTATAATTTATAAATATATAAAATAAAAATTATATATATATATAATTATAATTATATATTAAAAAAATTATTATATATAAAATTTTTTATTAAAAAGTGAACAAAAAATAAGAAGAAGAAGAGAATATTTGATATATATATATATATTAGATTTTTATAAGAGAGAGTGGAAATATATTTTAATAGATTAAGAGATATAAAAAATAAAAAAGAGCGATATATATAAATAAAGAAGAAAATTATATAAAAAAAGGTTAAAAAAAATTATATATATGAAAAAAATTATTTAAAAAAAAAAGAAGAGATGTCGTCCACAAAGAACAACGGTTTCTTTGCACTATGTCTTTTTTGTTCAGAAGGATACCCTAATTGTTAAGAATCATTCATAAATCAAAATGTTGTTTGCACAAAATGTTACAAAACTTTTACCTTAGTCGAACTTTTAAGTGATGCAGATAAAAAATTGCTGGCAAGAAATATGAGGCAATTAATGGCAAGCTAAAAGGAAATGAAGAAAACATAATCTCTATTCCAAGTTGAACGTCCATCATCACCCCCACAGAATGATGTAATCTAGTGTACCGAGAAGATGCAGTTAAAAGATCAAGAGAATGGCAAAATAGCCAAAATTCAACAAAACAAGAAAGCGTTGGAACACGAACATAAAGATCTTGTGGATATGCATTACAAAGAAATAATGGAAAAGGATGAAGAAATTTCTCGTCTCAAGGACCACGTTGAAAAATTACTGGCACAAGTGAAGAAGACTAAGGTCACAAAAAAAGAACTCAAGAAGCACTTATCAGAACAAGAAGATGAAACTTTGCGTTTAAAGAACCTTAATAAAAAATTATTAGAACAAATTAGAGATCTAAAAGATGAAAATCTTATAATTCAAAACATTGAAAATAAAGTTGATAAATCAGAAATCAAAGAATTTTTACGACTGAAAAACCATAATCAAAGTCTACTCACTCAAATTAAGAAACTTAAGGATGATAAGAAGACATGAAAAGATAAGTTAGAACTTAGAACAATTCACTCAAGAAGAAGTATCAAAATCTACAGTTGCAACAGTTCAAGTTGAAAGTAAGGGAACAAATATCGATCCAGTGAATATCACAATTCAAGAAGAAGACAAGTCAGTTGAAGAAACGACACACTTAGATGTTGCAGTTCAAACAATGAACATCCCCAGTGAATGTTCCATAACCAACACAGCAACATCTTTGCTAGAAGAAAATCTAAAAATTGCCACATGCCCAATAAGGGAAAGTAAAGTCCTATATCAGCATCCAAATCACGAGAGTAGACAAATCAACCAAGCTACATATCAGGACCATTTAGACTAGAAACAATAAACTGATGTTCCAGATAATAGTGATGTAATCTCAATCCAGTTTTATGCTAACAAGTCGTTACAAAATTCCAGTGATCAGAATATTACACAGCAGATTAAACTAGGATGGTCTGATCCCTTCTCAGTGCGACAATTTTGTTTGTCATTTAGAAGATCATATCAGCTTGTATCGACGAGGATGACTATTCCGAGACAGAAAGACTTTCGAAGCCGAAAAAGAGATCAAGCCCTTTTTCATTGACAAGCTTCGAGGACAAAGCTTTTTGAGGAAGGAGGCAATGTAACGAATAAAATATATATAAATAATGTAAATGATAATAAGCATAAATAATTATTAGTTAACTAGTCATTAGGTTGAAGAGGCATGTATAAATGAGACATGACTCTTTATGAAGAGACACTTGTGTGGTATATAAGCAAGTCTCTTGTTCTCATTGTAAAGCATTCATTCATTCTTATTCTTATTCACACATTTAATATATAATATTTATATCCTCATGGATATCTTGATATTCCACGTCTTTTGGAGTAATTAATTTGTAGAAGGAACTTTGTTCGCTTTAGAAGGACTTAATTTTATCAAAATGATATATAATATATCGACATTGTCATCAATCAGACTATTATCTAAATCACTATCTCTTTGCAAGGGAGGATCTGTTGCCAAAAGGAAATCTGAAGGTTTCTTTATCAAGTGTCTAGCATTTTCCTTAATGTCGATTTTTGCATAACTCTCCTTAAAACATGTTGCAGCATCGGCACATTATTTTTCTAAACGCTGAAATGCTTCTTGAATACTAAACTATTCAATGTAATCAAGATGTGAACATAATGGCACATTGTGTGGCGAACTACATTCAAAACCCTGCATGATTATATCGTGTGCCATGGCTCTGATACCACTGAAAGCATAAAAACATGCTGAAGCACAAACGCTGATAGCTTGTAGATTTAATTGTTAAAAATACATGATATATATTTTAATAATAATTTATTAATATATATAATTGTATAAGATGATATATGATGATCTGAATGTTATAATGAGGCCCTGCTTTTATACCTCAACATGTGACCTTTCGTGAATGGGCATGTCTTTTAGACATGCATTTTCACTTAATTCAATGACGATTTAACCTAAATAATATTTAA
>APFE030777983.1:54481-73878 GCA_000404065.3 Pinus taeda
TCGACGGATGAGATCAAGAGATGTCTTGATCCTCATTAACGGTCGAAATCATTTCAACATGGATCACTCGAACTGACCGTTGGAATCATTTCCTTTATATAGGGTTTTAGGAGGTCATTTCAGATCATCTGATCTGTGAGTCAAAGACTGAAGAAGCTCTCTTGTAAATATGTTCCTGGTTAATAAAGAAGACTTTGGGGTCCAGATTTGGCTGGTGTTACTCTCTTGAATGCTGTGAGATTGTTTAATTTTCTGTATATGTTATTTTTAGCCATTAATAATAGCTTTTTCGTAGAGTATTGTGAGCATAGGTATCTTGCTCACTTGCTAGGGTTTGGGTGCTGTTAGGGTTTCTGAAGTAATGGCAGGTATCTCCATTACTTCCTGAGATCTAGCAGCATTCTGCCCTCTTTACTGATGGTTGTTTTGAGCTGTGCAGAAAACATTTTCTGAAGGAAATTTGTGGGCGTTCGGGGAAGTTCTCGGCTGAACCAGCGAGCTCCCACAAGCATTTTTTGCTGGGCCCAGTCGGATTTGATCCTGGGTCTATCATTCGATTTATCTTATTAATTTACATGAGAGATTTTCTGAAATTCTTCACAGTGAAAATCTGAAAATCAATATTTCTTTGAATATTTTTCTGTGCTTATTGGTGAATCTGGCTGTTAAGGGTCCAAATCTGTAAATTAATTTCGCTGTTCTAGGGTTTTCGAGATTTTGTTTTATGCAATTTTCATTAGAACTTTCATTTTTTTTGCATCCACAGGCAGCTCATTGTGACCAAAAGTACAAACGATTATTGTTGACTGCTGGCAGTTAAAATTCGCTGCAAAGGGGTCACGCCATTTTTTTATCCTTTTTTTACGAGCCAAATCTGCAGAGGGCGAAATCCCCATAGTACGAAGATTATATGAACATTGGATCAGAGGACCTCATGAAAGGATTAGTGTCAGAAATCGATCTTATATGCCCCTTTGGTAGCAGCGAGCGAGGGCATTACTGATTCATTTTTGCTGTAGGAGTATAAATAGAACGCAGCCCGTAGCCGTGCCCTTTAAGCCTCCCTTCAGCAACCTGAAAGCCGTCAGACAGGAGTCCTGGTTGGCCCGTGGCTCAGACGCGCATCTTGTGGGCATTGACGAGGATCACCCGCATGGCAGCATTCACGACATCGCCCTGCTTGGATTCAGAATACCCGCGTAGGACGAGAGCAACGAAACCTGCGGATACATGGTCACATTGCACGAAGTTTTGATGAATTCCGCCATGGTGTAACTCAGGCCAGGTATGTGTGCGATCCGCCGTCCATATGCTAGCCTCCGTCAAATGTAAACCTGCAGGAGCATGAGCACAGTCACATTTTTCACGGGCGGGTGACATTGTCTGCCGTTTCGTTTCATTTTTGATAGCGTAGGCACGGTTTTAGTCTTTAAATCGTTTTCATATATGGGTAGGTTTAGTTTTAGTTTGTTTTATTTTGATTTCTGTATGTTTCATTTTGTATATATGCGGTAGTATTAGTTAGGATTTAAATTTTTTAAATTTTAATTTTTATACATATGCAATAGTTTAGGTTTTATATTTAGATCACATTTTTAGTTTTATTTTTATTTTTTTTATTTTTTTTAGATTTTTAATTTTAATTTTGTTTTTTTTAAAATAGGAAAAAAAAAAAATATTAAAAATATAAAAATAAAAGAATATAAAAAATAATAAAATTAAATAAAAAAAAATTTAAAAAAAATCATTTAGGTTTTGGTTAATTAGTGGTTTAGTTAGAGTTTATTTTTTTTTTAAAGTTTTTAATTTTCTTTAGCATTAGGTTAGTTTTATTTCATTTAAAAAAATAAAAATAAATAAAAAAAAATAAAAACAAAAATAGAAATTCTAAAGTTTAGGTTTTTTTTTTTTTTTTTTTTTTATTTTGAATTAGTTTAGAATTTTAAAAATAAATTTTGTTTTATCATTAAAAAAAAAAAAAAAAAAAAAAAAAAAAAAGTTCACTTTAGCTAGATTTTTGATTTTACGATCTTGTTTTTATTAAAAAAAAAAAAAATAAAAAAAATTTAAAGTTTAGGGTTTTGGATTAAATTTTAATTTTTAATTTTTTTATTTTTTTTTAACTTTGTCAGAAAATATAAAAAATTTCGTGGAAAATTAATTTTTGCTAGATTCAGTGGTTTTCATGCTTTATCTGAGTTTTGAATTTCTCAAGTCGAGATACGAAATCAGTATCCAGTTAATGGTTTATGACTCGTTGTGGTTCGAAGTATTCATTCTTTAAATCTTCAGTTGTTGGATATCATTTTGGTCATTCTAAGAGCACTGTTCACGTTTCATGTAACCGATTCAATGACAGTCTCTTAAGGCACTGGTCTGCTAATCAAATCATTTTTGTGCTTTTATTAAATCGTGTCTCGTGTCTCCCAACCAACTGGTCGACAGTTGGCCTTCATCATCTCGTAGGGTCTACCCCCCTTAGCCGCGGGAGACAGGCTTAAACGGAGGGATCGGGGATCAAAGTGACAGCCCCCGGTCTGAGCGTTGTCGTGTCAATCTGCGCGACAACAGACAACATGATCCTTGACCCCATCAAGGATGATGCATTTCACCTTAGCCAATGCCACCTCGTACTTTTCAGTGTCAGCTTGGTCAACTGGGATAGCCATTGTTCTCAAGGCGAAGGCCTTGATGCAATGTCTATCTAGAATGGACAGGATCGTGGCCTTCTAGACCACAAAGTTGGATGCCCATCCAGCCTGTCCTAATCCCTCAGTCCATTCATGGCCATCTCTCTGCTCTCCTTTCAACTCCTCCAAGTCTCTACTTCCCTCTAGAAGTTCATTCTTCGACTCCCTCTAAGTCTCTACTTCTCGTCTGCTAGACTCCCTCTAAGTCTCGATTTCCCTCCTAGAAATCCGCCTGCCAACCATCAAGTCCCACCTCTCCGATCTCCTATGCACCTGCAACACTGATCTAGATTTCTTGGCTTGAAATTCGCCTAGGTAGCGACTCCCTTTACCTTGGCTTTGCCCCGTTAGATACTGTTCTGTCTCGACAGCAACAGCACCCCACCAGCTTCACTCCTAGCAAACTGCCCACAGCGTCCTAAGCCCTAGCAACCGAAGGACTGAGCCTCTAAGCTCTACGCAATCTCAGCACTAGCTGAAATGCTCTCCAAGCCAACTGCGTCAACCCTCCTGGTCTTTACGTGGCTCTTCATTAGCCTTTTTCTGCCCTCCTCGGCCTCTATGCTGACCTTTCTCTAGCCCGAACTGATGACACAGTCCCTCTGCGTCAACCCTTCTCTGTCGCTTTCTGTTAGAAACAACTTCTGTCACTCGAGACAATTGTTTCTGCTACAAATGCTCTGATACCATGTTGAAATTTCTAAGTATTACCTATTAGAAATTTTATCTATATTCTCAGGTTTATTTATCCTACTTGTTAATTACGAACAAGTTATTTAAACATATAACTATAAGTATTGAAATAAACACAATACAGTCTCAACCATCTACAGATCAACAACTGCAAGAAATAGCAAACACACAAGTGACACCGCTATTTTTGGACAACTCATTCCTAGAAGAACCCAACTTGGGAAAACTGGTGCAATAATTATGAGGGTTATTTTATTATGCAGTCTATCTGAGTACAACTGGGTGCCAAACGGCTCACCCGACAGAGAAAATAATCTGGCAATAATACCTCTCTATTCGGAAGAGGATATTCAAAAAATCTACCCCACGAAACCCTCTCCAGCACAACTAAAGCACTGCGTCAACCCTCCTGGCCTATGCGTCAGCTCTCTGAGGCTCTGCACAGCCTCTCTAGCTCTTTGCATCACTCCAGCAGCGTCTACATGGATGATGCAGGCCCTCCTGGCCTCTGCTAGCCTCTGCGTGTCTCCCTCTGGCTTCTGCGTCTGCCTCTACACTAGTCTTCCGACATTATCTTTGTCTCTATCTCGTACTCACTGCCTCTCGCTGGAAACTGATCACTGATTCGATTTTTCTTAGCAAACCCCGCTCTAAAAAATCGAATGACTGATCACTCTAGTGCCTTCTCCAACTGACCCTCAAGCCTCCTCTTATACTTTTCCTGTTGGTCCTTCAACGATCGAGAATACATCTCTAATTAATGGCTAAGATTAGATTTGCCTTGATCCATGTCTTTTAGGACCTTCTAACTCGGTTTTATATTAATACCCATTCATATTTTATTTTTCCTAAGTTTAGACTTAGGAACTCCATTAAAAATATTAATTATTTTAATATCTTCTAAACCCGGAAGAATATGCCCAAACCATTTATGGGTCTTGGAGATCTCATGTGCTTTAGCCTCTCCACCAATTTTCATGGCAAGAGCACATCTGATGCTACCCCAAATCAAGAGGGCCCGTGTGGTCCCACTTCTCAATAAAGATGATTTGTCAAGGACCATTTGAGAATCCAAGCTTCCCAAGGATTATAGGGATTGAGAACCTCGTCGATAAGCTTATTCCTTCCCCCTCAACCCTCCAATCCTCACCCCTTACCCCTAGAGGATCAAGTCCCTTGCTTATAGAGAAATCAAGTTCCATTCCTCACTCCATCCTTGGGGAAGGGTTTCCAAGGTCACTTTCTACCTATCCATTGACATATACTTACAAGTGATCCCTACACTACTAGGCCTCCTCCCACTGGTGAAAGTCCGTAAAAAGCAGGGTGACTTAGTTGTGGTGACAGTGGGCTAAGCCTCCACCATTCCCCTTAACCTAGCAGTTGCCCTCTTAGGAACCCCTTATAGGTCCCCTACTGTTTTGAGTGGTAACATTTTTGACGTCATTGATGGGGACAAGAAACGTGTGTTTCGTCCCTATACGACATATTGACATATCATTATTGGTGACTTCACTGGAAGAATGAAGCCCTAGTTCTTCATTCAACTTTAGGGTCAATGCTTGTAGGGTGAAGCAAGCATTTTTCTAGGCATCTTTAATTTCACCTTGGGGACTCCTACATATGTTTCATGTATACCTCAAATAGGTTGTCATTCTTTCGTAAATTTCCTGCTTTGGACATTTCTAGCATCCCTGGACATCCTAATCATGTCGCGGGAAGGATGGTACTTTGGGTGTCCGTGTTTGATGGTGATCCACTCTCCACAAATGACCACGTAGAAAGATTTAATGAAAATGCTTCAAGAGAGAAGGTCGTCCACCAAGATATCCTTATGTTATTATTCATGGGATCTCTCGGTGGTCATATCTCATGGCTACATGATCATGACCCTAGGAGCATCTATTGAAGAGTTTGTTGATGGCTTTCTTAGACATTTTCAAGTACACACTACATTAAGCATCCAAGAGGAATCCCTCATCGAGCATCATCAAGACATTAAGAATCTAGGTAATGAGCAAGAAGATGGATCCTCCTTGGGTCTGCATGATGAAAATGATGATTTTGAGGACGCATGCTGGGAAGGATGAATTTATGGAAAGTGAAATTGAGACCAACCCTACCTTTCTCAAGGATATTACTCCCAATGAATCCTCTTTTGAAAACCTTGAGAGAGATGACATCGAAGATTTTCTCCACATTGAAAAGGAGAAATGGGAAATTGTTGGTCCTCAATTTGATTCTGCTCCCATTTACGACACTGACAAGGAGGATGAGGACGAGATTGGTCTCCCCTTCCCCTTGGGCATTATTTACGATGGTGTTGACTACTGGAGTAGCACCTGATGATTATGTGAAGACTCCATGCCCAAGGATGATCCAGAGGACACTTGTACCATCAGATGTCATCAGTCAACATAGTTTTTTAACTCTCCTTCTATCTTCTCATCATCTTTCTTCTTTGTACCCAGATTCCACACTCTGCGGGGAATTGTAATAAGTGATGCTAGTATGATGAATTTCTTGAATTTGTAATAGGCCTAGGATGTGGGACTCGATCAGCAAACGAGTAAACCTTGGAGTGTTTTTTTTATCCGGTTAATTATCCCTTCTTTTTCAGAGGCGGATAATTCTCTGGATTTTTTCACTCATTTTTACCCCAAAGCTGAGGTGACGGTTTGAAGATTGAGCCCCTGAAACATCTTAGTGTCTAGGGTCGATGTATATTACCATACTAGATCACACAAAAAGTTTCGTGGAATTTGGCTAGGTCTAAGTAGGATCTTTTAATAGTTAAAAATTTCCCGCAAAACGGGATTTTTTAATTATTTTTTATGTAAAGGCATAAATAAGTGGCCTTAGGAGATGTCTGGGGCGTATGACCAGTCGAAATTCATCCTCAGAGGCCCAGCATTCTCCTAGAGCCTACTTTGGGGGTCAAAAAATGACTCAGAGTCCCTCAAAGGCCGAAAATTCCAATGACAGTAGCAAAAATGAAGAAGAAATTCAAAAAAATAAATAATTGGAAAAATTTATAAATCTTTCCTAAGTCAAAATAAGTCAAATTTTGACATGGAAGTCAAGCAGAGAATCAAAGGTGATGTGGCAAGCAATGTGGGGCCCACCACATAAAGTTTCAAAGAAAGTCAAAGCAGGTCAAGTCAAAGTCAAACTGGGCCCACGTTGAGTTCATATGGCTAAAGCTCAATGATCAGTTTTATTTCAAAATCAGATTTAATTCATAAATAAAAGTCTTAAGGTGAAAAGATTTATTTAAGATGGACCCCACCTCAGCCCACCAAAAATTCACGTGCCAAGTCCGTATGTAGCTCAAACAACGCATAACTCAACAGTGTGTACGCAGTCCTTATGCATATATTACACAGCCCATCTACGTGGCAAGTCAGCACAACATAGTTACGTGGGCAGTCATATGGTATACGCATAACAAATCAACAAAAAGCACTCAGCAATTACACGCTGGCAGATTGTCCACTTCAGGAGTTTACGTATGGCAGTTTAACACAAGTCTCAGCATGTTTACGGTCAGCAAGTCAACGCATGTTCACACAACAGTCCACAGCGAGCCAACAACAGTTTGCAAACATATTCCAGCTGTTTAACGTGGGTCATACGGCTGTCTACGTTGGCAGTCAAACAGCAAGTTAAGGTGGGCCAACAGCCAGTCCGTACGTAGTTTAAAAGGCAGCCAATACATAGCGTTTACGTGGGCATACACAGTATTTTGCATGGGCAGTCTACAACAGTTATCTTCAGCAATTAAACAGTCATATCAGCCACTTGTACAAATTCATTTTACATTGAGATTGTCACTTGCTACATTTGTCATTGTCTCTTGGCATTGAGATCTCCTCCCATTTTCCTATTTATATGAGCCTTGGGCTCTTATTGTATAATCATAGAATGAGCTGTTGGGCTGGCGGAGACTCTGCCGGATTGTGTACTCATCTTTCATATAAATAAATAAAAGTCTTTGGGGTTACTAGCTTCTCTTGTGGTGCACTCTTTGGTTCATGAGGTATACCTGTGTCGTTTGATGTTATTATTCATTTGATTTTACGTTTGCTATCTAGTTGTTTCTCTTTGTGCATTTGCCTGAAAGCATTATTGTCTAGGGAGGAGAGATTTGCAGCTATCTCAAATCTCCTTTGGGCTTGGTATATTTTGTGCTCTCGTTGTAGCTTGTCATTGTCGGTTCAATGACAAGCTCAACTTGGTCTCTATATGCCAAGTCTCTTTTGCACTAACAATTGGTTTGCAGGCATTTGTTATTTAAGGACAGGTTGCCAACTCTATTGGAGTGTGAGGACTTCTTCGGTGGGAATAGTCACCTCCAAGGATATCAAAGGTCCCACAAGTTGTTCAAGCTAGCAGTCTCATAAGACATCAAAAGATTTACTCAAGAGGGAGTTTCTTGAGCCCTTAGCTTATTTTCTATCTTGAAAAATCATCACATATTTTCTTCTTTCATTTGAAAGCATTTGATTTCATTCTAAGAAAATAAAAAATAAAATAAAATAGAAAAATTTCATTTATTAAAGAGCAACGCTTTGAAGGCACTGGTCGTTTATGTGTTTCATGCTTATCTTATGGTTAATGGCTATTGCTTATATCATGTTTTGCTTATAGATCTTAGATAAATAATCTATTTAAACTCTAACAATTCTCCTAGAAATTCGCATCTTTGTTTTTAGCTTAACTTTCCATTAGGGACCACCCCCTTAGCTAGCCTAGGAGATAGCTCAAACAGAGAGAGTTGGGATTAGTGTGACAGTGCCTTCTCTGAGTTCCCTGCCACCAACCACACCTTGTGGGGTTGAAGGCTTTTCTCACTAACTGGTAGGTAGGTGCGGGCGGCAGGGTCAACAGTGCTCTCATTGGGTCTGAGGGCACATCAATGACCCCATGGGTCTCCTAAGTCGTTTCATCTTCATTCTCCTTAATCTTCATTTTCATCCTTTTCCTTTTACTTTAAGAATTTAACATTACCTTGAATCGCATATCAATACTAGGGCCATAGGCTTGATCATTCGGTTGCCCCACTCAAAACTTATTTGTTTCTTTGAAAACAAATTGCATTTTGAATATTACTGCAATTTTTTCTTGCAAACAAGACTAAACCTTCCCAAAAAGGCAGGGAGCATCTTTTTTAGGGAGTGCAGTCCCGAGGCGCTCCAAAGCCACTCCCGCCCGGAGCGCGAATTAGGAGAGGGAGAGAGGGGGGGCGTACCCCTGCAACCTTGTGTTCACTGTCACTGAACAACAGTCTATTAAGCACAATGGTTAGGTCTAAGGTTTTGTTGTATAGGTGGTTGTCGATGAGTCACAAATCCCTTCTCACGAACAAGGTCCTCTCTTGTAGAGGCCTTATCAAAGTGCCAATGTTCAGCTACGACAAAATGATATAGGTTGAAAGTTTTTGATGGAGGAATGGAGGAGAAATTAGAAAATTAGATATCCTCCTTGAATATCTAATTATTTTATCAAGAACTGAAGTGTATAGAAAGATCTCTACAGCAAACAATAATACATTCAAGAATTTGTATAGAAGCAACAATTTATTGATTTAGAGGGATCAACAGTTGACACACTGTCACGATGACCTACTCAGTAAAGAAAATTACTCTGTGGTAGGCTGTCAGGGAGGTTGATACTCAGCCTAGCCCTGCCCAGTGTCCTATACAACCTCAAACTTATGCAAAAACAGAATATGATGACATAAGAAAAAAAAAATACATGTATACAAGTTATGTCAATAAACTGAAGCCAAAAACCCTTGAATTAAAACTTTGTAATACCAGACTCTACAAAAATATTAGGGTCTTTCTGGCTCAAAAGCTAACCTTTTTACATTCAAAATTAAAGAATATATAGAGCATTACATGCTAGCTATTGCTAGCCTTCAGGATACAAAATTAATAAAATAAAACTAAATTTAACTTAGCTGTTACAAATTTTATGAAAATAAAATAAAATAATAAATTAAAGTAATGACATCTCGAACAAGCTGGAAAGGATCTGGAAATGTTGGAGCTGTTGGAATCAAATGCCCAACAAGGTTTGAACTTTGTTCCCAGCAGATGATCTTTTCCCTAAGAATGGTGAATGAAATCCTAAAAATATGGGATTGCCATCTTCGATTGTCATCAACCCTTTAACGACCAATGATTCTGTGCATGAAAATATGGGAAATGAATTTGATGTTGACTAATCCTCTGCCATCTGTGTATAGCTGATTTCACACTTTGTAATGTTGTTATATAATCAATGGTTCAATAATCTACCTAGAAATTTTCAACCACTTCCTTTATACCTGTTTTCAATCCTCAAATGCTAATTTTGTGCCTTGGAATTTGGCATGTTGGTCTCAAATAACTTCAAATTTGTATTTTGACTCAATATTTACTGCTGATCTGATGCTTGATGATATTATGCCTTAATATTTGAGATATTTTGGATGTTTGTTAAATTCCTGAAATTGTCAATTGCTGGTTTTCCTCCAACTTGGAAGTGCTTTATTGCTGCCACAAAATCTGGAAATTGGTTTACTGGTGCTGATTTTCCTCCTTAAAATCTAGAATGTAATTCTAAAAATTATCTTCAACGATGATTCTGTACTACGAGTGTGGATCTAGTGAACTGGATGTCCAAGTTATGTTCAACTGACTCCTAATTGTTGATTTTCCGCCACTTGCCTTTGACCGATGATTTGTATGACTTTCAAATCTGAGAATGATCTTTCCCTGTCAAATGTGAAATTTGATCTTTAGTTGTTTGCCTATATACACCTTTTTCCTGTGCCATTCAACTGCCTGGAGATGCTCATTTGCTGATTTCCTGTTTCATGAGCTGTCCCTTATCTATGTTTGAAAGAATAATCTTTGTCATCTATTGAAGTATATGATACAAAATCTTTGTGTCATCTGACCCTTTTGAAAAATATATTCCTGCTTTATCCATGGGTTATTTTCTCGCAAAAGTATAATTACTAGAAAAACTCATAGCAGAAATTAATTACTCTCTTCCTGGTCATCTAGGAAAACTTTGACAACAAAATTGGTAGTCAATTGTTTCACTTATGGCTCTGCATGTGTTTCAAGGAAAATATGAGCTTCATGTGAACAATTTTAGTCATAGACACTGTTGAATCCATTTATGTTATCAACACTCTACAGCTCTGTTTTGAATTCATAATCATATTGCAGAGATAGCATCTTTCCTCAACAATTAATTCTCCGCATGTTCCGCATGTTCCATATTGGTCTAGGATAAATTCAAATTATTTTGAAGAAGATCTCATACAACTCCTAAGAGATGAGAGAACCTACGACCAAAGGTATTCTTACTCTCTTTGATTTCCATATCGTTCAATGAAGCAGGGGGCTTTCTCCAAGAAGGATAAACTTCCATCAATATCCTTCAATGCAAGCCTATCTATAACCAAGAACTTCACTGGTCATTTTTCCCTCTACTGTTTTGGATACCTTTGAATGGTATGTATCAACTGAATCACTTCAAAATATACAATTTTGTCCCATAATCAATTCCCAGGTGAAGACTTACCAATGAAGAAGCAGAACATTTCAAATCAGAAAATAATGTTCTTTCTGGAAAAAATTCGTAATCTCAAGCTCTTTTCCTTGCTTTCATTCCAGTGCTTCTTGTGCTCAAGACTCATAGCTCTATCCCTGTTTAGTCTGCATAGAAAAGGTAAATCTAATATTATTCCATCCAGAATTGTTTCAATCCTGAGACTTTAGTTTCAGGAATATTTGTTGAGGTTTGTCTCTCGTCATTTATAACAAGGAAATTACAATTGCAGTATTTAAATTGAATTTCCAGCTCATCAAGCACAGGTTACATAATTTGCTGATGAAATGCGATAGAACTGCTCTTTAAATAACTGGAAAGATCAATTTCTAGAAATACCAGTCCAAACTCTGTCGCGTAGAAGCAATCCATTTGTTCCTGGGCTGTAGTTGTTTTGCAACAACCTTGACTTCAACTAAACAATAGGCTGGCAGAAGCAATCAAGGAGAATAGATATTTTAGTTGTTTTGAAACAACCATGACTTCAACTAAACAATAGGCAGGCAGAAGCAATAAAGGAGAATAGATATTTTTCCTATTTTAAAATCGTTCTTGTGTGTTTATATATAACCTTCATTAATTTCTATTCATGAGTGCTATGATAAACAACTTCTGAAAATGCCTATTTGTTTAGAAACAATGTAATTGGTAGCCCCCTATAGAACTATCCCTCCTGTAACCAAAACTAGAGCTTCCATATGATTTAAAACAAGTTCAATGCACTATACTATAATTTTTATTTTGTCTTGATTCATGAGAGCTCTCGACTCGATATGCTTTGAATATGTCGAAAAGAGCTTTACACTGTCAGAATAGTTGACCAAACCATAAAAATACTTGGATCGTGATTCTGGCTACTCATCAGGCTCTTGAGTAAATGATAAATGTGAATGATTGCCAAGGAACCACCCATTTCTCCATCAGTTGTGTAAACGATCCCCATTTTGATTGAATTCTCAACCCAGAGAAACCTCCAGCTGCTAAAGAGGTTACCTATTTATCCTTGATTGAATTTTCAACCCAGAGAAACCTCCAGCTACTAAAGAGGTTACCTATTTATCCTTGAAGACAAAGCGATGACAACTCTTTGTTGAATGCATAAATTTCAGTCTCTTCGTTATAATGCAGGTTATGGATTTTTCTATTTGAGGAATTAAATCCAACCACATCTAGAGCCGAAGATGAGACGCAGCATCGAATGGAAGATCCAAAAATCCCTTTTGGCGTTTTCTTTATTTTCGAAATAATCAATAAGTCTTTTTCATGGTATCGCCCACGTGATGAGACAGATCAATTTTGTATTACAGGAATCTACCGAATGCATTGTTAACTTCAGCAAAAATCAACAATTGAACCTGAGGTGGTTTCTATACACTTCCAGAAACAGGCAACACCATCTCAAAAAATCGCTTTGAAATCAAGGTAATGCCGCTACTTTACAACAGTTGTCATATGTTAAAAGATGCGGGGTTGAGTCCGAGACTTGGTTACTTACATTAGGGGGATTTTGAGGTCTAAAATGGGCTTCCTAAGGAAATTATAAAATAATAGTGGAAATAATAAAATAAGATTAGATTACATCATCAAATTTTAGAGAGAAGAAAGACAACTATTATTTCAACTCGTATTTTCAACTTATTTCCCTATGGGTTTACTCAAATTTCGAGCGGAAACCCTTGTTGGATGTAAAATTTGATTCCTCATCCAAAGAATACTCATGTTGCATTATTTCGATGGACCTTACTACATGAAAAATGAAAAATACATGAAAAACATAATTGCAATCACGTTTTTCATGTATTTCTTATTTTTTGTGTAGTAAGGTCCATCAAAAGTGAGCAACAAAGGTACTCCTTTGATTGATGAGGAATTAAATTTTTCATCCAATGAGTACTCCTGCTCAAAATTTGAGTAAAAACTTAGAGAAATAAGTTGAAAATACGAGTTGAAATAATAGTTTTATTATTTTATTGTTTTTCAATCTGTGTGTTTTTTTACACAAAAAATGGTGAATAATCCCCCATGGTTGACATCATTATCTTGAATCATATTGGTTCTTATAAAGTTTATTTTTGTTGTACATTTTTCTTAGGAGGCCCATTTTAGACCTCAAAAATCCCCTATTGAGAAACTTATTGCCACCTTTATAGATTGAAATCCATGCGCTCTCATTGTAAACCAATGGTGGAATGCAGAGGTTCAAGGCGGTAACCTGTTTTCGTAAGGGGACCCCACATTTCACCACAGAACACTAAGTTGGATATATGGTTTTGTTAAAACAATTAATTGCGCTTCCCCTCCACCCCCCACCATTAAACTTCGGATAGCCTGGGGGTTGCGCAATCTAACTGACGCCGTTGATCTATGAGCGCTAATACCCGCCATTAACAATTGCTCGAACTTTATTCTTGTGCTTTCACCATTTGTTTGTGAATGGGTATAACACCACATGCGTCGGGTGGAAGAGTTCAATGATGTTTATATTTACAATTGTTGTCATAATATCTCGACCCCTAGTGAACATATAAAGGGGCTCTCGTGGGTTCCTCCATTAGCTTGGTATGTGACTTACGTGGAGCACTGGTTTGTGTCCTTGGTGAACGGTGAACCACTTTAGCAATATGTGTCTGGTTGCTATGTGTCCGGTGAATTTGAGTGTTGGTTGCACTTTAGCAATATTTGTCAGGTTGCTATGTGTCAGTGAACTTGAGTGCTAGTTGCACTTTAGCAATACTTGTCCAGTGAATTTGAGTGCTAGTTGCACTTTAGCAATATGTGTCTGGTGAATTTGAGTGTTGGTTGCATTTTAGCAATATGTGTCTGGTGAATTTTAGTGTTGGTTGCACTTTAACAATAAGTTTCCTTTGCTGGTTTGTGTTCAAGTTTGTGTCCTTGGTGTGCGGTGAACTTGAGTGCTGGTTGCACTTTAGCAATATGTGTGTCCTTAGTGTCCAGTGAAATTGAGTGCTTGTTGTGCTTAAGCAATATGTGTCCAGTGAACTTGAGTGCTGGTTTCACTTTAGCAATATGTGTCCAGTTGCTATGTGTCCAGTGAACTTGAGTGCTAGTTGCACTTTAGCAATATGTGTCCGGTGAACTTGAGTGCTGGTTGTAATTTAGCAATATTTGTCCTTGTGTTGGTTTGTGTTCAAGTTTGTGTCCTTGGTGTCTGGTGAACTTGAGTGCTGGTTGCACTTTAGCAATATGTGTCTTTGCGCTGGTTTGTATCCTTGGTGAATGGTGAACTTGAGTGCTGGTTGCACTTTAGCAATATGTGTCTAGTGAACTTGAGCACTGGTTGCACTTTAGCAATATGTGTCCTTGCACTGGTTTGTGTCCTTGGTGAACGGTGAACTTGAGTTCCGGTTGCACTTTAGCAATATGTGTCCTGTGAACTTGAGTGCTGGTTGCACTTTAACAATATGTGTCCTTGCGCCGTTTGTGTTTAGGTTTGTGTCCTTGGTGAACAGTGAACTTGAGTGTCAGTTACACTTTAGCAATATGTGTCCTTGTGCTGGTTTGTGTTCACTTTGCGTCCTTTGTGAATGGTGAACTTGAACACTGGTTTGTGTCCTTGGTGAATGGTGAACTTGAGTGTTGGTTGCACTTTAGCAATATGTGTCCTTGCGCTGGTTTGTGTTCACTTTGTGTCCTGGTGAATGGTGACTTGAGCGTTGGTTTGTGTCTTTCTAATTAGTGAACTTTTCACTTTAGCTTTATGTGTCCTTGGTAATTGGTGAACTTGAGCGCTTGTTTGTGTCCTTGGTGAATAGTGAACGTGAGTGTTGGTTTGTGTCTTGGTAATTGGTGAACTTTGCACTTTAGAAATATGTGGTAAGATTGGATTTTAGAACTTTGCACTTTAGCAATATGTGGTAAGATTGGATTTTAGAGTTTGGGAGCCAATTAGAGTTTTATTTTTTTAGCATCAAGAAAATGTTATAACAAATTTGAGCGCTGGTTTGTGACTTGGTAATTGGTGAACTTTGCTCCTTTGTAGCAATATGGAGGTAAGATTGGATTTTAGAGTTTGGGAACCAACTAGAATTTTTTTTTGTTTTTTGTTTTTTTTGTAGAATTAAGAAAATGTTACAACATCATCCACCATCCACTTTCTCATCCACCATTGATCTTCTATATTGGTATTTTGTCTCAGGGGAGGGCCTATTCAAACTAGATGGTCTCCCTTTTCCCATTTTCTTCTTGTCTTGAGTAACAAATGCAGTGAGCTCTCCTTTTCCATGTTTTTGAATTATCCATCTTGAAATCATCCTGTATTCTTCTTGAGTGAGCTTTCCAACAAGCTCATGAAATAAGGGGAGACTGTTGTTATTGCTTATGGTGTTAATGAAGGTTTCCTAAATAGGAGGGAGACAGTTAAGGGTTACCCAAACCAACGCCCTGTTAGGTATAGTTTCCCAATTCTCTGCAATTGATCTTTAGGACAAGATATCCTCATGATATAGGATTGCACAGATTCTCCTTTATTCAAATTCATATCTTTGAGTTGATCTTTCAAGAAAACGATTTTCATTGAAATTATTGACTTCATACATGCCGAATAACTTATCATACATATCCTTGGACTTCTTCAAATTCCCAACATAGGCAAGTAAATGATCTTGTAAACCATAAACTATAATTTTCTTTGCTTTTAACTCACCTGTCTTGTATTTGTTCTTGGCAACAACGGGAGCATTTTTCAGAGGCTCAATTTCTTCTCCTTGTATGTACTGCCAAACATCATTGTCATCTGCTATGATTTCCAACCTAATCTTCCAAGCGACAAAATTTGATGAGTCTTCGAGCTTCTCAACTTCATTGAAGTATGAGGTAGACATCTTGACCTATTCAGATAGATTCTTTCAATTTCTTTCAATGATGATTGCTCTAGCTCTTGTCTCCTTTGGGCTTGTCCTTCACCTTAGCTCTGATACCATGTTAATTTTCCACTACTCTATGATATGTCAATTACTTTAGCCCAATTCAATCCTTCATTAAGAAATCCTTTCAGTAACAAGTAATTCTTCCAATAATCAATAGTAATTGAAGATAGAATAGTGAATGCAATGATAATACAAGACGATCAAGAACATCAACAAGAGACACCGATTTGGTCAAAGACCAGGGAAAAACCCCACAAGTGGGAAAATCCTTTGTAAATTCTTCTTCTATTAGATTGCCATAAATGTTCAGTAGAGAGTACAATGAGCCCTAATTCAATAATAAGAGTCAAAGTCAAAGACTTGACTTGTACAACAAATCAATCAACCAAAAACTAATGTGCCAAAGTTGAAAAAGTCAAATCTGGCCAATTGTTATAAATCTGCAATATTGTTCAAGGAAACAACAGTCAAATTTTGCCCCTAACCAGTCAAAGTCAACAATCAAATATGCCCTCCAAGGGCTTGGTTAATAACTCACGAATTCGTCCTCCACGGCTAGTCAAAGCCAACCCAAAATAGTCTTGAAAACTTAGTGAAATTAGAGAGAATACTATAGTTAATGGAGGTCAAACTTGTGGTCAATGCAGGGTGAACTGCCCAAATTACCTGGGTTCCTATGCTAATTAATGCGACCTGCCCAAATAAATATTTCTAAGTCAAATAACTGTCAAATAGTCCCTCAAACACCTCGGTCAACACTGGTCAAAGTCAATGCTTTAGAAAGTCAATAAAGAAGTCAAAGATGCCAAGAAACCCTTCGCATGTATGGAGAGAGAGACCTGCCTCAGACCTGTACGAACCAATTAGATTGAGAGAGAGAAGATGAGTTAATGTGATGTGATGTCCAAATGAAGTTGAAGCCACCTGTATTTATATGCATTGGAGGAGGGGTAATTTGTCCTTAGGCTGACAATTTGAGTACCTTTGGGATTGAATTAAAAAATACATCTTTCCTTATCCAAATTTAGTGCTTCAAAGGTCAATTTTGGTCCTCTCGGAAAGAGAAATCTAGGCCAATGATTGGAATTTGTCACTAAGCTTCCATATTAACATTCTTGACATACTTGGAGGAATCTGTTGATTACTCCTACCCACCTAAAACTAAAGGTTGACTCACTATGAGTTGCTCAACTTTTGGAGATACCTGCTCCATTTTCACTATCATTGATCCTCTTCTTGCGATTGCTCGAATAGGATGGCCCTTTAGCTTATATAGGTTGCTCTCTCTAATTCCAACGACATGTCACTTATCACAGGTAGATGTCCATCCTAGTATGCTACATAGTATTACGTAAAGTTCACTTGGTGAAAGATTCAAAGTTACTTGTTCAACAATGGTGGTTTGGGCACATGGTTTTAGTTTCCCATGGTTTTATGTATGTGGATTACATGTAATGTCTCCCTTAAAAGGCTTGGGAATACTTCATTATGTACCAGGGATGTGAGTGGTGAAGGTTCACTTGGCCGACTTGGCTAGGTTTGGCCAAGGGAAACTAAGAATATTTTCTTTGCTGGTTTTTTGCCAGATTGGGGTTTTCCAAGATAACATTGTGTTTATGTATGTTTTTTGTTGTTGGTAAGTTTATCTCTCTTAGAAAATTTCACTCGGTAATTATAACATGCTATTAAAGCCAAATTAACTTAGACTCTCCACGGAGAGTTTGTTCGGTGTGAAGATAGTCAATGACAGCTATAGCGGTGCTAGGAAATTGTATCAAGAGGAGATGCACCTGATGATGACTACATCGAGGATCTATGTTTCCTAAATCTGTGAGGAGAATATTTGTGTGAATTTGTGGTAGTAGTGGTTGATAAAAGATTTATTAAGAGGTCACAGAGTGGAGGTTTTGCCCTCCCTAGTGGATGATGCCGTTATTGTTTTGAGTGGGTGACACCAAAAGAAGTATATGAGAAGGTAATTATGCCAAGGATGCTCGCAAATATTTTGACATAATTCTTCAATGAGATGATTTATTTTGGTTTCACAAAATGTGGCTGTATATGGGTGAGGAGAGCATTAGGTGCACCAAGTTGAGAGAATGGTGGCATAAGCAACGAGATATCCAAAATAAAACATTATAATGGAGTCAAAACCTATTTTAATTGCATGTAAATGGGCATACAACTATACGACTTGGTAAGGCATGCGTACCCCAAGGAAATTATTGGTAAGTTCTAGAGTTAGACTTGTGATAAGGGGCATGTAAAATTATTAGATACCCTAGATATAAACTTTGAGGGGCTTTAGGGTTTGTAGGCGAGTAGTGCTAGCTCATTTGACTATATTTGGTCAAGGGAAATCCCAAGTCAAGGTTTAAGGAGGGATTGTTAGGTAAACTTGACTTTATAAAAAAGTCAAATTACTTGGTCAATAATGGTGGTTTTGAGCACATGGTTTTGGTTGACCATGGTTTTGTGCTCGTGGCTTACATGTAATGAATCTTTTAAAAGGCTTAGGAATACTTCATTGTATTGTGTCAAGGATGTGAGAAGTGCTTCCTCAAAATCTAGCAAGTCTTGTAGAGGGATGCCCTACAAGGCATGCACTAGACTAAGTGACAACAATGAGATGTGGCCTACTATCAGCACAACTACCACCCCCTTCTCTCTATGGAAATTCAGTAATGGGAGACTTCCCATTAATTATGTCACCTATGAAGATATGCTATGTTCAAGGAAGAAGGTGACAAATAGTTTATGTAGGATGACTCTTCTTAGGGACAAGACACACGTTGACACAATCTGCAATCATTGTCACTCCTTGCCAACATTGTCATTGTAATCACTGTTGTTCCCTGCAAACACTATCACTATAATCACTGCCACAACTTGTCACATCAATCACTATCACTAGGTATCATGTTGTTGTCCATACTCTACCACAACTACTTCATTAATCTAGTCACATAAATCCATTCTTAGAACCTGTTTTCACCATATATCCAAAACAACTATATCATGTTCATAAACCCTCAAAATCATGCAAAAGAGATTATTGTCATAAATATACACCAGTAAGGGTTTTCATGTCTTCAAGAACATCCACCTTTGAACCCTGATCACCATGCTTCTTCTAGAATCAAATTTAGTTGAACATCGAGCCCAAAATCCTAAAAAACCACTCAAAAGCATACATTAAATTAATCGTTATACAAAATGCCCCTTTTTGGGTGCACTATATAAAATGGGCCTTTTCTGGCACTAATGATACAAAATGTATACCACTAGTTGCTTAATTGTTCGACAAAATGATACTATGGCCGGAAAAATAATAAAAGAAAATAGTTCAAACAGGGAAAATTTAAGGGCTAATATTCGCACGCAGGCTAATTTTCCATTCTCTTTCTAAAAAAAGATTCACCAATCTCCGTTTTTTTTTTTAAGAATGGTTCGCTCAATTTTTATAGTATAAAATTATTTTACCTTAGAAATTGCCAAAATTTTATAAATACTATAT
>APFE030777991.1:0-10772 GCA_000404065.3 Pinus taeda
AACAAGTGACCCAGGCTCCTCGATAATGGTTAGTCCGAGGTTTATCATTTTTAATACGTGAATACCTGGCGTCGTTCCCAATGAGGAAGGATTGATTCTCACACTGGTTCGGACACGATCTCGTGCTTCTCCTTTAAGAGGAGCTTTCCCAGAGCATAGATGCAACAATTGGATTTCTCTCCTACCGCAAGATACAACTACTTGTTTGTTTTACTATCTTGGAGAGTTAAGTACTCCCTACTCCAAGACACTAGCCTAAGCTATGTTGGTGTAATAGAGCCCTAGAAATAAAAAAGATTTCTAGATTAATTTTACTTTAAGCGTTATTTTTATTGGTTTTTGATTAAGTCAAGAGGTGCGGAGATGAAACTCGTGGTGTGAAGACTTGACTTAAAATCACTAAAAATATGCACTTTAAAGATGATCAAGCAAATTCTTTTCTCTTTCAATGAACTTCTAATCTAGGAAAAGAGTTTGAGAATGCCAATGCGTGTAAACTCAATTTTCTTAACAAACAAATTTAAAGAAGAGTTTTTGTTCCAATGCACTCAAAAACAAGACAACTAGTTATTGCACAAGAATTTCCTTTTTCATTCAAACGCTCAAATGCTACCAAAACAAACTTTTTCAAAAGAGATTTTTGTATTTTTATAAAAACTCTTAAAACTATGATTAAAGCAAACCTTAAGAAAACTAAAACAAATCTTGAGAAATCTATGAACAAAGGAAATCTTAAGATCTACAAACTATAAAAAAACTACTTGAAGTAAAAGCTTACAAAATAATTTTTGTCTTTTCAAGGATGTTTTACTTGGCAATAAGCAAACCAAGGACTAATTTGTCCAGAATCACAAATCAGTCAAAAACAAGTGATCTTTTTTTCTTTTTGTAAAAATGAAATCCAAACTTTTAACACAAGCTTTTCGAAATTTTGGAAAGAGAAAACACAAGATGGATTCCTCAACAAGGGTTGATTTTACAAATGGTCAGACTAATAAGAAGGCAATAAAAACCAGGGTGATCTGAGGCTTCTATGCTTCTAATCTCTAAGCTACTACACGACCAAAATGAAAATCAAGACCGGCAACCAAAACTTCTAGGAATTTCACCTAAAACCCTAACACTAATGAAATTAGACCAAGGAAAGTTTATGACAAGTCACAAGCAGGGATGGGCAGAGGATATCAACATCTAAACCAAAATAAAACTAAGTAAAAGAGTAAAATTTAAGTTTTTCAAAAATTTAGCAGGGTCCACAGGTTCAGAGTTTGCACAGGTGCGTGCCCGCTCTGTGTACAAAGTAAAAGTGCGTAGAGGTACGCACTGTGATACAAGCACAGAGTGCGGACTTCTCCTAAAATTATGAAAAGCCAAAACAAACCTAGATCCACTAAATCCACCCAATTCCACACACAACAAGTCAAAAACAGAAACAAAAAGGCAAGTTTCTCAGGTCAAAGAAAAAACAAGGAAAACAGTCAAGTCCCTAGTGGATTCGCCATTTTTTCACGCGGAATGAGTCGAGGTTGCGGACAAGATCGACCTTCCTAGTATATAAAGATATCTAGTGACAAGCAAGCCAATCAAAAACTATCTTTCTCTAAATATGCAATTTAAACAAAGGCAAACAAGTGTTTTAGGCCTACCTTGGATCTAATGCAAGTTTGTGGAAGCCTCGCTCCCTCGCTCCAAACGAGCTTCCTTGAAGTGTAATTCTGCAAACACAAACAAGCAAACAAATTAAATAGCAACTGAAAGGCCAATATCATAAAGCATATTCATCATAATGATCAAGGAGATTATGAAACAAACCACATAAGACAATTTGTTGAGAAAAATGAATCTGATTGTATTAATTCAAATGAAGAAGAACTTTACAACCTGTGCCTTGATGCTGTACAAGCTCCTCCCAGGGTCCGACAAGAAGTCTCCTCTACTTTGACAAGTTTCACTCACTTCCCAATGAAACCAAAAGGTATGTGATCTCTCCTCTCAAGTTTAACTAGGAAGTCCCAATTCCATCAGCATTTACCCTCAAAATGTTCAGCTTCTAACCTCTCCAACAACTGACCTAATGCCTTAATTTATAGTGCAATGGAGGGAAGTTACTAGGTCCTCCTTCAAAGGGATAAAGCCCTCCTTCAAAGGGATAGCTCCTCCTATCAAGGGATTAGCTCCTTCTCTTTTGGGATGCATGAACCACCTTGGAGCGAACAATCCACGTCAAAATCCTTCTAGAAACATCTAGAATTAACCCAAAAGTGAGTTTTTAGGATAAACTTGCACCTTTCTGACTTTTACAGGGGTACGCACCCACCCCTTTACAGACAGAGCGTGCAGATACGCAGGTAATACGAACAAAGGGTGCGGGCCCGCAGGCAAAAGTAAGAGAAAGTGCGAAACCAGAGTAATATTGATTTTCAATGTCTTTCTCTCATTTGTAAAGCTTGACATGAAGAGTTAAGGTTTGGTACTTGCTTACGAGGCTAGTATAAGTGATGATAGACCCATACTGACTGCAAATAGTCATGGTGACGATATTTTTGTGTAATAGAGTGAATGGAGCGGGACTCCTAAAAATGAAATGCGTAAAGAGTTTTGATCTCTGACAGGGGACTAACCAGACCAACTCTAACAATCATCACATCAAATGTGGCCTTTGCGATGATCTATAAACTACCATGGATATTCCACTAAACAATTCCTCACAACAGATCTAATAATATTATATTAAAAATCTGAGATTCTACACTATTAAAGTTTTATTTAATTTCTAGATTTGTAAAACTAACTGTAGTTAGTGCATGCATGTAAAAGTAAATCAAGCAGAAAAGTAGAGAATGAAAAAATAAGCTCACGCACACATAATACACAAGATATTCTCTCTGGGAAACCCTTTCGGGAGAAAACCCTACTAGAAGGTGAGGCTCCTTTGCTCTATTTCTCTAACTGGAAATATGGCTACAAAGAAGTAATGATAGTGGCCAGTGGGTTGCTATAGTTCACAAATCCTTTCTGTGTTCTCTACCTCCTCTCTCTCCTAGCTATCTTTGCTCAATTATCAAACAAAATGCTCTCGAAGGAATGGAATTCCTCTTCCTCCTAGTGGCCCAGTTATAACACAACCTGATAGCCTACTAGTGGTTAAGTTTGACTACATGAAATCTTAACTAGAGTTACAAAATAGACTCTTCTCGAGTCTTTTACATCACAAACACGTGGCTATCCCCTATTCCATGAATAATGAGAGCTGATGTGGCATCCTCCCGAACTATAGGTGTGAAAACAAGAAGGTCAACTTCTGAGTGGCATAAATTTTGCATATGAACTCCGATTGAAGCAATTCTTATGTTGTTGGAAAGCTTGTTGTGTTTAAAATAGAATGAAAATGTGATATGCTTAAGAAGGAAATTTTTACCCCCAAAAAACATTGTTTGATGCCTCAAAATGCTCCTGAAAGGTTTCAGACCTTGTTTCACCAAACTAGGTCCCACCAGTAAAAATAGTCCTGTGAGGTTATTCCTCCACTTTTTCCACTCCAAATGGGTCGAAATGGATGAAAAACAATATAATGATCCAACTCGGATCATGTGACAACAACAGATGATAATACTAAGTATATTTTGAGTTAGAATGAGAAATTGTGAAAGGATTCGACTGCCATAAAGCATCAAGTTGATCATATTGTTGCATAAAGTCAAAGGTTGTCTTCTACCAGTATCAATATGATAGAACTATGATCAACCATAGTTGAAGAATCGAAGTCGATGGAAGAAACTATGAAGTATGTTTAGAATGAGATGATCATTTTACATGAGGTGATGGCGCCTCTGGTCAAAATTCAGAGAAGATGTTAAGAAATCATATGGTTTTAAAGGTTACAGGAATAGTTGTGGATCTAATTCAGGATTAGGGCATCGAGCATCTTAATATTTGTGAGTGGTTTGTCAAGAAGGATAGATTAACAGTTAAGGTGGATATAGTAGATTCGATATTACAGATTTAGAATTACAACTAGCTTGGTGAGGAAGTGACCAAAACCATAGCTGCCTATGTTCGACTGACCAATAACTTAGAGTCCCTAACAGGGAAACATACAATAGCTTTTGTGGGCGCACTCAGAGAAATAAGGGTAAAGGGGAAGGGTGTCATCATGTAGGAGTCGAAATATTTCTTTAAACAAATCAGGAAATCAGTAGATTAGGAGAGCTAGTGGTGACTAAGAACACCATTGTATAGTATGCAATCGGGCCAGCCAAAGTTCATATGAAGTTATTCATGCTATGGAGTAGTATAAAATCAAAATCAAAATCTATAATATCATATGCATTGGAGGTGAATTTTTTGTACAATGCAGATCTATTGGAAACAATCAAAGTTGTTGTAGTAGAGTTCAAAGCATGGCACTCTTATATTACTAAGGAGCTCCACTCTCAAGCTACTGATTTGTGTTTTCCTCCTACATGAGGAAATTTTGTCTTATTGTAATTATGTCCTATATAGCCACATTTTTCAATGTAATTTGTCTTTTATGAAAGATAAATTCAATGTAAAAGAAGTCCAAGAGACACATGTGGAATATGAAGAGTCGCAAAGAAGATAATAGGTTGTAGAATTCAAAGAGTCATTAGGAAGCTCAAAGGTCACTTCATTTGTTACAAATAGGCCCTCATAACTCAAACAAAGGGCTTGGAGCTTTGGATAATTTTCCTTGGCTTCTCTAGTTGTGCATAAGAGAGAAAATCATTCTTTGGAGAAGCAAGTGGTAGCTTCATGTTCCAATATTGGGACTAGTGTTTCATTTATGTAGCAATGTACTTGGATCTTTCATTTAAATATCAGAGCTCTTAGATCTGACACTCTTTCATGCATGTATCATGAATTTTATAAGGCTATTATTTATATGTTTGCGTTATATGTTTATGTTATGCATACTAAAGAGAATGAACTATTTCATACACTTTAGATATGAATCTTGTTGAATGGGTGTTGTTATGTGTTTTCATTATCATTTTTATCCTGTGAACTATTTTGCAGGTTAATTAATGATTATTTTCTATTCCTCTCACGTGTCTCTCTTACGATAGTACTACTAATTTTATATTAGAGTCTCATCTCTTATTTCCCTTTAGTGGAGGATCCCTTTACACTTTATAATTAGTGTCTCACAAGGCCTACATACTTGTTTCCCCAAAATTAAGCATATGATCAGTTATGTGTGTTTGGCAGCCAAGGCATACCTCTAAGATTTCTTTCAATGGTGGTAGAAACTAATATATGTATGAGGTATAATTGAGACTTCACATAAGGGAAACCCCCTACATGTTGGCAACACCAAACACTATAAATAGATCCATATTAAGATTCAAGTCAATAATACCGAGATGAATTATCTATTTGGTTCTAGTTCACAAGATAACCTCGTAGAAAATTATTTGGATAGAAATCTTGGATTGGAAGTTCATGAGCATTAGCACTTGGATCCATTGGGATGGGTAACTTAAGGATGAAAATATTAGGGTCACTGAGCAATGTAAAATCAAATTAATAGTATATTGATGAGATTGAGGTAGACAGAATTCCACTTGATGTATTTGGTGTAATGATTGGAAGCACTAACATGTGCATGAGCGATACAATCTTCATGAGGAAAGTAGATCGATATCACCTCATCAAGGATTGGAATTCCTTTATCATTAATGCAAACAAAAGTAAATATAAAATAATTATGGTAAGTGCTAACTAAGCCAAGAAGTTAACTAGTACCAATTTTTATTTTTATTTTTTATAAGTCAGAAGATTTTCATCATGTCAAGAAGTTACATTGCTATCTACAAATTTTCAATTTTTTACCAACCTCACTCCTACTCCAATTTTTTTACAGTAGACATAAAGGATTGTGGCAATCAAAATAAAAGATGTCTAAGAAGCTGTAAAGCAATAAAAATCAAAACACAACTAGTATCCATCTAAGAATTAGAAGAAGTTACCAAATTTCCCCTTCACATTGATCATCTAACCCCATGAACTTCAATTTATCCTTTTCAAGAATGGAAGCCATATGATCAATCCAACTAGGATGGGTGTGCATTGGCCAAGTGGAGTTAATGTTCAAATCTCTCTGTTGGCACCCCTAATTGGATTGAATATCAACTACCTTATTCCCAATCTAATGATAATTAGAAGTAATGACATATGGAAAGGAATATATCAACCTAAGGGTTCGAGATATAATTAGCTCATGGTGCCAACTCTTGACCACTTTAGAAATAGGGGGACCATAAATAAGTTTAAGCATTGTAGAGATAGTTAATTGAAAGTCCTAATCCAATTGGAGATTTGAAAATATCGCTTCACTTGTTATCTAAATATCATGTTCCAAAGAAAGAAACTGTGCTACATTATTGCTAGTGGCTCCACAGTTACTTGCATATACCATTACAATATTTCCATTTATATCCTTTAAGATACCTCCATATAAGGTTGGACCTAGATTCCCTTTAGAAGACCCATCAAAATTTAGCTTAGAAAAATCAAAGGGGAGGGAGAGCAAATTAAAGGATAAGTATTTAATAGGTGCTACAAATTTTCTTCTTTTTCGCTATAGAGAAAAAAAAGGAAGCTACTAGAAATAATCCATTCTTTCTGATGTGATCCCAAGTAAGGATATTTTTCCTACCAACAAGCTAGAGAAAGTGAGCCACCTTTGGCTACAAGTTTTGCGCCTAAATCCTACAACAAATGGGTTCCTTGGGAAGCTTTGAATGGCTTGCCATTATGGAGTATGCTTCCTACATAGTAAACATGCCTTTCATTTGATGGCCCTAACATAGCTTATCCAAATCTTGGGTAATCTAAATCTTGTGTTCTTAGATATTTTGGGCTAGGATTGGCCATAAATGTAACACTTGATGGTTTAGCCAATTCTCCATTAATTTCCATTACCACCATCCAGTGGGGGCTTGAATTTATATCCAATAATTTTCTACTTCAAAGTTCAGTAGGTCCTTGATCTTTGGTATAGATCTTTAGTTCCCATAGGTCATCTCAGGCTCCCAAGTAGGGATATTGTTGTCATGCTTCATCCAAAAAAAGTGTTTTTATTCTATACCATATCCCTTAGAATGCATGATCTTGTATCAATTGTTTATTATAGCGTGCTAAGTTGTAAATGGATGATCCTGGTGGGCATACATGTGCCCTTAGTTTATCTCCCTATGAGCTTGATTAACGATATTTTGTGTTCCACTTTTTCTTCGAAAGATCTCATCCCCCGTACAGTCAGTGCCACCATAGTTTGGCTCCCAAAGCCTTATTAATAATTTCTAGATCCCACATCTCAATTCCCCTAGCCATATTTGGTAAGCACACCTTCTCCCAAGCCACCAAATCCCACTTCATAGCATCCATAACTCCTTGATAGAAGAAATTAGGAAATTTGGAGGTTAAATATTTATATAAGAGCTTGAGGGTTAGTAACACCTAAAGTTGATATATTTCTAATTCTTGAAGAACTTCTTTAATGAGGATCCATCAACATGCCAATTTCAACAATCAAAAATCCCAATTATCCAACCGATTAGTGATCTTTTATATAATATCATGCTAGTAGGAAGCGTTGGCTTAAGGGGGCCTGACCTAGGTTTAGAGTTATTCACGCCAACCAACAAAACCCTAATTACTGGTCGTTTTGGCAATAACCATCATATCACATGCTACAGTCTCACCCTAATAAGTATTGGGGGATGCAAAAACTAGGTTTCTACATCCAGAAACTATGTGATGTGTATTCCTCCTCCCTTGCAGCTCAGATCTACCTTCACGCAGATCCATGCCTTCCTAAAGTCTACTACTACAACTATACTTCGCTAACCTCTAGGTCTTCATGAAGGGATGTGATCGTGCTTATTAGGCCTAAAAGAGACAGATCCACAACTTTCACTCAGTTAATAACAACTCTAGATCTGCCTTCATGCAGATCTACCTGTCCAAAAATTTATTGCAACAGATCTAGTCACTATCTTCGCAAAAAAAATTCATTACCCACTTCATGCATAGATATTATAGATTCAACAGATTTGCACAAAGAATACACTTTAGTTCATAGAAAACAGATCATTAAGCGATAATGGATAAAATTAAACAGAAATAAGAACAAGGCATAGATGCAATATATTCCATCCAAAATAGTCTTTATTAGATTTGGAATTCAATTTATAGACTCTTCCACCCTACGCACCTAGTTGCAGGGGCCCGCGCACTCAGCTGCAGACTTGCCAAGATCTCCGCGCACTCAACTGCATGAGCCTTCCCCTTTCACCTAAGTATAGGAAAACAGAGCTTCCCTTCCTTAACACTCACCCTTACACTTTTTTGTCTTCAAAAGTTATTCTTTTATACTCACTATGACTCAAATATTTATAAACTTTCTATTACAATACCATGGCTCATGGCCTACGGGTGAGTCTCAAAAGCATCCTATCACTTACCCATACAAGAGGCTAAAGCCCTTTTAACTCATGCTTAACTGTGTGCTCCACTTCCACATTTCGCAAAGACTTTGCATTCTTTACAAAAATTTAACCAAAAACTAATTAAACTAACCAAAAATGACCCTAGGGACCCTATCCCAATAGGCCCCCAACACAAATACCATGACCTGCCCTTGAGTCACTTAGCTGGCTTCTCGACATTGTGGTGGAGCTCACTAAACTGCTGCTTCAATGTGTTCAACTCTGTGGTACCTTGTGTTGCAGCCTTCTTCACCTCTTCGACCAACTTTTCTATAGTTGGTTGTTCTATTGCAAGCTGCATGGTCCCATGAGTCTATTGCAGAGATTTCTTCTTCTCCTGAATGGTCAGAGAAATCTGGCTAGCCTCCTCTATCCAAGGTTGAATTCGAGCATTTAACATTGATTCCTTTTTCTATAACTCCCGCACTTGCACCTGTATCAACTTTCCTTCATGTAGGTGTGTGAAGCACTTGACTAGCATGAATGTGCATGTAGTCACCCTAATCTCATCATATTTTTGTTGGGCCTCTCTAATTTTTGTACTCAACCTCTGCAAGTTTGGGTCCTCTTGCAAAGTGTCCCATAATTCCATGGCATGGTTAAAAATAAAATCACATCCTTTAACTACACTCTCCAATGTATTCATATTCTCCTTAATGGATGAATCACACTATTTCCTATCCTCTGATAGAGTAGTCAATTGTAGCTTTAGTTGTAATTCTGATATCTTCATTTGGAAGTCAAATGTGACTCTACCTATCTTATCTTTTGATTTTAGGACTGTAGAAGCTAATTTCTTGATCTTTGTTGTAGTTGTTGTGTCTTGTAGAATATGTAACTCTGGGACATTGTACACGCCTACCAGTAGAGTGTGGTCTTCCTCTGTTTCTACGTTGACTGATCCTTCTGGTAATGAGATGACTCGAAGGTCCAGAGTCCTTTCTATCTTGAATACATGCTCACTCCCTTGTGTCAAGATTTCTTGCACCCCACTCACTTGCCCTGTGCTCACTTGAATCCCACCTATTTGGATATGTAGCTCTCATAGATCGCAGATCCTTCTGGACACTCCCTAGTGTCTGCATGTATTATTGCTCAAACTGTTGCCATAACTCCATTGTGGTGACCCTGAATTTATCCCATATTTCATCAAGGTCCATGTCTATGAGGACCATTGGGTCGATGCATGCTTTCTTGTCTAATTTGTGCTTCTTCCTTGGTCCGATAGTTTTTTCCTTACTCCGCTTTCTCAATGTGAAGGGAGTACTCTGATCATCCCCATCATCTCCATCCTGCTCAAATTGTTCCTCTTCCTTGATATGATGGGAAGCCAAGGTTTCGACTTCCACTGTGTCCTTCTTGCCGGTGCGTTCTTTCTCAGCATGATCTTTGTGAACGTGCTTCTTTTTTACAGCTACCTTAGCAACAACTTCTTTCTTTCTCTGCTCAATCAATGCCTGTCCCACTGCCAATGCTACTTATTTCCATTTCTGTGTAGCTATCGTCTGTGCAGCAAAGCTTTCTACACCTCTGTTGATACCTACTCCAACCTCTGTGGGTTGTCACCACTCTGTTGTCCAACTCCCCATAGTTTCTTGCATGTTTGTCTCTAAGACTAGGTATCGAAACTTGTGCTAGATCTATTTAGGGTTGCACCTCACTTGAATGGAGACATTGTGAAAGTCAGCCCTAAACTCTACAAAGGCCCTTAGTTGCTTGAAAAATGTTGGAGAAAACCTTGGCTTTTGTTTGATTACTGTGTGTAGGTCCACTTCAACCAAGATCCAAAATATCTTTGATTCCATGATCCTCTTCGGATCCTTTGTCGCCCACAACGAAGCGAGCTTTGCTGCCTCCAATAAATCTCCTTCCTATGCAGGAAACTGACTATCCTCCAGCAGTCTCCATGCTACTAATACAATTATCAATAGGAGAGAGACACAATGAAATTCCTTACTGTCCTCATGTGTTTCGCAGCATTTTGCTAGAAATTATTTACACAAGTACTGTGCCCAGTTGTACTGCATCCCCTTCACGAATTTTGTAGCCAATGAAATTACTGGCACTGGAACTTCATCCGAATGACATTTCCTCATTAACTTCCTAGCTAAAATTTTGGCAGCAAAATGCACTGCATGGTCTTGAATTGAGTGGATAGAATATCTGTGTGACTTTTTGATCAACCCAAACTCCATATACATTTTATCCACCAACTCCTTTTCTTTTGTTTTTCATGCAAACTCCTTGGCGGGGGTCAAC
>APFE030778022.1:1910-156526 GCA_000404065.3 Pinus taeda
CCAAAAAAAAGAAAATATAATGCAAAAAGTAGAGAAAATAAAACTGCTAGGCAGTCGTGTCCTTCACCTCGAGACAATCTCACAGAAATCGAAAATTTTTCTCAATGAAAGTCTTGGTGAAGATATCGACATTTTTCTTGGAACTAGGACAATACTGAAGATTGATGATCCCACCATGAATTATTTCTCTAATGAAGTGCATGTGGATCTCGATATGTTTGGTCCACTTATGTTGCACTAGATCTTTGCAAAACTTTAGTGTACTTTGATTATCACACTAGATGATAGTTGGACAATGTACATTGATACCAAGCTCGGATAGGAAATGTTGTAGCTAAATGGCCTGAATAGTGGCACTGAATTCTCCTCCGTACTCGGCCTCTATTGGTGATAAAGCAATGGCATCCTTCTTCTTGCTTGACCAACAAATTTAGCCGAATCCCAAACTAAGTACATAACTGGAGGTGGACTTGTGATCATTATTATTGCCAGCCCAATCTGAATTTGTGAACCCAATGAGATCTAAAGAACGATTTGCTGCATAATGAATCCCATAGGTGATTTTCCCATGGGAATATCGAAGGATGCACTTTGCAGCTTTCCATTGTAACTCATGTGGCTCCTGCATGTATCTGTAAACTACTCCTACGACATATGAGAGATCAAGACGGGAGTGAGTGAGATAAATAAGACTTCCCACAAGATTACAATACAATGTGCAATCAACCAATGGTGTGTCTTTTTCATTCTCAAGCTTTATCCCTGATAAGAAAGGTGTGGTTTTTGGCTTACAGTCACTCATGTCAAATCATGCCAAAATTTCTCTAGCATACTTTGGTTGAGAAATGGTAATGCTAGAACCAATCTGACTAATCTCTAGCCCAAGGAAGAAATTTAGCAAGCCCATGTCTGTCATAGAAAACTGCATATGAAATGCAGTTTTAATCTTAGCAATGGCAAAAGCTAAGCTACTTGTTATCAAAAGATCATCTACATAGAGTACTATGGGCAAAAAGGAATCAATTTTATTCACAAAATAAATATTGGAATTAGATTTTCAGCATACAAAATTTTGAGATAACAAATAGGAATCCATCTTTGCATACCACACTCTAGGTGTCTGCTTGATGCCATACAAAGACTTCTTTAGTTTACATACCAAAGATGATTTTTTCACGTATCCCTGTGGATGTTCTAGATTTCCTCCTTGAGATCATAGTGAAGAAAGGCATTCTTCACATCCATATGATGCACCTCCCATCCTCGTGTTTCTACAATGGAGAGAGTTAGCCTAATGGAATCCATTTTTTCCATTAGAGAAAAAGTCTCATCATAGTCAACGCCATGTACCTACTGAAAAACGTTCGCCACCAGATGTGCCTTATATCAACTAACTTGGCCATCTGTTTCTTTCTTGGTCTGGTAAACCCTCTTCCACCTCACAATTTTACGATTGGAAGGTAGCAAAACTAGATCCCAAGTCTGGTTCTCAAGGAGAGAGTTGTATTCCTCATCCATAGCTGCTTCCCATTCAGGATGTCCAACTACTTTTGCATGAGTCTGTGGATGAGATGCATGCATCATATAAGCATGCATGGGCATGCATGGATCCATAGCTAAGAGTGCTTGTGGATCTTCCTCAAACTGAGGTATAGTGGTAGGATCATTTAGTATATCACTCATGTTGTTCCATTTTTATGTTGAAAGTGGTTGAGAATATTACAAACTACATGAGGAAGTATGATCTCGATGGTCAACAACTAGTGTTCCAATAGGTGTCATAGGTAAAGTCTCATCTAGATTGGAATTTTGATCTAATGTATCATCTTCATACTCATCAATTAATGGTGAGGGAAAATTTGTAACTAGTTCATCTGGTGGTGCATGCAAAGTATCTTCTTCAAACTTTACACTCCTTTCGATAAAGAGAACTTCAATGTTGATATCAAGAAATGTTCATCCTTTAACTTCATCAAAATATCTAACAAACATGCATGCCTTACTCTGAGGCTCCAAATCCTTTCTCTTCTATGTAGCAATGCGGGTCCATGCTTGAGATTTGAAAATGGGGAAATGACTGACTTCAGGCTGCATGCCAATCCAAGCCTCAAAAAGTGTTTTTCTAGTAACATATTTATGAGGATACCTATTATGGACGTATGAGGCACAATTGATAGCTCCAGCCCACAATTTTGATGAAAGAGATATTGCATGCAACATGTAATTGGCCATCTCTTTCAAAGATATATTCTTCCTTTCAGCCACCCCATTTTGTTGCGGAGTGTAAGGAATTGTATATTGCAACTGTATGCCTACTTCATTACAAATATTTTGGATATCTTTGTTGACATATTCCTTCCAATTATCTATGCGAAGTATCTTGATGCATTTTCTAGATTGATTTTCTACATGTGCTTTGAAAATATTTAAATGTTCAAAAACTTTAGACTTGAGTTTCAATAAGTAAACCAAGAGAATTTTATGTAATCATCTATAAATGAAAACACGTATATTTATTTTCTCATTGAAATTACTGGAAATGGACCCATGAGATCACTATGTACAAGCTCCAAAGGTGAAGAGGCTCTCCATGCATGCCCCTTCTTGAACTTGTCTTGTGGATGCTTTCCAAGAGCACATCCATTAGAAACACCATTTGAAAATTCAATGACCGACAATCCTTTAACCATTCTTTTCTTTCTAAGTTGCTACATATATATGAAATTCAAGTGCCCAAATCTCTCATGCCAAATCCTACTTTCTTCATTTGGATGAATGAGTAGCAAAATAGAATTTGATTGAGGAACAAAATAAAAAAATGTATATAAATGAGATTGATCCTTTACCTTTGTAGATGCAACCTTCAAGTTGGTTTTCATATCATAAATGCTCATGGGATCAAGGGTAATGTCCACTTTCCTTCTGGTGCGTGTGTGTGTCATCTAATATACTAAAAGAAGATTCACAAAAAGCCTTGGAATATCAAAGGCATTCTCAAAACTTCCATCTTTGACTTGCACTCTTCCTTGTCTAGTTGCGTCAACTGTAGAATTGTCCCCCATGAGAATAGGAGGTCTCGAGTATGCATGTAGAGAAGAAAAATATTCCTTTGAAGATCCTGAGTCGATGATCCATTCTTGCAGTGTATAATGAAGGGAAATCAAAGCATGATCATTACCCCTTGCTTATGATGGTTTTTCCTTTGTCTTCTTCTTGGCACTTTATGGAATGTGATGACAAAGATTATTTTGTTGAAGAGTATATTCCAATATATCAATAATATTCTACATGCAAGAGGATTCAAAATGATAACCTCCATTACAATAAGGACACTTGGAGTTTAATTTCTTTCCCTTCTTACCCTTGGAGTTGGAAGAATTATCTGGAGGTTTTGGACTTCATCCCTTTTTTGGATCTGGATCTCTTGCCTTTCCTTTTCCTTTGGATTGTTGATTTTGTTTTGAGTTGGACTTTCCTTTCTCATGCATGGAAAGTTCATGTGCATTTGGAGACTTTAATGAACCCATTTTGATGAGCTTATCCTGATCATGAATGAAAGGCTCAATAAATGCATCAAGTTTGGGCATTTTCCATTTAACTCTAGTTGCAAGTATAACTGTATGAAATGTAGAAACAAAACAACATATTCAGGGCCTAATGTAGACAAAATAGAAAGGACCAATTGGCCTTCTTGTTTGTATTTATCGATCCCTCAATCATGTAATTGTAGAAGTAATGATTTGAATTTCGTAAAGAAATATTGAATGTTATCAAAGATTTTTGGATCTAAGGAATTTAGCTCACTTTAGAGAATATGAGTCCGCATCTCATCCTTCGTTCCAAATAAATTCTATAAGATTGTCAAGACCTCATTCAGAGTGCCGCATGTGTACACATGGAAACACAATTCCAGAGACATGGACAACAATAAAATACCAAAAACCTTGTCCATCTTATTGAAGTATTTGGATTTTTCAGTGGCAGAACTTGGTTTAGCTTATGTATTCATAACTATCTGATACATGCATTTGCCTCTGAGGTGAAGAAAAGTCTTTGGCTTCCATTGGAAGCAGTTATACAGAGTAAGAATAACTAAAGATGAGAACTCCATTCTTTCACCATGTAGTTGTAGAGACAATTGAGACAATTCTCTAATATTTTGATATGCAAATGAAATCTCCGAACAATTTCCAATACTTTGATCTTCAAACCTACAAAATATTGTTCATGCACCTTTTCCATGCCCCTGTAGCTCTGATACCATGAATAGGTTTGTCGTTACAACAAAATCTGCAAGTGTTGGTAAACTTTCCAAATTGGTAAGTAGGATCCCCAAGGGGGAAATTACAGATTCCATAGAGGTCTAGTGATTCCTTCAATACCATGAAGCGGCTTTACGTTACACCAAAATTCACATGTGTTGGTAAACTTACCAAACTGGTAACTAGGATCCCCAAGGTGGAAATTACAGATTCCATGGAGGTGTAATGATTCCTCCAACACCCCCCCTCAAATGTAGCTCAGGGGAATCGAACTTGGGTCTAGGCTCTGATACCATGTAAAATTATTAGAGCACAAATACAGATCTAGCTATATGATAATTGCACAAACTTGGAAGAAATTGAAAAAGAAAATTGGAATCGAGAATGAATTTGATTACACAATATTGGTTTGAGAATCAATACATAAAGCAACTAAGTTAAGCTTAGTTGTACATGCAATAACTATGGATAATTAAAGCTAGATGAAGCTAAGTGTGCTTTATGTTATGTTAATGTGCACATGCACCACATGCAAACACCAGAGTTAACTAATTAAAGCCAAGTGCACATCACATGCAATAACTAGAGTTGAACTGAAGCTGATTAAGGCTAACTAGGTGCATGTACATCAACAACTATAGTAGACCATATTGATAGCATTGATAACGTTTTTACTATGGCTGGCTATTATTGATTATGTTTGACTATGCCTAATTAATGTTGACAATAGTTTACTTTTGTTTATTATAGTTCTTAAAGATTAACTAGGCTTGAATGTATATTGAGCACAATTGTCTTTAATTGATTGTGGTTGATTAAATTTGATCGTCGTTGATAGTGTTTAATTATGGTTAAACTTGTTTGAGTGTGCCAAAGATTAATTGTTGTTAATTAAAAGTGACTATGTGCTCCCCTTAATACCTTGGAATGATGTGAACCAAAAATAACTTGTTTGGAGTATAGAACACTTGGAAATGGTAATGCTTTTTTATTTGATAGGTTCTTTTAAAAGTGTTTTTTCCTTCCCATATCACATTTAAAGAAACTTGGTGTGATGGAATAAAAGGGTTGTCACTTTGAAGGATTATCACATAAGATAAACTTTAATGTGATGAAATTTGTCACAATAAAAAATAGCTTTTGCTATGACATGGTGTGTCATGACAATTTTTTGAGTATGGTACAAAATGTTGTGGGTAAATAAAACTTTGAATGTGATACATTGTTTCAAGAGAAAAGACATTTTGAGTGTGAAATAATACAAGGAAGGAACCAATGCAATGATGTGATGAACAAAAGTTTGCCTTCAAAAAAGAAGAAAAGGGCTTTGATAGAAATTTCACTTTATGGCAATATTGTAATTGGTAACTTGTACCTCAATATGATTGCTTTTCAATTTTAATAGATGATAATGTTAATTACAATTTTAGATGTAGAGAAAATAAGTGCAAATGTATATTTATAAGTTATTTTTTCATGTTACATTCCAATGATTTAGAAATGTTTGTAAGGACATTATTATATCGTCATACTAATACATGTGGTTGACTTAATTTGCATTTTAAAAATTACTACGCAACTTAATTTGCATTTTAAAAATTACTATGCAACTTGATTTATTAGTAGTTATAATAAACAATTGATATAAGGGAATCTTCATTGCAATAAGGGAAAATAATGAACATTATATTGACAAATCTATGCATTAGAGCGTTGTAACAAAAGAATGGTAGGATTATAGTGTGGTGTGGAAGATTAGAGATGAAATATGATATTTTGTGATATATTAAGGGGGAATGCAAACCTAATATAATCAATTTATGTTATATACCAAATACACAAATCTATTAAAATCATTTCATTTTATTATGCCAAAAGATTTCTTTTAAAGGCATCACCCTACTTGATTTTTTGTTATTTGTTAAGGTCCTATAGAATGCCGTCATTTTTCCTTTTTCTTGCCTAATGATAAGGATAAAAAAATTTCTTATATAGTTTTCGAAAACCCTCGTCATTTATACTTTGATTTGTTCAATCATCACATATTTTCCCGGTTAGTATTTATTATACAAATATAAGAATAAAGTTAATCTTTATTATACAAACATAAGAATAATCAAATTCTTACTTTTATTTTATGTAAAATTAAAGTGTGAACATCTCAAACCCATATAAATTTAAATTCATATGATATGCATCAAAAACATAACATTCCAACCTAAACCTAATTTAAATTGATTAAACCAATATCTACATTTAATCCACCCAATTTTGATGGGACCAGCCCGCACTTCGGTGTAAGACCCTTATTAATGTCTCTCTGGTGTTTGATTAACAATGTGTATTTGGTAGGATTGTGAAATTATTTGGTTTATGATTAATCACTAATCACACGCACTAATCAACTGATATTTTCCGACGATAGCTGGAAGCATTTATGGTAGCTCTTAATGTGGTCGCTGATCTGTACCTTACCTCGATCCTTGTTTCCTGCTTGTTGAACTTGGCAAAACCCTTGGCATTTTGGTATTCAGTAATTCTGGCTTTTCGCTTTGCATGGTGAATACAGTGAGGGTTTGTTCTGGAAATGGTTTTCTATGCTGTATGTGAACAAAAATGAGCCATAGGCTCTGCCTGCATCGGTTATGGCTATGCTATTTGCTAGTGTGGCTCTGTCGCTTGTTGTGGTGGCTTGTCTACTCGGCTTCTGGGCATAGAGTAATGGTTTGCTCGTTCAAGTAAGAAAACGACCACTGTTTTTGTCTTGTCCGGTCTCTTAACTGATACTTGTTCTGCAATTTTCTCATTTTATTATGGTTCTGTTTGCTAAATTTGGTTAATGGCTCCGCATGCTTCGGGTTGCAGTCACGGTGACCTCCCTTTGCTCACAATCTTTAGGTAAGCTTGTTATCCATGTTTTATTTCCTCTTTTGTCTGGTTCCAGTTCTAACAATGATTTGCCCCTTGGTCTCAGGTGGTCACCGTGGTCTGTGGCTCAATGGCTTGCGTTCTCTCTGCGCGAATAAATCTCCTAGTAATGTTTCTTTCACTATGCATAAGATTCATTACTCTTCATTTGTCTTCTTATGTTTACAGTTGGCCTAATAGGATTGCCCTGTTCTGGTCTCGCATGTCGGGGGTTTACTCTTGGATGTGGTTGGTGTGAGCGCCTCGGCTCTTACCCAGTAGGCTCTACCACTGTCTTCAATTCATGCGTAGGACTAGGGTCTGTAGGTTTTTACGAGTTCGAGTTTCCAATATTTGTTTATTTATGTCCCATTGCCATCGCTGCGACCTGGCCTGATTTGATATATTCCTTCTTTATATTTCACTTCTCTGTAACTGTAAAATTGTATTTGAGGGTGGCCGTTCCAAAACCCTCGTCTAGGGTTTGCCGGTTCGTTGGTTTCGTTTTCTTTTCACTCTGTTCGGTGGGTTAACCCTAGACTGTTATGTATAAACAAATGCATGTCTTTTCCGTTGAAATGAAAAGAAAATTATGATGACTTGAGTTTATACTTGTTACCTCTGTCCGGATTTGTTCGTTTAGCGTTCAGGTTCCCATTTCTAGCTTGGACTGTTTGCAATGTATTTGACTCTCCCCGCCGTGGGCTCTATTTGTTGCTTACCAATCTTCATGTTGGAAACTTGTGTGCAATTCATCCTATCTACGCTCTATTCTTTAAGAGAGAAAACAAATTAAAATATACGCATGCATCATTTCTGTCATTCTGGTTAATTTAATGATTAGGAAAACTATAGTTATATGTTACAGGACTGTTACAGATGGATGGATTCGAAAATGAAAGAAAAATTCTCTGTATTCTATTACTGTACTCGTATGCTGAACCTTCAGAATGATTTACAATTTTCCGTTTGTACTTTTTGTCCACAGTTATCTGAACTGTGTGTAGTTACTTTTTCAGTTTCTATTCTATTAGTTACATAATTGTTTATGCATTCGGTTTTTCTTGCACTGCAAGATTTTACATTTGATATGTTTGTCTTTTTTCTCTAAAATGAAAGAAAAAGTTATGAAACTATTGTTTATTAAAGACAAGCAAGACAGTGACCCTAACTGATTAGATTGTTCCCTAACTGATATTGAAACTAAAAAGAAACAAATTCCTACATTCTAGCTTGACTAATTGAACATAAAGAAACCAATCACTAATAAAACTTTCCACCTTGGCAGAGACCAACACTCGGTCATGGTGGCCTTAGCTGGATGCTCCTGCATCAGGCTCCCGGGGTAAAAATAAATCATGACTCTGGTCCATGAGCTTTTCGACTGAATAACTTGTCTGCTCTATCTTCTTGGCGTCAAGCCAGGAACTGTCCTCGATAGGACGGTTCTTCCACTTGACCAAATATTGCAGATACTCTTTCCGCCGAGTTTGCTTAGCTACCTGAGTGTCGAGGATCCACTCGATCTCAGGAGGTTGAACGTAAGGCATTTGTCTCATCCAAGTTTCACGTCCATCTTGGTTGTCCCATGTAGACCGTGTGGTACTATCTTCCTTTGAACCAGCAGTGTATGGAAACAGGTCTGCTACATTAAAGATGGGTGAAATGCCTATTCCTGGTGATAGTTGTATTTCGTAGGCATTCACTAAAAATTTCTGGAGGACTTTGTAGGGACCTATCTTCTTGTACTTCAGTTTGTTGTACACACCTCTAGGGAAGAATTCCTTACACAAATGTACGAGGATTTCATCCCCCACATTAAACTACACTTCTCTCCATTTCAAATCTTCTTGCTCCTTGTATTTTTGACTGCTATCCTGCAATTTAATTTTCACCTTCTCATGCAAATATTTCATCACGTTAGTGAAATCTTCCCCATCAGTATTTCTCCTTTACTGTTGTCTAAGATCTCATAACTCATGCACTCTACAAGGATGCATGCCATACAAGATCTGAAAGGGACTGCAACCCATGTTGCGGTTGGGCTAGTCGTTATAAGCGAACTCTACCTGGGCAAGTACTCGATCCCACATCCGCGAATTTTCACCAATCAAACTTCGTAGCAGGTTCCCTAGACTCCTGTTTACCACCTTTGTTTGCTCGTCGGTCTGTAAGTGATAAGCAGAGTTGTAACTCAACTGCGTGTCCATCTTCTTCCATAGGGTGTGCCAAAAGTGCCCTGTAAACTTCACATCCTTGTCAGAGAGAATGGACTTAGGTAAACCATGTAGTCTGACAATCTCTGTAAAGAACAAGTCGGCCACGTGAGTGGCATCGCTGGATTTTCTGTAAGGGATGAAATGTGCCATCTTCGAAAACTGGTCCACTACTACCATCATCAGACCATAACCCCATTGTGTCCTTGGTAGACCCAAGACGAAGTCCAAGCTGACTGAGTCCCATGGTCTACTTGGAATGGGAAATGGCGTGTAAAGTCCCGTATTTTGACTATGTCCTTTTGATAAGTGACACACTTTACATCTATTCACAAATCTCTACACATCCCTTCGCATTCTTGGCCAATAATAAAAATGACTGAGCTGCTCTAATGTCTTGTCTATGCTGAAATGTCCAACTAGACCTCCACTGTGCTTCTCCCGAATGATACTGATGTGTTTCAACACAAAGGTGAAACTCTGCAAATATTCCACCCACTTAGCATGTTTGTGATTCAGCTTGTGTTGTTGCATCACATACTATAGTGCAGAATTATCCGAGAACAAAACAAATTCATTCCCTAGCAAATAGTGTCTCCAATGCTTCAGCGCTTGGATGACAGCATAGAATTCCTTGTCGTAGGATGAATACTTCTGCCTACTTTCATTCAACTTCTTGTTAAAAAATCTAACAGGTTTATCCTTTTGGCTAAGTACAACTCCAATAGCCGTACCGCTTGCATCACAGTGAACCTAAAAAATCTTTTTAAAATCTGGCAATCCCAAGATCGGTCTCTCTATGATCTTCTTCTTTAGTGGCTGAAAACTCCTCTCTGCTGCCTTAGTCCAATGAAAAGGCTGACTTGCCTTCTTGATAGTGTCCACAATAGGTGCACAGATTTCACTGAAATTTCTTATAAATTTTCAGTAAAAACTCGCCAGCCCATGAAAACTACGTACCTCAAACAAGCTTTTTGAGGATTTCCAGTTGACTATCACTGCAATCTTCTTTGGGTCCATCTTCAACTCGTTTTCTGCAATTACAAAGCCCAAATAAACCAATTCTTTTTGCACAAAAGTACACTTTTTCAGATTTATTAGCAACTTATTCTGCTGCAATTTTTCCAGCACTTTTTGAACATGTCGAAAGTGTTCTTCTCTTGTCTTGCTGAAAATTAATATGTCATCTAGGTACACTATCACAAACTTCCCAATGTATTATTTCAACATTTCATTCATTAATCACATAAAGGTACTGGGTGCATTTCTCAGTCCGAATGACGTTACCAGCAACTCATAGAGTCCCTCGTTAGTCTTGAAGTCTATCTTCCACTCATCCCCTTCTCGAATTCGAATCTGATGATACCCACTCATTAAATCAATCTTAGAAAAAATATGCTGCCCTGCACAGGCAGTCCATCATGTTGTCCATCCGTGGTAGTGGAAATATGTATTGGATGTTGATCTTGTTGATGGCCCTTGAATCTGTGCAAATTCATCATTCTCCTCCTTTCTTGGGAGCGAGAATTGTTGGAACTACTCAAGGGCTCAAACTCTCCCTTATCAACCCTTTGTCTAGAAATTCTTGCACCTGTTTTCTAATCTCCTCATTGTCTTTGGGGCTCATTCGATATGTTTCCTTATTTTGCAAACTTGGTCTGGGTATAAAGTCAATATGATGACTTATACTTCTTTTAGGGGGTAGTTTATCTAGCAGGTCATCTACCACTATATAGCTAAACTCTTGCAAAATCTGTTGAATTTCTGTAGGCAAATCTGACACCTCTGTGTGTAGCAGCACCGTATTTGCTCTTCTTAGAACAACATAACTCACCTCATTGTCCTCAACTTGTTTCAAAAACTGTTTTCTGCTCACTAACAACACTCTCGTCTCACTTGTTCCCACTGTCTCTTCCTCCTTGATGGGCACAAGCGTGTGCTTGATCCCATCTTTGACAAACTTGTAACAGTTTGTCTTCCCATCATGTACCACCTTCTTGTCATACTTCCATGGCCTTCCTAGCAGTATGTGACATACATCCATCGGCATTATGTCACAAATGACTTTATCCTTATATTTGCCAATATGAAACTCCACTTCAAATTGCTCATCTACCAACAGCTGATGGCCTTTTTGTAGCCATGATACCTTGTAAGGAGTGGGGTGTTTCAATCGCTTCAACCTCAACTTTTCCACCATCTCCATGGCTACCAGGTTATCTGTACTCCCACTATCGATAATCAGCTTACAACACTTACCATGTGACTTACAAACTATCCAAAACAAAGCTTTCTGCTGAGTTTGTTCGGCTGTTTCTTTTCCCGGATTCAGCAACACCTTGTTCAAAACTAAGGTTTCCCCTATTTCGAGCACATTTTCTACTTCTTGGGGAGGTGCCTCTACTTCTTCTAGCTGTGCGACATACGCACCCCTCTGTCCAGCTTGTTCTGCTTCAGGACACTCAAAAGATTTGTGTCCCCACTTGTGACACCTGTAACATTGATAACCAACTCCTCTGCCTTGGCCATTTCCCCTACCTCGCTGATATGGCCTACCACCTCTCGTGCTGTCACCTTTTTCTGTTGTTCTGGAAGCTTTGGAACTGCTGCCTTCTTCATTACTGCTAGTAGTTTACCCTCTGCCATAAGATTGTCCTCTTCCTCTGTCGGTTCCTCATCCTCTCCTAGCATTTTGATTTTTGGTGATCTTCTCCTCTGTTTTCATAGCACTCTAATATGCTTCTTCAATGTTTTTTGGGGAAAGAATGTTGATATCGTCTAATATTTCTAACCTCAAGCCATTTACATACCTGGATTTTTTCTCTGGGATGTCCTCTATATAACCGACCCTTAAATTCACTCGATAAAACTCTTCAGTTTACTCCCTTACTGTCATCCATTTTTGCTTCAGATTCTGCACTTGCCAATGTAGTGCAATCTGGTAATCCTTAGGCAGAAATATGCCCTTCAACTTGGCCACCATCCTTTACCATTTCTTGATTGTCAACTTGTTCAACCTCCTGCTCTCTGTTTGGACACTGTCCCACCACAGGGCTGCATTTCCCTTCAACTTTGTTGTAGCGAACTTAACTCTATGGTCTTCACTGATCTCTTCACACTTGAAATACTTGTCTAGCTGTGGACAAGCTGCCGTGATAATTTGGGAGTTTTGGTTTGGGTTTCCTGCTCGCCAATAGGACCGACCTCAACAGTCTCATCTCCGGCCCTTCTTCATCCGATCCATCTATTGTCACTACAGCTTCTTTGCTATCATCTCCTACCTCTAGATCCCTTCTTCTCCCTGCTTCAACTGCCTCCAAACGGGTAGTAAGAATCCTTATCTCCTCTCTCAATCCTTCCTCTGCTATTCTCTGAGCACCTCTTCCACGACCTCGTCTTCCTACCTCCATTTCTCAAGCCAATTCAAAATCTTGCTCTGATACCACTATGATGGGACCAGCCCACAGTTTGGTGTAAGACCCTTATTGGTGTCCATCCAGTGTTGGATTAACAATGTGTATTTGGTAGGATTGCAGAATTATTTGGTTTATGATTAATCACTAATCACACACACTAATCAACTGATATTTTTCCGATGGTAGCTGGAAGCATTTATGGTAGCTCTTAATGTGGTGGCTGAGTTGTACTTACCTCGATCCTCATTTCCCGCTTGTTGAACTTGGAAAAACCCTTAGCATTTTCGTATTCAGTCATTCTGGCTTTTCGCTCTGCATGGTGAATACAATGAGGGTTTGTTCTAGAAATGGTTTTTTGTGTTGTATGTGAACGAAAATGAGCCATAGGCTTTGCCTGTGCCACTTACGGTTGTGCTATTTGCTAGTGTGGCTCCGTCACTCGTTCTGGTGGCTTGTTTGCTCGGCTTGTGGGCATAGAGTAATGGTTTGCTTGTTCAAGTAAGAAAACGATTGTTGTTTATGTCTTGTCCAGTCTCTCAACTAATACTTGTTCTGCGATTTTATCATTTTATTATGGTTCTGTTTGCTAAATTTGGTTAATGGCTTCGCATGCTTCGGGTTGCAGTCACGGTGACCTCCCTCTACTCACGATCTTTAGGTAAGCTTGCTATGAATGTTTTTATTTCCTCTCTCGTCTGGTTCTAGTTCTAATAATGATTTGCCCCTTGGTCTCAGGTGGTCGCCGTAGTCTGTGGCTCAATGGCTTGTGTTCTCTCTACATGAATAAATCTCCAGGTAATGTTTTTCTCACTATGCATAAGATTCGTTACTCTTCGTTTGTCTTCTTCTGCTTACAGTTGGTTAACAGGATTACCCTATTCTAGTCTCGTAGGTCGGGGGTTTGCTCTTGGATGTGGTTGGTGTGAGCGCCTCAGCTCTTACTCGGTAGGCTTTTCCACTGTCCTCAATTCATGTGTAGGACTAGGGTCTGTAGGTTTTTATGAGTCCGAGTTTCCAATACATGTTTGTTTATGTCCTGTTGCCATCGCTATGTGACCTGGCCTATTTTGATACAGTCCTTCTTTATATTTCGCTTCTCTGTAACTGTAAAATTATATTTAAGGGTGGCCGTTCCAAAACCATCATCTAGGGTTTTCTGGTTCGTTGGTTTCGTTTTCTTTTCACTCTGTCCGGTGGGTTAACCCTGGACTGTTATGTATAAACAAATGCATGTCTTTTCCATTGAAATGAAAAGAAAATTACGATGATTTGAGTTTATACTCGTTACCTCTATCCGGATTTGTTCGTTTAGCATTCAGGTTCTCATTTCTTGCTTGGACTGTTTGCAATGTATTTGACTCTCCTAACCGTGGGCTCTATTTGCTGCTCGCCAATCTTTGTGTTGGAAACTTGTGTGTAGTTCATGCTATCTACGCTTTGTTTTTTAAGAGAGAAAACAAATGAAAATATACGCATGCGTCATTTCTGTCATTCTGGTTAATTTAATGATTAGGAAAAATATAGTTATATGTTACAGGATTGTTACAGATGGATGGATTCAAAAATGAAAGAAAATTTCTTTGTCTTCTATTACTATACTCGTATGTTGAACCTTCAGAATGATTTACAATTTTCTGTTTGTACTTTTTGTCCACAATTATCTGAACTGTATGTAGTTACTTTTTAGTTTCTATTCTATTAGTTACACAAATGTTTATGCATTCGGTTTTGCTTGCACTGCAATATTTTACATTTGACATGTTTGTTTTTTTTCTCTAAAATGAAAGAAACAGTTATGAAACTATTGTTTGTTAAAGACAAACAAGACAGTGACCCTAACTGACTAAATTGTTCCCTAACCAATACTGAAATTAAAAAGAAACAAAGTCCTACATTCTACTTTGACTAATTGAACACAAAGAAACCAATCACTGATAAAAATTTCTACCTTGGCGGAGACCAACACCCGATAATGGTGCCCTTAGCTGGATGCTCCTGCATCAAATTCCCTACTATATAAACCCAAGAAAAAATGAAACATATCCAATTCAATAGAAAATTAAAATGTGAACATCTAAAACCCATATAAATTTAAATTAATATGATATGCATCATAAACATAACATTCCAACCTAAACCTAATTTAAATTGATTACACGAGTATCTACATTTAATCCACCCAATTCCCTACTATATAAACCCAGGAAAAAATGAAACATATCCAATTCAATAGAGTTGAATATCATATAAGTTTTAAAAAACTCATCCTTAATTTTAATAATAGATTATTACCATAATATTGAATTTGTTTACATGTGATTCATTCAAAGTATCTTAGTTACACCTAGACCATGAGTAATCCACATTGTGACCCTTATACGTTGACATGTAGCATATATATATTGGTCAATCAGACTAGAAGTAATATGAGCAACCGACACAGTATGAGATAAAGTACTCAATTCCTTCGAGAGCATTGCCCCTTCCTATCATGTCTATATGATGAGCCGAGATAGATATTACAGATTGGATACGTGGAAGTTCAAACTTTACCTGATCGTCGTATGATGGATGTCGAAGTTCGTTGGTGGCTTACCTGTCCTTATCCGTCAAAAGGTGCACTGGGAATGATAAAAGTTTTGGCAAGGGTTAACTAGCCTGCTATAGGGCATTAAATGCCCTGGTACATGCATGCTCTATAACAAAATAACATATAGCTTTTGGTGGCTACATAAATTAAAAATAAAACCTGTGTGTTATTTTGTTATAAAGCATGCATGTACCAGGGCATTTAATGCCCTATGGCAGGTTGGTTAGCCCTTGCCAAAAGTTTTTATGTACCTTTAGCTTTATCCAAAAGCAATAGCATAATGACTAGGCTAAGTTCGAGTTTGAATTCGAATTCAATTTGGTATTGAAAAAATTTCAATAGTATACATATTTTTTTTAGTCAATTTTTTGTGATCTATAATGAATTAAGTAAAGTCTTTTGATAGAAATCACATAAAATAAATTTTTGGCCGAGGTGTTTCAAACCAACAAGTGTGGTTCATCATCAGACAAGAACATGGCAAAAGCTTAAATAGAGAGAAATGTAGAGACAAAGACTTTTCTTGGTATACATATTATTAAATTGTGATTTTTTCAAAATTTTAGAATATAGAAATAATACATAGCACCTCGAGGTTATAGTGAAATCATAATGATTGTAATAGTAGTCCATTTAAAATGTCTAGTGAATATTTTCACATTTGATGTGCCAACAATTTTTCCTACTGTTTTAGGGGCTTCGTATGTTATACCTTCACAAAACACATGCCCATGAGATTCAACGATCAAATCACAAAAGTTGTATCCTTGATCACCTTTCTCACTAGGAAACTATTTTATGAGTTTTTCACTCTTGGACAAGGTTCAATTCTCATAAGTCATAATAAGGTAATGGTTAAAGAGAGATTATACTAAAAATGGTTTATGGTTGGTTAGTTGAAGAGGAGCATTAAAAGAAATAAAATTCAAAACTCAAGGAAAAGTTTACACCTCTAAATATTTCATTCTTCTTAGCCCTTAGTTGATGGGAAGTTAAGATGATCTATGATAAGAAGAAAATGTTTATGGAGAAAGTGTGTTAAAAGTGGATGAAAAGTACGATTTTTCTTAAAAGTTTCATCCATTTTTAACACAACTCCTCTATAAACATTTTCTTTCTCATTATGAATTACAATTTTGGAAATTTGCATTAGAAAAAGATGAATTTATGCTAGTTTTAAGCAACACATTAATAAAATATTTTACAATAATTTTTTTAGTTATTTTAGATAATATATACATAGTTGACATTAAAATATTATATTTATAATTCCACATTAAAATTTTAATACATACCTTCTCATATTGTGAAGTAGAAACACAAATCTCTCTCTCTCTCTCTCTCTCTCCTCTCTCTCTCTCTCTCTATATATATATATATATATATATATATATATATATATATATATAATATGAAAAATTACAAATAACCTTCATATTTTGAATTAAGAAATAATTTATAAAGAAAATACGATATATCTCTATATATAATTCTATTAAATTATTTTTTATTAATATATTTTATATTTTTATTAATATTCTGTAAATTTTTGATATAAAATTATGTTATTTAATATGGAAACTAAAATATTTTATTTATGTTGAATAGTAAAATATTTTATTATTATTGAATTATAGAGCTTTCTCCACAGAAATGTAAAACCATTAAAAAAAATAACAACAACATAAAAATAATTTTTGTTTAAGAATTGATAATTCATTATTTTATTATTAGAATTATGATTAATGTTATTTTCCTTTTTTTCTTGTGACTAGTGGAATTGGAAACTGGGTCATACTAGCATGGCATGGGGTCGATTCCATATGATACCACTATAATCACTAGGTGCACCATGGTTACCCCTAACATGGGCACGAGTTAGTTGGGGGATCAAACCAAGGACCTCATAATATTTTACATTACATGTTTACATTCTATGCCAAGTGAGCTACTCAGAGGGGCTATGATTAATCTCATTTCCACCTCCTATTTGCATGCAATGTTTATTAATATTAGAATTGATTAAAACATAATTAGAAAATCATTTTAGAAATATAATTGTCTTTCTTAGGGTGTAGTTTCATGAAGTAATTTTTTTGTCTTGTTCATTAGAATTTAGGGGTACAATTCTTGGTGAGATAAATTGTTCTATAGTTTAATTCATATTTTTTTATACAAAAATATATTGGTAAGATAGAATGCTCCATAGTTTAATTCATATTTTTTACAAAAATATATTTAGCATCATGAAAAACCATTCAGACATTAAAATTGTGCAATTCAATATCTTAAAACTAGAATATTCCCCATTTCTAACCCATTTTCTAGCATAATCTACTAAGACCAAAAAGTTGCATAGTTAAATTACTACTTTTTAAAATCATACTTTAATACTATAAATTTCTCTTGAAGGTGAAAAAAGTACTTCATTATAAGGTGAAAAGGCAAAGAAGTTCTATTTTTCATGTTGAGTAAATTGAAAACATGATGATCTTATGAGAGAAATCTTAGGAATTTCCCCTTTGTCATGCTAAAGTAATGTTTGAGAATCTGTGATGTGTCACATGGATAAGATGTGGCATGACATGCCTTTACCAAACTAATTTTGAGCATGAAACATTGTGCATGACCAAATTAAATTTGAGTGCAATATACTGTGTAATAGTGTACTTTATTATAAGGTGAAAAGGTTGAGAAGTTTTATTTTGAAATTGGTTGAGTAAATTAAAAACATGGTCATTGTGTAAAGGAAAGTTTAGGAATTTCCCCTTTTTTTTTCACAACAAAGTAATGTTTGAGAATGTGGGATGTGTCATAGGATAAGATGTGACATGATATGTCACTAGCAAACTATTTTTGAGTGTGAAACATTGTGTCATGACCAAAGTAACTTCGAGTGCAATACACTATGTATTACATTTTAAAAAATATTTGGTCTTGTTTTTGTGTCATGATCACCTAAAATAAGTTTTTCTTTTTTCCTTTTTTTAAGAAATTTTTGAGCTATGCACATCACACTAAAATGACTTTGCTTTCATGTGTATAAAACCTCTTTTATGCTTGGGTGTGACAAGTTGAATCAATGAGGTTTTTTTCATATGTGCACCATGAGACTTTGCAATGTGTCCCTTTATGTATATTAAGTGTTAGTATGACATGTGACACATGAAAACTTTCTTTGGTCATGACATTTCTCATGGTTGTAAACATTGTCTATTACTGACATATCACATTGCAAAAAATGTTACATTTTACGTGACATAGTGCATCACATGCAAGTTATCTTTTTTGGGACATCATGACATATCTGATCGCTCAAAAATTTATTTTCTAATGACATATTCCATCATGCCAAATTATTTTTCTATGTTACATATTGCACTTTCTCAAAATTCCCTTCAATGTGGTAAAGATGGTAATTTTTGTAAAAGAATTCCCTTGTAATATGTCACATCTCCTCACACTTTCTATCTCTATGACATAAGAACCACACCAAATTTTTGTTTCATACAATATATAGAGGATATGACATTCTTTAAAGGGGATGCACAAAGAAAAGTTAGTGTAGTGTACCTACATATCACATTGATCTAAACCTTTCTTTGTTATGACATATCACAAAGTTTTCTTCCCTTGCAATATATTGCATCCTATCAACTTTTCTATCTTTGTGATACATTTCACCTCACCATAGAACATTGCTTGAAAATTGAAAACCAAATGATATTATATATCTTCATTTGGGTGGAAGCTCCTCAATCCAAAAACCTCTTTTTTTATCTTCTAAAAATTCCTTTCTTGCATTGAATATAATGGAAACTTTATTTGGCTTATGTCACACATGCCAAATTTTATTTGTGGTGACATATGTCATTGCGTTAAAATTTATTTCCATGAGACACATCACACTTTCTCAGAATTTCCATCATTGCAACATAGTGCATAGCAAACTCCAAACACTTTTGTTCATGAAAATCACATCACTACAAACTTTTCTTTGTCACAACATAACACATCACATCAAATATTCTTTCCATGTGGCACATCTAACTTTGTCAAACTTTCCTTCATTATGGCATACTGTTTGTCTCACCTAAAAAGCCTTTATCCATGACATATCACATCGGTCCAAATCCCGTGTCACCATTTATTGCATTATAGAAACACGTGTTTCTATATGATACATTACACTTTCCAAAAATTCCTTCCAACAGATCATACCACTCCAAACTTTCCTTTGGCATGACAGATTGGATCAAGTTGAAGTCTCTTTTCACATGGCAGATCACATTATCACAAACCTTCCTTCATTATGACATAACGTGTATCACACCTAAAATTCCCTTAGTTGTGGCATATCACATCACTTGAAACTTTCTTTTGTTAGAACATATTGCTTCTAGGACATGTTTTTTTTATGTGACACATCGTGCTTTTCCAATTTTTTTTGCATCATGAGAAAGCAAAAAATTATAAAATATATTGCATAAATTGGTTTTAGTAACGACAGGAAACCAAAATATTTTAAACTAAAATCATTGGCACTTCTTCATCCAACAACCACCAAAATTCATGAAAGTTTTTGGACGACCATAATCATTGCATTTGGTAAACTTGCAAAGCTTCTATTGTCACTCCTAGAGACAACCTTTGGGTTGATGGGAGACTAATGCTTACGAAATCTTAATTAATGTTGCCATATTTATCTTAAAGACTTACAACACCATAGTTTGTCATAAGAAATTCAAATTGGATTGATTCAGAACCATTCATAAAGGTACAATGTATGAAGCAGCTTTACACGCAGAAATACACAGGAAATCATCCTCAAATAGTGGTGGTGAAATCAGATAAAGAATTTGCAGCAAATTAGTTGTTAAAATAGATGTAATGGTAGAAGACAATAGAGGAGAAATCTATCATACAAAGCTTAAATGTTAAGAATTCGGTATATCTAGATTCAAAGAGAAGCGAGAGTAAGGAAATGCTTATGGAATGCTGAGATACATGGAGTGCTTTGTAAATACTTTGTTTCCACATCAATGCACGTATTATCCATCAATAAATTGATTTAAATAAATCTGCATTTAATGAGAAATATATCTAGCAGTGATGTGAAATGAAATTTGAGAGGAATATTTAACATACATGAAAATATAGAGGGAGATGAACATACTACAATCCAAAAAGTTGGAATCACCAGAAATCTTGTATTAATCTTTTGAGAAAAGAGTGTACATCAAGATTCATACATGCCTTCACGAAACTAGAAAAAGGTCCCTTAAGAGAAGTCTTTCCAAAAATTATGAACCTTCTTTAAGTGTTTCTTCCCTCATTTTATAAGGAAAGGGGGAGCTTGAAAACAATTAAAAAAACATCTTAGTCGAGTTGTAGTTGTTTGGTCGACTAGATGTCTCAGCGTGCAAAGGTTCTGTTGCCCAAATCATTGCAAAAAAATGATTCCTTTCTTTAAATACAACAATAATAGAATAACAAAACAACAAAATAATAAAACATGGGAAAAGATGAATGATGATTATAGCGAAATATCTCCAAGCCACTTTCTGTGATGGCCTCTGATCAAGCCACGTCTATGACATGATGTTATGCTTTTGCTACTCGACCAGTTTACCTGTCTCTTTCCACCTTAAATGCTTGAATCCCCCATTTTCTAGAGCTGGGAATGATCACCAGTGATGGCCTTAGTGGTTCTTTGTAGCACATATGTTGTCTTATCCTTATTTTAACTCTCTATATTACACTTATTAGAGATTTTATTCATTGGGTCTTTTACACTTAAAAAAATTACCAAAAAGTGATTCCCGGTATCCTTTGGCCCCTTTTGTTTAGCCCCTTTCAGTATTTCTTAATTAGAGGACCGAGGGTTGTGACATGGTGCTTAGCCTTAAGGCTCTAGGGCCTTTTGTTCTTGCCCGGGGGCCATTTTTACTTTGTAAAGTTATTTGCACCCCTTTCCTTTAAGTTCTTCTAATGACCATGCATTAGCTCAATATCAGAGCCCCTCTTCATCGGTGGTTTCCAGTTGAGGAAATAACTGCAGTAAAAATATAACAAAGCATGGGAAAAGTTGAATGATGATTATCTCAAAATATCTCCAAGTTGCTTCCTGTGATGGCCTGCGATCAAGCCACATCTATGACATGATGTTCTACTTCAACTACCCGACTGGTTTACCTATCTCTTTCTTCCTTAGCTTCTTGAATCCCCCATTTTATGGATTTGGGAACAATCACCCGTGATGGCCTTAGTGGTGCTCTGTAACACATATTCTGACTCCTCCTTGTTTTAACTCTCTGTATTACACTTATCATAGCTTTTACTTATCGAGTCTTTTACACTTAAAAACATTACAAAGCAACTATTCTTGATATCATTTGGCCACATTTGTTTAGCCCCTTTCTGCATTTCTTAATCAACGGAATGAGGGTTGTCACCTAGTGCTTAGCCTTAAGGTGTTAGGGCCTTTTGTTATTTTTCGAGGGCCATTTTTCCTTTGTAAAGGGCTTTGCGCCCCTTTCCTTTAAGTTCTTCTAGCAACTGTGTACTATCTCAATATCAGAGCCCCTCTTCGTCGGAGGTTTCCAGTCGAGGAAATAAATTCGAAGTTGTGACATTTCTAATCCTCCGATATGACATCATAATTTCCACGTGGCACTTCCAGAGTGGTGACACATGTCACCTAGATTTCCCCCTTACGCCCATCAAAATGTCAAAATTGTTTGCCACGTGTCCTACCATACTGCCACATCATGCTCACGTCAATTGCCACACGTCATTATCGGAGCCAATCCTGTGCCACCACACGTCCTGCTGGAGGAGAGAGAAAAGGGCTTGTCCTCCCTTGGTTTTTTGATGAAATCCTTTTAAGCTTATATTTGAGTCCCCTGACGATTTTACACTATTAACACATTTCCCTTGTCATGAAATTTAAAAAGGTTGCCACCTACAAAAGTCCCAATTTGTGATTGCCAATGTTGTGATATTTTAATGTGACAATCTACTTCGAGCTTGTATATGCAATGTGCGATTGCCAACCTCTAGTCACTGATATGATGGATGCTCTGGTAAGTGATCATCGATCTTTGATATTGTTGAACCTCCGATATACCAAACCTTTGATATTCAACTTGTCAATATGCCATGTTGCTTTGATGTGCGATCACTGATCTCCAGTGTCAACCTCCGATATGGAATCTCTGATATCAAACCTCTGATATTCGTTCTTTCCTATGGCTTGAATCCTTCAAACTTTAGAAGACCATATCTTTTGATCTAGGAGTCCATTTTTGGACTTCTACATATCACTGGAAATCTTGTTCAGAGCACTTTCCAATGGAGAGGGTCTGATTATGGGCTTTGAGTACTTATATGGCTTGGAAGATGACTGCAAGCTTCTTTGACCTTTTGCATTCTTTTGACATCATTTGGCACCAATTGAAAAATTTTGCAGTAGGTGATAACATTGGCTCTAATTGGGGACAATGCCTTGCTAGTAAGGTGCTGAGAACCTGTAGGCTAATAGCCTTTTATCCATTGGGTATGGAGTCATTTTATTCAAATATATAAAAATAAAAGAAAAAACATAAATAGATGAAAATATTACTAATATTTTACAATGGCTCACTAGTATGTACAATGGGTGAGAAATGGACCTCTTAGTGCTGGAAGTAAATCTTGAGGAATTTCCCATTTATAGGTAGCTCAAGCATTTAGCCCTCCAAGTTTTCTAGCAAGAAAGTATTGTTTCTCTTTTTCTCAACAACCTTGAAGGGCCCAAACCATAAGGGATCAAATTTTCTATTTTTCCCTTTGTCTTCTCTTCTCACATCCCACCTCAAAACTAGATCTCCTCATAGGAGAGGTCTGTCTTTAGCCTTCTTATTGAACAAAGATTTCATTTTCTACTGGTAGTTGATTGACTCGTGGTTTACCTACTCTATGTTTTCCTGGAGCTCCACTAGTTGATTTATCCTTCGATTCATGGACTTTGGTTCTTCTCCCACATCTTGTAATATCTTGGCAACTGATATAGTGAGTTGTATAGGGAATATAGCTTCTTTCCCAAATACCAATTCAAAAGGATATTTCCCCGTGGATATTAGGAGTGACCCTGTTAGCCCATAGGGGAAATTTTAGTTGGCAGTCCCAATTTCTCTAGCTTTGTGCAATTGTTTTCTTCAAGATCCTAACTACTGTTTTTTTGGAAGACTCATCTAGTCCATTTCCCCAAAGAGAGTAGGTAGTAGATTGGCCAATTGTAATGTTGAATTTTTTACAAAAGTTGATAAATTTTGCAGACTTAAAAGCCTGAGTGTTATCGGTCAAAATTTTCACAGGACACCCAAACCTGGCCATGATATTTTCCTCCAAATTTTTTATGACCACAGTCTCAGTTGCATTTCAGGATGGGATTGCTTCCACCCATTTTGTGAAATAGTCGATGGTTGTGAGTATACACTTGTGTTGGTTACTAGAAGGGGGGTGTATCTCTCTAATAAAGTCCAGTCTCCATTGCCTGAAAGGATTTTATATACAAATAGGGATTAAGGGGAGTGGAGCTAAGTTTTGCTTCTCGGTGAACATTTGACATTGTTGGTAGGCCCGAACATAAGAGTGAACTTATCTGAATAGTTTAGTCCAATAGAGTCCTGCTTCCAATATCTTATGAATGGTGGTTTTCTAGTTATAGTGTCCCCCACAAATGCCACTATGGAAATCATCAAGTACCCTTTCAATTTCTACTTCTACAAAATACTGAAGTAGAATTCCAACCAGGTCTTTCCAGTATAGTTTCCCATTGCATATAATAAACTTCTGGGATTGTAATCTTAATGATCTATACTTGGATTTATCCATCTTCACTGGGCACCTCAAGAATAAAAGATAGTGGATAACATCCTTATACCAAGCAGATGTTTCATATTTGATATGAAGTTTTTGGATCGATGTCTTGATCATCAGTTGTTGTGTCCCCTCTTAATCTTCTTCTATTAATAGGTTAATCCCCAAGGCCTAATAATTAGACTCTGATAAGATTTTGGCCAATCCTTGTCCTTCAATGAGTTTAGTGGGCTTGATATCCATGCCATACTCTTGTATTTTGGTAATCCAATCACCTATTTTTCCATCACTGTCCCCTTGCACTAGGATGCCTTTAACAACTGTGATTGGAACATAAGCTATACTATTAGAGTGTAAAACATAAACTCTGAAGGCCTTCAAAGCTTTGATTAGGGCATAAGCCTATTTTTCCAAGATATTATATTTCAATTCACCCTCCCACAACACCTAGGTGAAGAATTCTATAGGATGCTCATGACCTTCATTATTCTTCTGCAATAACATAACAACTATATTATGAGGGGAAGCAAAATAAAAGATGTAAAATGGTATTGAATAATCCAATATGACTAACACAGGAGCCTTTGCAAAAGCTCTCTTTATCCTAGAGAAGGATTCAAGGGAATCTGTGCTCCATTTTACTTCGTTCTCCTTCTTCAACATCTTCGTGATACCTTCCTTATGGATTTCCATTGTGGTTTTCTTCTGATCATTGGGATGCACTACTACCTAATTATACATTGAAAAGACATCCACACACAATCTTATCTCTCCTTTCTTTTTCTTGACAGGAACCAGGTTTTCCGCCCACTCTAAGTACCTCAATGGTATAATGATCTTGGCATGAAGTAACTTCCTTAATTCCTTCTCAATGGATGGGAGTAAAAGGGTATTTATCTGTTTGAGTTTCTTCTTACAAGGCTTCATTCCATTCTTTAAGGGAATCTTATGTTGAATATGTTTTGTATCAGATGTCTTTAAATCATCATATGACCAAGAAAATACATCTTTATAGGTTTTAAGGAGATTTAAGTACCTTTGTTTATATTGATGGGGGATCCCTTTTGACAACTTGATCATCCAGGGTTCGTTCTGTGAGCCGATGTGGCAATCCTCCACCTGTTCATCAACTCCCTATTCAACAGGTTTTGAAGCCATGTCGTTGGATTTGAATAATCTCTCCAAAGGGGCTAGGCCATAGGGAATGATGTTTCCCTTTAATTGCAAAACTTTGTTCCCTGCAATAGTTTCCTGCTAAGCGGTTGGTTGCTCCTTTGTTACTTCTTCTTCTTCTTGGCCAATCACATAATTCGAGAATTCCTTAATGACTTCCATATAATGCTTGATTTTTTCATCATCTTTGAATACCTACCAATATTTCATATTATCAAGCATTGAGGGTCAATACCTAACTTTAACTTCATATCTGAGAAGTGGATTTTGTGGTGGCTTAAAATTACTGGCAGTGATAGCCAAGGAATCAGTGTTTTGATTTCCTTCCTTGGGTAAGAATTGGACATTAAAATCTAGGAAGAAGTTTTCAGTTAAATCCAAAACCTCATTTCTATAAGCCCTTAGCCTGGGGTGCTTAATTCGACATTGGTTCTTTATTTTCTTTACCACCAGTTCCAAGTCTCCAAACACAGTCACACACTTAATGTTCAAATTTCTTGCTGCTTGTAGGCCTAGAAGTAATGCCTCATACTCTACCACATTATTGGTTGCCTCAAATTCCAATTTCAATGGGAGGGGAATCAAGCTACCCTTTGGAGATATCAACAACACTCCTGTTCCATTTCCTTAGAATTTTCACCATAAAAATACAACTTCCAGATTTGTCTACCTTCTTTGAGCTACTAATCTACTTTGGCTACTAGTTGCACCTATGTTTCTTCTAAAATAAAATCATCTTCTTCTAGAATTAAGTAGGATAGTTCCATTTCTTTCCCATACATAGGATCATTATTTGGGAAATCAACTTTCGTGACTGTCTTAATGAACCTTGATTCCCTATACATACCTTTATTCTCCACCAAATATAGGGATGGTAGCATAGGTAAGATCCATATTGATGGAACCTCCAATCTTTGATCCCTAAGATATGGACAAAAACACACCGAACCTTGCAGGGATATCTACTACTACATTGTCCATCACTGCACTTTTTATTGGGATCTAGACCAAATTCACCATGAAGTCCTTTATCATACTTAAGCACTTTACCTTCCTAGAGTCAACAGAGTAGAGATCTTTGTATGGTATGGTTATCTCTAGACCTAGTTGCTCCATTACTGATAGTGGAATCAAATTATGGGAAATGCACGAGTCCAACATGTAGTTATGGAGTAGGAGGTCATGTATACTAGAGTAACATAAAAAGGTGTTGTGGAGGGATCTTGTTCTTTGACATGGGGTCCAAAGACGACCATTGGAATTTCTTCTTGGAGGTTTAAACTATTAGGCAGTTGGACTGAAGTAGATGGAAACATGAACTTTGAAACTTGGGCCTTATAGGTGGGTTGTTTCAAGAGCTTAGATAACAGGACCGAGATTTTGACTTTCTCCAGCTCCTTTTGAAGATTGAAGATAACAGGGCCTTTTTTTGCAAAGCTAATCTCTACCAACTCTTTTTATTTTTCATAGATGGACCTAGAAGGGGGAAGTGGCCTCTCTTCTTTGAGGACTTCGGGCTTATGGAATTTTGGATCTACGAACTCCTTTCTTTTAGTAGTTAGATCTAAAGTTCCCTTCCCCTTCTCAGCTGGATTAGGAGGCTCTTGGGAGGAAGTGCCTTCATTTTGGTCTTGTCCCCTTGATCTCTTTCTAGATGACCAAAGATCATATTTCTTATGCAGCTAAACGTGAATGAAATTGACAAATTTCTTGCAGTAATAATCAATCTCACCATCGTTCAACGTTGTATCAAGCTCATCCTCCTCTTCTTCATACATTCTGAATTCTTGTTCTTCATCAGAGAAAGAGGAATACAAGTTCCCCTAAACTTTGCTGGGATCTTGTATCTTATCCTCTGGATCATCTTCTTATATAATGGAGGATGAATTTGGTCTTGTTGTTCTTTCCTCTCCCTTTGCAATATCTGTAGGGAAGGCCCTCTTTATTGGGGATTGAAACCTCGATTAACAACTGGGAAGTTCTGCCGTTGAAAGCTTTTATCTTCTAGCTCCATTTTTTTAGTTTATTTGATAAGTTCTTTATCAACTTATCCATCTCCTCTATCTTTCGTTCTTGGGATTATCATCCATGACTTGAGAAAGTTGCCTCCTCTTTCCCCTTTTTCTTCTCTCCGGGGTTAGGTCTACTTCTTGACGTCCATGTTGATGTAAAATTTTCTTCTACCTCGAGAGCATCAGTTTGAATCTGGTACAAGGTACAGGACTTCCTCTCTCTGAGTGTGAAGCCGGAATATGATTCAAAGGCCCTAGCAAAAACTACTTTGGCAGCGACCTGTGGAGGTTTAATCTCAGCAAGTAGACTATTGTATAATTTATTAAACCTTTTTATAAAATTCAAGATATCCTCATCAGGTTTCTTCTTCATAGCATTGAACTCAGTAAGAATGTATCCATGATCTCTCTTCTCTCCCCATTTTTGCATAAAAGAATTCTCCATTTCTTCCCAAGTGGTAATGGAAGCATTCAACAAGGATTTGAACCATTTCCTAGTTTCCCCATCCAAATATTGGATGAAGATCCTTAGAACTACATCCTGGTGCTCAACATTCAAATTTTCTGCCAAGGTACATAAAAATTATATGTGTCTCTGCACTGATATGTCAAATTCTTCATTAAACCTGGGCAAGAGCTTGAGATAGTCCTGTGTCATATCATTTAAAGGTTGAGGTAGGTCTAAGGCAGAATATTTATTTAACAGGAAACGTAGGACAAACATTTGGAGCAGAGGTGGCGGTGCTTGGTTTATTAGGGGTCTCTGAGCTATGACTAATTACGAGATAGTTGCTTGAATGTGGAATGAAAAATTGTTCACACTCTGGGTAGGTCTTCTCTAGAGGATATCTTTTACATCCCCAACTTTAGGGAGGGGAGGAAATGAAAGAGAAGGGGTGTTTACTAGAACTTCTTCTTCCTTTACATCTAGGGAGGTGATACTGAGTAGCTAACCACTTTTCGAAGGATATACCAGGACTCTAGGAGGAAAATCGAAGCAATGAGTTATGGCATTCTATGAGATGGATGAGAATGTTTCAGGAAATGAAGAGACAATAGAATCCATATTGGGGTTTTCTCCCTCCAAATCCTTCTGGATATTAGTCTTTATGGGTTAGATACATATGTCATTCTTTGCTGAGAGGTATATGAGAGGGTATGGGGCCTATTAAAAGCCAAGGTGATGAACTTATGATTTGATAGTGGAGTCGCCACAGTGATAAATATGCAACCCACACATCTTTGCTCACCTTATCAAAGAGTGTATGAATGACGTACCCAGGGGAAAAATTCTCTAATCTGTTCCTCGATAACGATGCCAAAAAGATGTTGTCACTCCTAGAGACAACCTTTGGGTTGATGGCATACCAATTCCTAGGATGTTTTAATTAATGTTGTCATATTTATCTTAAAGACTTACAACACCATAGTTTGTCACAATAAATTCAAATTGGATTGATTTAGAACCATTGATAAAGATACAATGTATGAAGCATCTTTACATGTAGTAATACACATGAAATAATCCTCAACTAGTGGTGGCCAAATCAGATTAAGAATTTGCAGCAAATTAGTTGTTAAAACAAATGTAATGGTAGAAGACAATAGAGGAGAAATCTATCATATAGAGCTTAAATGTTAAGAATTATGTAAATCTAGATTTAGATAGAAGTGAGAGTAAGGAAACACTTATGGAATGCTGAGATACATAAAGCGTTTTTTAAAGACTTTGTTTCCACATCAATGCAGGCACTATCCATCAATATATTGATTTAAATGAATCTGCATTTAATGAGAAATATATCTAGCAGCTACGTGACATGAAATACGAGAAGAATATTTAACATACATGAAAATACAGAGGTATATGAACATACTGCAATCCAAGAAGTTGGAGTCACCGGAAATCTTGTATTAATCTTCAGAGAAAAGAGCATACATCAAGATTCATACATGCCTTCACAAAACTAGGAAAAGGTCCCTTAAGAGAAGTCTGTCAAAAAAATTTGAACCTTCTTTAAGTGTTTCTTCCCTCCTTTATAAGGAGACAGAGGGCTTGAAAACAATTACAAAAATATCTTAGACGAGTTCTAGATGTCTCGACATGAGAAGGCTCTGTCACCCAAATCATTGTAACATAATGATTCCTTTCTTTAAAATACAACAATAATAGAATAAAAAAACTATAGAATAACAAAACATGGGAGAATTTGAATGATGATTATAGCAAAATATCTCCATGCCACTTCCTTTAATGGCCTCTGATCAAGCCACGTCTATGCCATGACGTTATGCTTCAGCTACTCGGCCGGTTTACCTGTCTCTTTCCACCTTAACTGCTTGAATCCGATGTTTTCTGGCACCAGGAGTGATCACTTGTGATGGCCTTAGTGGTGCTCTGTAACAGAACTTCCAACTCATCCTTCTTTTAACTCTATGTATTACACTTATCAGAGCTTTTACTCATCGATTCATTTACTCTTAAAAAAATTACAAAACAATGAGTCTTGATATCCTTAAGCCCCTTTCGTTTAGCCCATTTTTTCATTTCTTAATCATAGAACCAGGGGTTGTGACCTGGTGCTTAGCCTTAAGGTGCTAGGGCCTTTTTTTCCTGCCCAGGGGCCATTTTTCCTTTGTAAAGTGATTTGCACCCCTTTACTTTAAGTTCTTTTAGCGACCGTGTGCTAGCCCAACATTGGAGCCCCTCTTCATCAGAGGTTTCTAGTCTGAGAAATAAATTTGGAGTTGCGATGTTTCTAATCTACTGATATGTGACCTCCAATATGATGTTGTCATTTCCATGTGGAACTTCCTGAGTGGTTCCATGTGTCACCCAGATTCACCCCATTAGGCCCCTAAAAATGCCCAAACTTCCTACCACGTGTCTTGTCATACCACCACGTCATTTTGACGTCAGCTGTCGCGTGTTATTATCGGAGCCAATCTTGCTCCGCCATGCCTCCTACTAGAGGAGAGAGAAAAGGGCATGCCTTCCCTTGGTTTTACCATTAAATCCTCTGTAAACTTATATTTGAGTCCTCCAACAATTTTACACCATTGGCACATTTCCCCATAGTAGAATGTTGCCTCTTATGAAAGTATTGATTTGCGATTGCCGATGTTCCGATATTTTAATGCGCCGATATCCTCTGCGCTTTGATATGTGATGTGTGGTCACCGACCTCTGGTCGCTGATATGATGGATGCTTTGGTGAGAGATCGCCGATCTCTAATATTGCTAGACCTTCGATATATCAGACCTTTGATATGTGATGTGATGATATTCCATGCTGATCTGATGTGCGATCACCAATCTCGGATGTCATTGGACCTCCGATATGCGATCTCCAATATTAGACATCAAATATTCCTTCGTTCGTAAGGCTTGAATCCTTGAAACTTTAGAAGGCTGTATCTTTTGATCCAAGAGTCCATTTTTGGACTTTCACATATTGTTGGAAAGCTTGCTCAAATCACTTTCCAATGGAGAGGGTCCAATGTGGGCTTTGAGTCCTTATGTGTCTTGGAATATGAATTCAATCTTCTCTAGTCTTTTGCATTCGTTTGACATCATTTGACACCATTTGAACAATTTTGCAGTAGGTGATAACAGATTCTAAGAGGAATAGTGAATGATATTAATATTGATGATCCAACAAGTTGGTTGAGTGCCCTTTTGAATATGGATTTGAAATTTTACAAAGTGTAAAGGATATTTTCTTTTAAATGTATTTCAATTGCATCATTATTCAAAAGAGGTTGCTGACGTGATTTTTTTATTTTGTGTAGTCTTGCATCTACCAATGGTCAATATTATGGAATTTCATTAGCAGATATGAAGTTTATATGGGGATGTTTGGATATAATTGGCCAAAGGAAATGTGCATCTTTCTAATGTCTATATTAAGCACATAAACATAAGTTCCAAGTGTGTGAATGAGAACAAAAATTTCAAAAGTTATTGTTTTAAATATGAAATAAAATTAGTGATATGATTACACTTAAATATGTACATTCAAATGACGTGAAAAAAGAAGAGAAGAAAGAATGCTTAGGGTCATTTCTCTTATATGTGTTAGGTTTACAACTATTTAATGCCACTTCTCACACCCATAACTTTTCATCCTGACTATATCATATGTTATCATAGAAACTTCATGGTTGGTTAAACATGTTTGGGTGTGCCAAAGATTAACTATTGTTAACTAAAAGTGACTATGATTATGTAAGATGGTAAAATTTGGTTCAGTAGATATCATAATGGTTAACAATTGTTAATTGTAGGTTGATTTTGGTTAAATTTGGTTACCAATGGTTGACTATAGTTGACAATGGTTTCAACTATTATTGAAAATTGTTGACTTTGGTCCATTACCATTCTTAATGGTTAAGTATGGATGACTATGGATTGAGTATGACTATGTTTGGTTGATTGCGGTTGATTATAATTGATTATGGTTTATGGTGTTTGACTGCAGTTACACATGATGACTGTGCCAAATATTAACTAAACTTATGCTTATTGTTACCACTCAAACCAGTAGGGGACCTAAAAGGGGTTCCTAAGAGAGCATTTGCTAGGTTAAGGGAAATGGTGGAGGCTTAGCCCACTGCCACCATAGCTAAGTCTCCCTGCTCTTTAAGAACTTTCACTGATGGGAGGAGTCTCAGTAGTGTAGGGATCACTTCTAAATTATATGTCAATGGATAGGTGGAAAGTGACCCTGGAAACCCTTTCCCAAGGATGGAGTGAAGAATGGAAATTGTTTGCTCTTTAAGAAAGGGACTTGATCCTCCAGGGGTAAGGGGTGAGGATTGGAGGGTTGAGGGAGAAGGAATAGGCTTATAGACAAGGTTCTGTATCCCTATAATCATTGGGAAACTTGGGTTCCCAAATGGTCCTTGATAAATAATATTTATTGAGAAGTGGGACAACATGGGGCCAAGTGGACCCAACCCAGGCTTGAGGATGGAATGTAGCAAGAAATGATGTTCCTATGCTGGAAAAGATGAAAGGAAAAGACCAAACAAGAATATTTACTTCAAAAGGTTGAATTGATCCTGTTGAAGTCTAGCCTTGGGGTTGCCTAGGCAAAATTTGATCCTAGAGCTAGGGCTTCAGATTCCCATAGATTCGATCATTATAATTGCCTCAAATTTGGAGGAGAGGGAGGGGACCCACCACCGCAATAGCCTGTAGGAGATTGCAGTTTTTCCTTTGGTCAATTCTTGGGAAATTGATGCCCTAGGTGACCCTTGAGGGCTAGACATGGGAAAAAGTGGTAAAAGGTGAAAAATGTGAAGGTGATGACCACCCTTTTTAGGTATCAGTGCCTAATTCACTTGGGGATATGGAGTCAAGGATGATGATGAGTAAGAACTTGGTTTCTTGACCAAGGAGGCCCAGAAAGTCAGCTTCATCCAAATTTGAGAGAAGGAAAATAAAAGTGACCTTCAAGCATTTATACTTCAAATAAAATTATGCAATCATATCGAGACAAATAATCTCTAGGACATTTCATTCATATAACATGGGACCATACATTAAATAACTAAAACGTGCTTAATTCCACATTTCAATTATGCAACAACTAGTGCTAATTTTAGTATTATGAAACACCAAGAATAAGAATGTTAAAATTAACTTAAAATGTTATAGAATATATCCAACTAGCATTTCATTTACAAGACAAAGCTCTAAGACAAGAAAAATAGCCCAAATCAATACATCAAAATTCATCCATCTCCAAAAAATATCCTCTAAGGAAAAAATGTGAAGTTCTCTATGATTAGAGAGATCCCAAATTAAGTGATGATCCAAATGAATGTATCTAACATCCATATATAGGCTTATAAGGAGTTTGAATTAACCTATGGGCCTATGTTAGCCCCTAATGATAAAATAATGTGCAAATAAAACCCCTATTGGTGACAAGCCCACCAAACTAGCTCACAAGCATAAAAATAAGCCTCACAAGGGGCCAAATAATAATATATACATGTTGTGGGGCCCTCCAAAGGCCTAATAATGTCTTGAAGTGCCATACTGAGGAATAAATTCCTCAGAATATGATGGATAAGGGGGTGGCCTCTTGTTCTCCAAGTAGTAGACCTGTGGTGCTCCTAGTGGGTCTGAGGGCACATAAATGACCTCATGGGGTCTCCATATGAATCAGAGATGCATGTAGATCCTCTGGAAGGGTATGAGTGGTGGAATGAATGCTTCCATGATGGCATACAATTCCTATGAAACCTACCAAGAGTGTGGGGCTCCTATGGGGGCTGTTGGGCATAATGTACCTAGCATATAACCATCATTGAAAAATTGGATCGCTAGTAGTCTTTGAGCATTTATGAAGATCTGTGGACTATTGTCTATTGTTGTGGAAGCCTGTGTCTCTCTATTGTTTTGGAGAATTTGGTATCTACAGATATATACTAATTCCCTATATAAGTAGCCATATCTAGAACAACAATTTAAAGTATTTTAGTCTTTCCATATAAGCAATAGATAAGATGAGAAGATGAGAAGACCTACTTGTAGTTCTATTTTCCTCTCATCTCCTTTGTATCGATCATGTCGCTCCTTCCCATACTTAATACGCTTGAGAAGTACCTGTAAACACAAAAGAAAACAAAGAATTGATCAAAGAAAAAGATCTATTGAATATAAGTGAGTGGAATCAGATACATTTCACACATATAAGCATTATAAAACAATACAAACATATGGGAGAAAGGTTCAAACACTTTATTAAATAGAAGAAGGAATTACAACCATTTGTCTTTGATTTAAAGCCATTCCTCTAGCTTGGATCCTATCCACATCACATCAAAATCATGACAAACTTGTAGCATCACAATACTTGCTTCAAAGCCAAATCTCATAGCAACATTATCTCCTTACAATTCAACATAATCCAGCCCCTGATCACTTAGATGAGTGGTCAATTTATAGGCAGATGAAGGAGGTTTTATCATAAATGGTGGCATTGAATGGCCTTCCATACTTAGAATTAGTTCCATGGAGGAAGGGATGAGAGGATAGGATGCATCTTAGCTCATTCCTCATCCATTTTCGAGCTCATAGAAGTTGATAAGTGAGGGAACCTTCTAGATGACTCCAAAAGATAAGAATATTCCCCAAACCCTATGTGAATTTCACTCAAACTTGCCTAGCGCAAGTGAAAGGAAGCCTAAGTGCTCTACAGAGCACCCTGGCATGGACTTAATTGCTCTGTGACACACCCTTACATGGGCCTACCTATGCTAGTCCCTCTAGAGGCTATTTCTGGATGTCTGCAAGTTATGAAACTATCTGGGAAGGAGGCATTCAAAGGGGTGACTTGTTTAGGGTAGATAGCAACTGAAATTAGGGTTTGATGAGCCCTAAAACACTGATCTGGGTGATGGGATTGATGTGCCCAAATGGATCTGTAACATCTGCCCCTTAAAGCATGAAGTTAGAAAAATGCCAATGTCGAATGAAATGCTTTACGATGTGATGAGGAGGAATCGAAGTGGAAGGTGACCTGCATCAATTACAATACATATATCATGATATTTTATTTTTACATGAATTTCTGAGGGAAGGCATACTCATGCTCAACTTATAAACTTTCATTACATGTACATAAACAATCGTCTACAGATATAGACCCATGATTGGAATGACCATCAATGTAAAGCCATTGTACATATGACTTAGTACTCCTGAAATTGTAGCTCGGATGGATGAAACTAGATCCGGAGTCTTCTATCTTGTTCAATCATTTTCTCAAGTACGAGTCTAACCATGTGAATATATGATTTGACATCGAACATGGGAAGACACCATATGATTACCAGCCAATGGTGTAAGTTGTTAACATATGCGAGAGAAATCGCCGATATTGATAATGATCCTCAAGGTACTTTAGTACATTCTATATGGTGTGAATGGATGATTTGATGTTGAACACGATACAGAGTCTTTCGGTCGAAGGCCATTGATGTCAACCTATCGCCGGAAGCGAGAAACCTGCCATTGATGTATGCAAGCCTCAAGGTACTAGTAGCGTATTTTTAAGTCAACTTTTTGAATAATGTGTTGATGTCGACAAGAAGAGACTTGTCGCAGGAGGGCCTTGATGTATCCCACATCAACGACACGAAAGGAGTGTGATGATTTTGGAGACGAACTTTGACTGATGACACAAGGTTCAGGAATGGTGGTCATGAAAATGAAGGTTTATGGTATTGCAAAGGATGAATTTTGACTAAATGACTTCTCTTGAACATATTGGCAACACTGAATGAATTGGCAACATTGACCCAAAACCAAAGTAATGGATGGTGTCATAGACCATAGGTATGATAACCATCAAGCAGATAACCCAACCCAAATAGTATGAATGAATTGCCAATATTGACCCAAAAACAAAGTAATGGATGATGTGATAGACCATAGGTATGATTACTGTCAAGTAGATAACCCAACCCAAATAGTCACGGAGATGAAATGAAAGTGTCATGTTCAAGAGTGACCTTTTGCCATAAAGTGGTTTTCCCCTTTTTCCATTTTCCCCAGTCATTGCTGACCAATACCTCTTTATTTTTTATCAAGCTTGAGGAGGATAACATATGCTTGTTGTATAATTTCACCCTTCGGGTGAATCCATTGCTATTTGATGTTTTAATAATTCTAGTGATGGTGAAACTCGGTCTTGTCTAGATGGACAAGTTTGTCGCTATTTGATGTTTTAACGAGTTTAACAACAAATATAACTTGGTCCTTTTCATGTTTAGAGAGTTTGAAAAGGGACAAAAAAGAAAAACCATAAGTTATTTTTCATAAATTAATCTCTCAAGCCTGAAAAAGCGTAAAACAATACAAGAGAGATGTTGTTTCCAATTCGTTAATGAGCTAGAAAGGACAAGTGCTCGATAATATTTTCATGTTTCGAGAGTCTAAAAAGAGCATTAGCTTTTTATGCAATTTTAACGGTGAATTTTAATCTATAAAAGAGGATTTTTAAAATTTAGGTTGATGGCGACCATCATGGGTATGGTCATCGGACCCATGATGGTCACACTCGAGCCCAAAAGTCTCATGTGTCGCCATCGCAATGTTTTGAAAAACAGGCGTGATGGCACTAAGAGCGAATTTTAGAGATTAAAAACTCATATTAAAGCAAAAGATGGTGATTTTTATCCATGGAAAAAGCACTAAAATGGGTTTAAATGTTTTTTGCAGGAGAAATATGCTCATAGATAAAAGAAAGAGGCCATCAGGCTGAGGATCACCAAGAATTTCAAGATCCGGCATGCATATATGCTTTGAGGGATTGTGGCCTCCTGAAATTATTCCATACCACAGGATTGAGGGCATAGGTGGAGTTTCTACCTTATCTGATCAGCCTTTGGGATGTAGATTGGGAGATATTCATTATCAAAGGGTAGGAACTGGAACTAGAGGAAATGGACATTTACTTCATCATAGGATTATCCTGTCAAGGAGAAGCCATTCAACTCTTTGGATCTCGCCAAGGAGGTGAGAGAACCACAAGTCTAGTCCATAGATATTATCTTGGAACCGAGATGACTAACGGAGGTAAGGTGAAGATTGCAACAATCACCAATAACCTCATTCTGAGACAATATTGTTCACCATGGTGCATGTATCTGGCATGCAAGCTCTTCACGAGGCTTCAAACTCTCAGTTTCAATATGTCATTGTTTACTTGACCCTCACCATCTTCAACTAGTGTGGGGGTCTTTTGGTGAACATGAAGCACCAACTAACCAAAGGTAAGCACGAACACCTGAAGCAGTTCAAGTTTGGTTCCATACTAGTGACCTTATTCTTGGAGAAAATACTGCTCTTTTGGTATCAGTGGGAAGAAGTACCACATCCTGCCCCCCCAAGATATGTGGCTCATGAAATGGAGCCAACTCATGCCTCGAGGAGGCACAGACCAACACATGCTCTATCCACCATAGTTCTTCACTTGGCTTGAACACTAGTTGCTGATGGTAGACGACTATGCGTATGTTGACACATATTTAATAGGGGGTCTAGATCTACCTCTACCACCGGGTGAACAGTGGATTGACACAAGTAAAAACTTGTTTTTTGAATTTTTTCAAGTTTTTATGATTTTTTTGAGAATGTAATCAAAGACTCAACTTATGGTAAATGTGCAAATTTAGGACCATAGAGAACACTAGGCATGTCGCCAATAGCATGTCGAGCTTCCCATCAGATAGTGGTTGCAAAATACAAATAAGGGGTTGACCCCTTAGCCGAGATGGAGCGCAACCTGGAGGAAATCACTCAAGGGGTTCCACATTATGCCACCATCAACGATGTTCCACTGCATTGGCAGAGGTAGACAGTTGGAGTCTCTGTGAGACTACGTCGGCTACTAGGCCGAGTGATTAGAGAATTTGTGTGCTACCATGAGCACCATGCAATTCGATAGCTCTTCTAGTCTTTTACACATTTTGTAGGCTTTGAAAGCCATGTGTCCCAGAACACATTATTTTTTGACATTTTGATGTAAACACTCCAGCAAATGCGATATATATATATATATAATAATATTATATATTATATATTATAATATGTAGTATGTATTATGTATGTATGGTGTATGTATGTATGTTATGTATGTATGTATGTATGTTTGTATGTATGTATGTAATGTATTATGTATGTATATATACAGTATAATCTTTACATGTTATTATACATATATACTATACATGTAGATATTATATATATGTATATGTACATGTATACATTATACATGTACATAATACATATACATATACATATACATATACATCATGATACATATACATAACATATACATATACATATATAATATATATATTTATATATATATATATATATATAATATATTATATATATTATATATATATATATATATATGTTTTATTTCTACTTATGTGTTCATAACATGATTTAGTTTTACAAATGACACAAATGTATATCAAGAACAAAATTTTGCTAATGCATCAGTTAATGTATTTAAATTACGTGGAATATGTTGATATGTAATATAATCAAAATTTCTTTTTAGAAATCTAACACATAGATACATATGCAATATTTGTGGATTTCTTATTGAATAATGATTGTTTAATTGTAACACAACGAGCTGTGAATACAACTTAATGACTAAATCTCTAATGCCAAGAGCAACTGGTTTTGACAAGAGTTCAATAACTGCACTGTACTCAGTGATATTATTGGTTGTTTGACCAAGGAAGATACCTTGTAAGTTAATTAGATCACCATTAGGGTCGTAGAGTACCCATGATGCGAAAGAGAGGTTCCATGTGCTACGATAAGCACCATCAGAAAAACCAATGTAATGACCTGATGACATCTACAAACTGAGTGGAACATAGGGTAAGAAGAAAAACATATGTCTGCAAAGAAAACAAACACACCAAAAATCAAAATTCACACTAATGTACAAAAGTTATCATACGAATTTCATGCATAATACTTTTTGAGATACAACCCATTATGGGGTTGTGACAATCCATTCCCCTCATAATCACATAGCTCATAGGCACCTTTCTATAAGACATTCTTGACAATGTAGGGACCATGCCACATAGGCTCAAACTTGCCTTCTCCCAACTTATCATTGGCTTGATCGTAAAGAAGGACCAAGTCGCCTTTAGCGAAAGTGAGAGGAGAAACGGTTTGGTCAAAATGAGCTTTGACTCATTTCTTTTGAGCTTCGATAATCATTGCAGTGATCCAACGAGTCTCATTGAGTCTCTCAAGATATAGTAGCCACTCCTCTTCAAGCGAGGTATTAAGAAGAAGTTCAATAGCTAGCCTAAACAAAGGGATTTCACATTTGATTGGAATAGTTGCCTCTAAATAGTAAACTAACTAGAATGGAGTGACTCTAGTGGTTGTCTTAACAGAGGTTCGGTAAGCCCAAAGAGCTAAGAAAAGCATTAAATGTAAATCTTTTATGTGCTTCCCAATGGTACGTTGAAGCATAGTAATCAAAACCTTATTGACTGCTTCAACTTGGCCATTGGCCTGTGGATAATATGGTGTCGAGCTATCATGGACAAGGCCCAACTGAGTAGTTAACTCTGTCATTATGTGCTGACAAAAATGTCATCCATGGTCAGTCACAATAGCTTGAGGGACACCGAAACATGCTATAACATGGTTAAAAAGGATCTACACAGCAGTAATACCATCAACATTGTATTTAAGCATCACCTCGGCCCATTTCGTCAAATAGTTGATAGCGACGATGATATAACCATGCCCCCCGATCGAGCGAGGGTTACATGTCATGAAATCAATGCCCCATTTAGCAAATAGGCCAACGGTAATTACTGGGTGTAGCAGTGTGGTTGGGGCGCGCTATTTGCAGTTGAAAATCTGGCATTCATGGCATTTTTGAACAATTAGAATTCAATCTTAGAAGATAGAAGGCCAGAAATAAATGGCACGAAGGATCTTCTAAGCAGTGGCATATCCAGAAATATGACCACCACAGGATCTAGAGTGGTGATCATTTAGGACCCACTCAGCTTCTTGAAGGGTGAGACATCTACAAAGGACAAAGTTCACACTGATCCAATACAAAGTATCACCGAGGATCCGATAGGGTTAGGACTGATGCCGGATTCGGCGTTGGTCCGATTGGGACAACTCAAATAAGAAGGTTTTGGTTTGGAGATAAACAATAATGTCTCCATACCAAGGGTCAAGAGTGATGATCAGAAATAGTGTTTCATTGGGTATCTACTCAGTAAGATCAATTGGGGTGCTTGTAGATAGAAGATCACAGATTAACTCAGCAAAGACGAGCAAGTTCTATGAGTATTTACCCCCCAGTAACTGACGAGTCAGTATATATGTCATGGGGCTACAATAAAAAATTATGGTGGTTTTCCTTAAAAGGACATATTATTGAAGCCTTTGGATGACATGAACTGTCGCTAACGCAAGATTCTTGACATGAGCATAGCGGGACTCAGTATCAAGAAGATTCTAGCTATGATAATAAACCACATTCTCCTTTCCATTATCGCCATCTTGAACTAATACCATAACAATGGTGTTATCAATTGTAGCCAAATACTAACCAGGTCTTTCTTTAAAGCATTGAAGGATTCTTGAGCAACTTCATCCCAAATAAAAGGGATCCCCTTCTTAAGTAAGCAAGTATAACCTGTGGCAAGTTTGGAAAAATTCGGGACAAATCAACAGAGGAAATTAGCTTTTCCTTGCAAGCTCTACAATTGTAGCGGTGATGTTGGAGGGGGTAGATAGACTATGGCCTCAAATTTCAAAGGATCAATTCTGATCCCTTCATGAGACATGCCAAAAGCTAAGAGCTGGCCAGAATCGATGCAAAACACACACTTGTGTGGATTAAGACAGATATTATAATGCTGACATCGTAAAAAGATAGCTCTCAAGAGATCCGGATTGTCATGATGTTTAGCCGAATTAGCAAGAAAGTTGTCGAAGTATGGGTGAACAATATCCCAAATGTCATGGAATGCATATCACATTGCTCGTTGAAAAGTGGAACCAACATTCTTCAGACCAAACGGAAGATTTTTGTAAGCGAAGGTACCCCAAGAGTAGATAAAAGTTTTTTTATATTGATTGGCGGGTGAAATGTTAATTTGGTTATAGCGAAAAAATCCATCCATGAAAGAAAAAATCTTACTCCCTATGCATTCATCGATGATCTCGTCGATAAAGGGAGTAGGATAATTGTCTTTAGGACATGCTTGATTGATATCGCAGTAATCAACACAAACACGTATTGTACCCTACTTTTTGGTAACAAGGACGATAAAGGATACCCAATCCGTCAATGGAATAGGATAAATGAAACCTTCTTTCAAAATATTTTCTACTTCTTCTTTGATAGCAGCAGCCTTGCGAGGGTGCACAGGGCAAAGCCATTGTCGACTAGGATTAGCACTAGGATATGTCAAGATCTCATGCACCACTATGGCTAGATCAATACTAGGCATCTCCTTGTATAACCAAGTGAAAACGTCTCGAAATTGTTTAAAAATCTGATTATAGATCTTGATCTAATCTAGAAAACAAGAAACCCCTATATGGATGTTCTCAACAATTCCTGGTTTATCAGAAATGTCAATAGGCATCATAGTAGTGATGTTTCCCATATTACCCTCTTACAAAAGTTTATATACTTGAACAGGTGTTTGAAACGGAGGCATAAAAAGATGAGGAATAGATGCTTCAGGACAGGAAGGCATATCATCAAGGCGAGGGAGAAAGGAAGAACGATGATGTAGACCATTCCATGGAACTTCCTCTAGAGACATGAATTCACGATACTCTCATCAGTGGGGAATGTCTCGTTCAAGGGATCCAGAGAATCCCAAGAACCAAGCCAAGTGGATGGCACATAAGTGTCCAGGTTCATACTAAAGATAGTATTATTTTATGAAGAGAACATCAAAGTTAAAACAGTTTCTTGACAATTTATCTCCAATGGACTTAAAGGCATAACATCGCCAAATGAGTCAATTTGATCATCGGAAGGGATAACCCAAGGATCTGTGGAATCCGAGATTGTATTGACTGAATGAACATGCAGAGGTGGAAGGGTAAAAGTACCCATCAAAGTAGAGTATTTGAAGAGACCTACGCCCACACTCTTGTAAGGAGTATCAGTATTTCCCACATAAGGAACATTATCGTTGGACGAACCAGAAGAAAAGAAAGATAGTTGATAAACCATGACTATTTTTCCTTTATGAGGAAAATGAAGTATGCAGAACAAAGAAGACACCACACAAAACATGGCATGAGCCCAGCTTCGCCCAAGAAGAAGGTTGTAGTTTATATTGGCATCTACAAATTCTACTTCTAATTCAATAATCTTGCCTAATAATTCTTAGAGGGATTATTGGAACCAGTGTTCGATACCAATTTCTTCTTCGAAGAAGATTTCGAAGGAACCTGAGACATGGAACCAATCACACCGTCAACAAGTGTTATATTCGAGGACTTCGATTCCATCAGATCCAATGATGGTATCGGAGCATCAGGTAGCATCTCATACAATGTGCCATATTGCAAATAAACTAGGTCTAAACGTTGAGCACGAGCGATAGCTTTCTCTTTAGTAACACATCCATCCATGGCTATGTCCTTAGCAATTTTTCTGACAAATGATTTTGTGAACCATTTTGTCAACAACTCGTCAGCAATCTCAAACTTGATGAGGCAACATTGATGTCTTCATTCATGGATATGATCATAGATGTGGGTCGCGGTGTCTTTCTTTAGTGACGTAAGAAAATGGGTGCTAGTTTCAGATTGAACTGGCAGCTGGAAATGAGTGAGAAAATCCATAGCCAGAGAGTTGATGTCACCATAGGTACCTCGAGGCAATTCGATGTAGCATTTGATGGAAACCCCTGTGAGAGTCCTTTGGAAAAGTCGAAGATGGATAGAATCATTGACATACAAATTAGAGGAGCACCAGAGGTGATATGTCATCACATGGACTTGTGGATCCTCCTTCACTTTTCCCTCAAATTTTGGGAAATCTCTTGGAATCTTTGGTGGAACTGGAGGCCATTATGGTGAATGAAGAATGGGATCATTTGTGAGCCTGGAAACATCAGGCAGTTCCAACATAGCCAAGAAATGAAATTGCATGTTAAATGGCATATAGGGCCTTTGAGGAGACCCAAACTGTAGAGTTTATCCTTATTGGTAAGGATTTTTACCCCATAGTGGCAAATTCTGTCCATATGGAATCTGATTTTGTCCCCACTGAGGGTTGCCTTGCCCATAAGGAGGATTTGGTCCTGGGTAGGTTTAATACTACCCCGCCATAGGCTACTGATGAGCATTGTACACAACATACAAGTTATAAGGCTTGAACCTACTGACCATGGATGTAAGGATTTTGAACCTATTGATGCAGGTGTTGACCTTGACCTTGCAAAGGCTAACCTTGATGTTACGCATATAAGGCTTACTATTGCCAAGGCTGACCTTGTCGCTGCAAAGGTTTTCTTTGTTGTTGTAAAGGTTGGCCCTATGGCCGTAGAGGTTGGAATTTAGAGGAGAAAGGTTGGGAGGAATACTGAACAAACTATGTTTGTGGCTATTGAAAAGGTTTCCCTTGCGGTTGTAGTAGTTGTCATTGTTGCTACAATGGTTTCCCTTACTGTTGCAAAGATTGCCCTTGTTGTTGCAAAGGTTTCCCTTGCTACTGCAAAGGTTTTCCTTATTGCTGCAAGGGTATCGGGACAATTCTTGGGGTGATACCCTAAGTGTATTAATACTTCTTGAATTGGATCAGGCCATATCCTCTAGGCATAGTGGATTGACCAGGTTGAACATAAGGCCCAACTTGAGGAATGTAACGTGGATTTACCATAGCTTGTGAACCATATGAGATATAAGCCAGTTGGAATGGGACCTAATCCATATATGGCTATTTTTATTGGATGATACCTGACCCAGATGGACCAACAGGGTTAGTAATAGCACCATAAAAGGGTTGATTCATTCCAACCATGTCAGTTTATAGTCCACTCACACTGGTTCCACCAGAAATGATAGGGATATTTGGATCTTTCCCCCAGGCGGTGGCACAGTCTGTCCAATTGCTAGAGGGATAGAAGAACTTACCAAGACCTTACCTGAGACTGTCGGTTGAACAGGAAGAGTTGGTCAAATGATGAGACTAGTTGAGACGGAATGGTAGGTTAAACTGGAACTAAAGATATAGTAGTTTTCACAATCGGTCGAGAGGTCGTGTTCTGAACAAACGTACCTGATGTAGGCATAACGCCGGAAGACTAGATGGGTTTCTAATATAATAATGAGGCACTAGGAGTGCCCAAAACCAACTAAGCTAGAGAGGTATAACCATGCGGAAATATGGGCTCACTTAACTTAGGATAAGAGAGAGTCAGGACTCTTCTCGTAAATGGGAAACCTTCTAGAGGGAACTCATATCCCTTCTTATCATCTACGTGAGGAGTGTGGGTAGCGGAAAATTCTGAATGACTAACCTAGAGAGGAGACTGGGATATCACCTTTTGACTCCATAGATTGAAACAACTGGTGACGAGGAACCGAATATTTCTGAGGAGATAACTTCAAAGGAATACCATGTTGATCGTACGGACTGTATGGACACTGTGGAGATATCACAAGAGGATCGAACAATGGGTTTGGTGGATAAACAACCAGTCATTGTAGACTTTTAGGAGTTTGAGGACTCTTGGGTGTCCGAATGGTATTAATAGAGGAATTTGGATCAAATTCTTGTGGTGACCAAGAGTCTGATGAGGCGGGGGAGAAGACAAAGGTTGGATATTCAGAACAATTCCAAGTTAAACACCTTGATCCTCAAGCAATTGAGGAAGTTCTGGATGAACTCTTTGGAAGGACCCTTTAGTATTAGACAATGAAGGGGAACTATGAGATGGACTCAATGGTTAAGCCATGATGGCTTCCCCTCAACAACAACAAAAAAGGAAAGGAAACGATTTGATTAAGGCTTTGACAATCTTGAAATTAACATGGAATTACTCAATTTGGTCTAAGAAGCAACCTCCTGGGATGACATGTTTATCGTGGGCAGTTATATTTTAGAAACAAAACATTGCCTTTTCATCTTTTAAGAGTTGAGAAAAGGGTGAAAATGTGACTCTAATCACTTTCAATGGTTTTGCGAGCATGAAAGGACAAGTTTCTCGATGATCTTTTCAAATTTAAAGAGTCTGAAAAGATCAAATGATTTTTCAAGTGAATCTAGGTAAAAGGAGTACCAAGTAACCGTGAACTACAATATACACCTCAGCCAATAAATTGACCAAGGACCTGATGTACGTGCAGGCAATCTCCCCGAATTCTATGTTTGATGTATCACGTTTACAGGGTGGTAGAGTCAGCTTCCTATGGATAAAGGATTGAACCTAGAGGGGTCTCCCTTTATATACATGATGGTATGGCGAGCACAAGTCCTTGCTAGCTCTGTCTAACGCCGAAGATAACAACAGTTGCTAAGTTTTAAAGACGTTGAAACACATCTCTAACCTAGACCACTAGATATGATCGTTAATGTTTCAAATTCTCCTTAGATTAATTGATAGATTTTAAATTTGATCTTGTAATTACGTCTCAATTTTAAGGCCCTAACAATGTTTCTTCTTCCTAAAATGGAAACTAGATGATGAAATTAAATGTTGTAATTCAATGAAGGCTACTTATGCAGGGAAGAAAATCACTCAAATCATGCATCAAACCAAATGCAATATGCATCTATGACCAGCTTCAAATGCAAAAAATATGAAATCTAATCTTTCATATGATAAGAAAATGCAATGCCAAAACATATCTTAAAGTAAAATCTCTAAGATATAATGATGATTTTTTTTCTTCTCTTTTCGAAATGCAACAAACGTAATATAGTGCAAAGGGAAAGAGAATGCAAGAAAGTCAAGTATGAAAATCACTTTCACATCAATGATTCAAATGTAACACAAAATGTTTTGAAAGATAGGAAAAAAATTTCACTTCCACTTTTAGTTCGAAACATAAACAACTTCAAAGCAAACACTTTCTTTTCATTCCAAAGAGAAAATTGATTTGTAATCTATCGCTTGTCGAAAGAAGCCTAAGAAACTTTTACTATATCCACTAATGAAAACAACTTAAGGCACAATAACCAAAAGTTATCTGCAAGCAGGTCTAAACACACAAATACTTTTTAACGCAGGCAATCAATCTCTGATCGGAAAATCGACAAGTGTACTAAGGTTGACCTATAAGACCTAGAACCCTAAAAGGCTAATCAAAATTCAAGAACACTCAAGCCAAGTCAAAAATAAATTGCAAGAAAACACTGAGGGATTCAATGAACAAACACATTAGTAAATCTAAAGGAGAAGACAACTGAAACTGAAAATCAAAGAGAAAACCCTAAATTTCTAACTCTTCTACAATCATCGCACCTATCAGAAGTAAAGTACTAAACAACACTACTGTGACTAAAAAACTCGAGATATCATCGCGACTGTCAGGATCATATCTATGATGGTTAAGGAAAAGGACAAACAAATCTAAAATCTTCCAAAACAGCTCAAGATAACAATCTTCAAACATCTACCAGGCAATGACACTGACTGCAAGTAAGAAATGAAGTCTAAAAATCAATGGTTGACAAAACTTGTCAAAAGACAAGGCGAAGGAAAGGAAGGAAAGGTACATAGGCTCCCAAGCAGAGTTACCAATTTGTTGACAAGGTTAATCCCCTCTGTTGACAGAGACGATCCCTCTTGCCCAATGAGTGGATCTAGAAACTTGAGAGGACAATCAACTAGACATCTTGCTAGATTATGATTGAAAAATAGAATAAGAGAGAAGGCCTACCTTACTTTGATGCTAATCTGATTTCCTTTGTTGGAATCCTCGAACTGCCTGTGTCAAGATCTTGTTCCTTCTTCTTTAAGCATTTATGTACCTGCACAAAAAACCAAGAGACAACAAAACATGCCAAAACCAATAATAATCTATTTAGCTGATCAAGGAATGCCAAACAAATAAATACATGACCATATATATTGGGAAGATGAACCAACAATTGTATTATTATTTAAAGAATAAAGGGGAAGCTCTCAACCATAGCCTTGATGTTGAAAGGCTCTCCTTGAGTGGTAATCAAAGTCGAAGCCAAGAAACTCTCCAACAATGCTTCTCCAAGTCTAATGATAACCTCTAAGCACGAGCTCAACATAGGGGCACAAATGGACATAGATCAACCATTCGGGAATGGTAGAGGGGAAATTTATATGCTAGGAGAGGGAGTTAGACCTCGTCCAAACATAGTATTAGGCCACATATTAATGTGGTAGCTCATAGGGATGAGACCAAGAGGTCAAATTAGGAGGATTCGACCTCATCTATGCGAAACCACCTCCAGCGCATTGATCTGGAAGCTTCTAGATCATGAAGCTTCTCATCCTCTTTGGGAAAAATTCCTTTTTGAGACCATCTCGAGTATGATAAAGAATAGATCGATGCCATCACTAGATTAGCAAGGTGCAAGAGGCGACCATCGTGGTTTTGAGCTTCATAAGTGCGATGATTCTCATTTTAGGGTTTCATGAGCTATTTCTTCAGGGAAAGCTCTAGATATTTTCTAGGAAAAGTTAAAGGCGAGATCTAAGTTGCATACATTGATGAGTATACTATATAATGATCATATTTTGGGAACTTTAGGGTATGTCATAGGGAAGTGTAGGAGGTGTGAAAAAATATTTTGTAACAGTAGGAGTCTTGCCACATAACCAAAGTTGAAAGAACTAACAAATTCAATGGAGATGATGGTGGAGCCTCTACGCAAATAAGGAAGTCCTCAAAATTTCAGAATATCATAATTTTGGGACCTTAGAATATCAAAGCTTAGAGTTTCGTAACTCCTTCACAAATGCTTTATGAAAAAGTTTTGATGAAATGGGATTCAATGTTCTGGCACCTAAACAAGGAAACCAATAGAACCAAGGGTGTAAAGAGAATAATTAGCACCTAAGTGCTATGAATAATTTTAGGGGTTGTGTTACAGATCCATTTGGGCACATCAACCCCAAACTATAGATCATTACTATTAGGGCCCATCAAACCCTAATTCAATTGTTACATGCCCTAAAGAAGTCAACCGTTAGAATGCCTAGCTTCCCAAGAAGTTCCATGACTGAAATCATCCAAAAACTGCCTCTAAGAAGATCAACGCGGGTAGGACTTCATTAGGGTGCACTGCATTATAGTCCAGTACACTGGTAGGGTGCTATGCAATGCACATGAACCATCTTTGGCCTGCATTGGGCGATTTTGAGTGAAATTACATTGGGGTTTGGGAATATTCTTATCCATTGGATGCATCTAGAAGTTTCCCAAGTTTATCTACTCCTTTGAGCTTGAGTTTGGATGGGGTAGGGATTTAAGGAACATCAATCCATTCATCCCTTCCTCCATGGAACTAAATCCTAAGTTTGGGAGAGAATTCATTATCACCATTTATGGCATAACTTGCTTCATTCATGTATAAAAAGACCACTCATCTAAGTGATCAAGGGCTGGAAATCATTGAATTATAGGGAGATGTTGTTAGTATGAGACTTATGTTGATTTCAAGTATTGTAATGATGTCAAAATTTCTTGCTTGTTATGAGGAGAGGATGGGATTGAACTGGAGGAATGATGCTAAATCAAGCAAACTGGGTTGTAACTCTTCCTTTACTAATAAAGTGTTGAAAGCTTTTTCCATATGCTTTTGTTATTCATTAATTCTTTCATATGTGTACTATGTACTTGATTCCATGCTATGTTTAATCAATAGATCATTATCATATGCTTTGATCGGTTTTTGTCTTTTGTCTGTGTGCAAGTACTCTTCAAGTGGATTAAGTATGGAAAGGAGTGATAGAAATTGGTCAAGGGAGATAAGGAGTAAGCAAAAGCTTCAGGTATGCTTCTTTACCTCTTATTTAATCTATTCGTCATAGAAAAAGTAGAGAATGTTTTTCACTATTGTTCTAGACTTAGCTATTAGTCTAGGGGTTTAAGCGTTTATTTGTAGACACTAAAACTTCCCAAAAGAAATTGGCGACTCCACTGGGGAGCGATCATCCATCTTAGTAGCTTATCAACCTCTTAAGACATCTTGACATACTTTACTTGTTGTAATTCAGCCTTTTGCATTGAATTTTGGTTAAAATTTGAGGTTAGATGACTCTTGAGTGGCCTCACAGGAATCAGCATAGCCTAGCCTTAGAGATAGTGCATTGCAATGCACCCTCCAGTTAGAGATAGTGCACTGCAACACAATTACTCCCTATTTGGCCTGCATCGATCTTCCTAGGGTCAGATTCCCACCCTTAGAATTAATTTTTTTGTCGAAATTCTTCTAATTGCTTGTTTGCTGATTGTAAATTGATGTCATGTCTCAGAAAATAGGTTTTCATCTCCTTAGCTGGCCCTACTTAGACTAGGATTCATAAATTGTTCTTATGTATTTACTTTTTCATTTTCAATCTATAGTCGAAAGTTAGTATTTTTTTTATTGATCTTTGTTGAAAGAAAGTGTCGTAAAATCGTCTTTTCCTTCAAAAATTGAATTGTTGTAAAGTTTCATTCATGAAAGATCGATTGATTGATGTGTGCATTTGATTAATCTTTTCATTGAAAGTGTTGTAATTCCTCATTTCTTTGAAAAATGAAATTGTCGTAAAGTCTTCCTTTACTTGAAAAGAAATTGTCGCAAAATCGTCATTTTTATGAAAAGATTTTATTGATCAATTGTGCATTAGTTTTCCTTTTTGTTCATTCCAATTAAGGGAAATAAAAAAGAAATACATGCATTTTGTATTATAGATGTTGTAGTTTGTGAATTCTTGAACGAAATAGCTAGGGAAATTGCATTAGATGTGCTCTTCATTCCTTGTCAAATATATGATTGCTCTATCCCTACTAGCTAAAGATTTTCATTGTTAAATTGAATGCAAAGAATGCTTATCATATTAGTTGAATTTTAGGAATTGCAAACATACATCACGTGGTGAACCTTGAAAGGAAAATTCTAAAGAATATCAACTTAAAATTTATCTGAATTTACCTAATGGAGCATTGTCACCTAACGAAAAACATTTAGAGGTCTAGGCCAGAGACGTGTTTTGGTGTCGTAAAAAAAAGAAGTTGTCGCTAACTTGTCTGCAATACATCCCGAGTGTGATACCTCATTCAACATACGTGAGTATATCGTAGCTCATCCATGTACCTTTGGGTATATAGGGTGGTGTTACAATACGTAAATTATATGGGAATGCTCTCACTGTGCGGTTTTGCATTAGACAGTGCTTATATGGATTGGGCCTCCACATACTTTCGGGTATATATGGGAGGACAACACTAGATTGTTATCCATCCTTAGGTAACCGAGTCGGCTGCCTTGAACACTGTGATACACCAAACACAACATTCGAGGAGATTTGCTACCGTAATTGCCTCGCTAGGAGGTATTTTGTAGTTCATAGTTGCTTGGTAAACCTTTTTCCTAGATTATCCCTCTTTTGTTTTGTTATGTTACTTTGATTAAAATAAAATTAATTGACTGCAGATAACATCCTCCATGCTTGCTCCTTAGTTGATCTTAGATTGAAGCATATGGTGACAAATACAAAATCCACCAATCGAGGAATTCCATTTGATGGGAATCCTAGTCCTTTTCCTCCTTTCAGAAATATTGGTGCTCCTTATATGGCTACATTGTCCCTTCCAGGATTTACCATTTGCTTGCTAGCATGGTTATTTTCAACCTCCTTGGTTCAAAATGTCATGATTTCTCCATAATTGATTACACCTCCAACTGGACAAAATCAACCTCCAGTTGATTCCAAAGTTGACCCTTTGCCTTCTTCCTTGGTTGTTTCTTCCTCCCCTTCTTCCTCTTCGCCTAGTGAAAGTATTGGTACTAGTAACCAAGTGGCTAAGAAGGAGAAGAAAGGGAAGAAGAAGAAGAAGAAGAAGCAAATTTAGTAGAGGGGCAGCCAAGCAACCATTGCTTTGAATGCAACATCTGATGAGAAACCATTTGTCATGCATCACAAAGTTCGATGTCCATGCAAACTTTGTGCAGGAGACCATCTTCTTCAAAATTGTCCTAATATTCCTCAGATTTTAGAAGAATGGTCTTCATGTTCACATCATCTTGTGTCATCAACTTCCAGAGATCATGTTGATGACACGCCATCAACTAGTGGTAGTAAAGTTCATGGAAAGAAGGGTAAAATTAATTTTCCTTGTAGGTTATGTAAAGAGAATCACCCTTTTCACCTTTGTCCCTATCTAGATGAAGCCAAAAATGTGTTGGATAATTGTCCTGCTTCACCGTAGTGACTTCCATCTGGTTACAAGAAGCTCGCTAAATCCTTCACTAGTTGATGAATTGACTGACTCAAATCAACTGTCGGTTAAACCCACTCTCTCTGAAAGTGAATCCTTTAAGTCTATACCCGACCCAAATCAATAGGTCGACGTAACAATTGACCCAATTTCACCTTCAATTAATCATACCTTTCCTAAAGAGAGTGAATATGATACCACTCAGGTTCTTTTTGTTTCTTCAGATTCAAATAAGCTTGGGTGTAATCTTCCTGTTCCATCAAGACAGGAGGAAAATCCTCCAGTTCACGTAACTCAAGGGGTTAATTCTCCTGTTTCTATGGTACCCCCTCTAACCTAAAGGAGATAGAGGGCATGTTAGATGAAAATCTCAAGCAAGAAGAGAAACTAAAACTTTATGAGCTTGATAATGAAACGTTGAGAAAAACAATAGTAAATCTTAATGTTCAACAAGAAGAGACTAGCAGGATGAGTGGCATGTTGATCAATCAGTTGAGTAAGGATGAAGATTACTGTGAGAGACTACATACTAAAGTAGTCTCATCGAGACATGAATCAGAAAAGTCAAATAAAGAGTTGTCTCAATATCAGAAGCATGAGGAGAGAAATAAAGTATTGGATGAGATGTGTTCCAAGCAAAGATCTTGTGTCATTAAGGTTGATTTTAGTTCAAAATAAAAACCAAGCTCCAATATTGTGAAGGTTGAAGGACCAACTTCCCAGGTAAAAGAAGCTCGAGGTTCTAAGGAAAATAGAGTAAAATAAGTTGTTGAAATCCAACAACAAGAAAAGCAGCATCATCAAAAGAAGAAAAGGCAATACTAGAAGGATAAGAAGCAAAACCAAGTAGAAAAATAGAAGAGAGCTAGGTAGCTGCAAGAAAGAGTGAAAGGAAACATTCCAAACATTCATGAAATGCATATGAAGAACCAATAGAGGTCATTCTCCCTTCAAGGACAAATCCCTCGAAGAAAAGGTATCCTCAGTCCTTAAAATCCATTTCATGGTTATTGTTTTTCTCGCAACAATTTTTGACAGAAAGCCATATATTGTAGATGGCATGCAAGGAAACAAGACGTGTTGGGTAGAAGCAACCTAAGAATGCACAAAGGGGCCTCAAAAAGGTGTGTTGGTAGTAGTATAGGTCATGACAAGAATGTTGGCAGATATTCTCCGGCTTTAAAGACAAGAATGAACGAAAGAGAAAATGATTATGAGTATGTCTTTAGTGCTTAGTATCAAAAGGACTTACAAAATAAAGGAGGAAGAAATCCCTTAGTAATCACAAGCCATAATGAGCACAAGCTTCAAGTAAGGAAAGGGAGCAGCAATAACCATACTACCATTCTCTTGAAAACAAAGCAAAATGGTAGCAAGTTGTTTTGGGTTAAGAAAGAGGAATTGAAGGAGAAGTTCCCTCTAGTCGTGTGCAACCAAGAGAAATCCCAAACATGGGAAATGAATAAGTTGGGAGGTAACAATTCTGTCAGGAGTCGACCATTGAAAATTTGGAAGAAGAAGGAGGATGATTTTCTGAGGGGGAGTAAATCCTTTATTTCTCTTCAAAAAAGGAAGAGAATTGTCTCAAGGGAGGTTGAATAAGTCAGATGCAGGAAGCTAGAAGGAAAAAATAGAGAAGTGCATATGATTGTTGAAGGTATGGTTGATTCCCCTTACTTATTAAAGTAATATATTTGTTTATTTCAAATGAAACAACAAGGCAAGAGAAAGGAGAGAGAATCCAACATGATTTTAGGGGAGTACACAATCATACTTTATGTTGTGGAAGAAGAATATGACCTACAATAGAAGTGTGGAATGAAAGGAAGTCCAAAGTCAAGTTAGGTCCACAAGGTCAGTCCCCACACAAAATTAAGGAAGCAGTTGTAGAAGATAAGAGAGAATTTTCTCAGGGGGGGCCTCTTTAGTAAGAAGTAGTAGTAAATGATCATTAACCTCAAGAAGAAATATTTCTTTGGAAATTAATGGTTTTCACCTTGGGTGAAATACCCTTATTTCATTTAAGTTGTTAGTTTGATTATGCATAATAGTCTTGTGTTCATGAAACACAATTGGTACAAGATTTGCATGTCCCTTAACCTTCAATTGGTATCGCTATGTCAATTGGAAGTCTTGGGTTCAGGTGTCGAAACCTTTTTGTGAAAATGAGCATTTCTTTTGAGAAAGATATATAATACTTTGCCTCATACATTGTCCAATTTGTATCAAATGTTTGGTGCAATTGGTATTATTTAAGTAACATTACCTATTTGGAGCAGTATGATCTCAAGGGGAGAAGAAGTGATTGAGAAGCATATAAGGAGTGAGCATAGAGGACGAAGCAGAAACAACATTGAAGAGGAAGATGAAATGCATCACTAATGATTAGTATTTGCAAAAATAGCAATACCATTGAGAATTTTAATTGGTATTATTTTACAAGAGATTTTTCGGTGTAAATCACAAGATATATCATTTGTTGACGCGTTTCGAACCAACCAGTGTGGTTCATCATCAAGACAAGTTGAAGAATCAGATCCAGCTTTGTATGTTAAATAGTTTGAGCAGGGCCTCCATAGTTTGGTATTAGTTTTCTTTTAATTGATACAAAAAATGCATTGGCAAGAGAGTATTTAGCTAGCAGCCATAAGTTGTAAAAAATGGAGGTTTATTAAAAAAGGAGGAAGTATATGTTTAGGGGGAGAATATCAAATATGTTCAATTTATAGAGAAACAATAGAAATTAGGCCCTTGAAGAGAAGTCTATAGAGAAGAACACGCATTAGCAGCTAGATCCTCAGTCATTAGCTGTCGATGATTGCATGGGGAAGAAAAAGGAAACTTATATCCCTTTTCCATTCATGTAAAAGGGGTATATAATTATTGGATAAGTTGTGGAGAAGATATGATGGTCCATGTAGAGGAGAGAAATCCATTGGTGGCTCATGCTCGGAGAAGTGTGGACAAAACACGAGGATTGTCCATCAATGTAGTGATAAGGTTAAGGTGTTGTCGTCAATGCGAAAGGGGGATATTGTTGGACAATTAGCATTTTCTGGATGACTAGTGGCTACAAGTGTGTTAACATTGATGTCAACAATCATGTTAAGAGATGTGTTAGGCAGTTGGCATTGTCCAACTATTGGCAAGAGTGTTGGCATTGATGTCAACCAGATAGCATGGATGTTTGTGGCAACAAATGTTGGCTTTGATGTTCCCTCGCCTAGTTGTGATGGTAGTTGGGATAGTTTGATGTGCTTGATATGTCACGCTCAGCGGGATTCCCATGGTTGCTGTAGTGCTTTATAGAGAATCGTCATAGTAGGAGGCTTATTGGGGAAGCCCTAAATGATGACTATGGTGGTTGGGAGTCCATGATTGTAGGCATAAGAAGTAGAGTCAAGGAGCAAAGAATGGAAGAGAGTTTGCAACCATTTTTCAAGTAGAATATGGGCTCAAAGCCTACATTGAACCTTCTCCACTGGATATATATTTAAATAATATTTCCAATGGTATGTGGAATTCTGCAAATGGCCTCCTGGATCAGGAGTTATTCCCAGTCAAATTTTGGTGACTTAAGTAATGATAGTAAAGTTAAAAAGTTATTGGAAGAGTCTTAACGCATAACCAAAGTTTGCAGTACTTCCAAAATCAGTGGAGATGATGGCAGAGCCTCTATGTGAAGAAGTAATTCCTCAAAACTTTGGAAGACTCTGAATTTTGAGACCTTCGAGCAAGGGCAACAGAGCTAAATTTCAGACCCCGAATTTTAGGACCCGATATGGGAAGGGATGAGTAGGAAACATATCAGAAGGCTGAAGTATTAGAGGTCAAAATTTCAGAAGGCTGAAATAACGGAGGTTGGAATACCGGAGCAGTTGAGAACTTCGTCATATCGGAACCTCGAAGTTTCATAAGTCCTTATAAATTAAATTCTTTCAAAAGCATTGAAGTTGTGAGGAGAAGGATTTACAAAGGTTTTTAATGAAAAACCAAAGGACCAAGGTACCCTTTTCTCTCTCCTCCAACGCCACACTTGGAAATAGGTGATTGGCCCTAAGAAGTATGATGTGGTAGTACGAAGGAAACATGGCAGTCAGATTCGGCATTTTAAGTGGCCTAATAGGGAAATTTCTTGTGACAGATGTCACCACTAAGGAGATGCCATGTGGAGATGATGACATAAGCATGATGTCATCTCAAAGGTCATAATTTTAGAGGTTTGAATTTTTGTAACTCCCATCTAATTGTTTTATAGGAAAGTTTCGATCTGATGAAAGGGGCCTTGATGTTATTTGGCACTTGGTTGTGGAGATGCAAGGGACCAAGGGCAGAGAGCAGGAATAGCACCTAAATGCAATGGAGCATAGTGAAGCTCGGAGTTTTGTAACTCTTGTGTAAATTCTTTATGAAAAAATTCCAATGAAAGGGGATCCAATGTGTTGTTTCCTGGATGAGGGAACCAATATAACTAAGGGTGCAAAGCGAAGACATGGAACCTAAGTGCTCTGAAGAATTTCAGAGGTTGGAGTTTTTGTCACTCCTTTGAAATTACTTTTTGAGAAAGAGCTTATGCCTAAGAGCTATGATGATGTTTGGCACTTGGCCGTAAGAAACCCAGAAAATCAAGGGTGTAGAGAAATATATAGGGATATAGGCCCTCAGTAGGAGCCTGGACACCTCAACACCTGAATGTTATGTTCATGGTTATGACACCTAGTCCTATGGAGGAAATGTGATAACGGGCTAAGCAGAGGGAGCTAAAATCTAGTCGGTACTTTGCAATTTCATAAGTTATTTCAATAAAAATCAAAATATGCAGGGGATTCAAGATAACATTACAATGGTATATGAAGTCATCTGTCACTTCTCCTAGTCTCATGGTGGGAGAACAAGAGAGGCTAAGCATAAGGGGGGAGAAAAGAACTTCGGAATACTGTGATTTGATAACATCTCTTTAATAAAGTTATGATAGGTTGTTCCTCTGAAATTGCATTATGGTGTAAAAGCTTTGAAATGGTAGAACAGAGGTGTATGGAATATGAATGAGTCGACAGCTAAAGCGTAATTGTGCATAGGAGATTTGGTCTCAAGAGTAATAGTGACTGTCAAAGATCAGTGGGTCTAGGAAACAAGGACAATAATTTTTGGGGAAGAGTGTTAGGCCTACTTTGAGCTAAGACAAGCCATCTATGTGCTCTCATGCAGGCCTCAGTGAATTAAGTTAAGTGTAAAGAAGCCATCTTGAAGTACTGTCCAACTCTATGAACCATGAATATGCATGGAGAGCCTCATTGGAGTGTGCCAGTGGACTAAATATTTAACTCTATGCATGGAGAATGATCAGGAGCCCATTCTCATTATTTAATGCAATGGCCTAATTAGACACAACAACAAAATGGAGAGCGATGTTGAGGTACACTTGGCCAATGTGGAAACAAGTAGCAGAGGTAGCATCAAGCAGAGTGTAGAAAAGGAACAAAAAATAGGAGTATAGTTGAGAAATGTGGGAAAAAATATCATTGTAGTGAGAGATATGAGTAAAGAGCTCTGTGTGTGTGAGTGTGCATGCTACTGTGTGAGGCCAAGTGATCCTGTTCTGTAGGGAAATACTAAGAGTGCCTAGGAAGAAGAAAGTGACGCCATGAGAGGTTATGATGTTGTATGAGAAGGTGTTGAAGGTGCCTGTGCAGAGGAAGAAGAATGAGTGAGCCTATGTTGTGTGATAAGTCGAGGGAACCGATGGATAGAAGGGGTCAAATATTGAAGGCATGGTATTAAGAGAAGGTGAGAGGTGAATGTATGTTGTGAGAGGAGAGGGCCAAGAATAGTTGATGTTGTAGTGTGGACAGTGGGCTATGAGGAGTGACCGTTGTTGAGCAGAACAACGAGTTGCAATGGAGAGTGCATAGAATAGAGTGGTGTAGGCCAAAAGGGTGGTGAAAAGAAAACAGTTGATATCAACCATAGTGGATGCCAAATATAATGAACTTTAGTTCCTATTTTAGTGTGGGTTGGAGCCTGCATATAGGAAGTTGGTGCTTCCTGCTAGTGGCTGCTAGCAAACAATAAAAGGGATTTGGTGCCTCCTATGAGACGTGGCTCACAAACAAATTGATTTAATAGAGTGGGTTCTCTTATTTTACATCAATAACAAAAAAAAGCTTTGTTGGTTTTTTCCTGAAAGGGTTTCCACGTAAAACCTTCATGTCTCGTGTGTTTTCTACTCATGATGTGTATGCTTGTGTTAATTTATATGGTTGTTCAGTTATTTTTTGTTAAAGGCTTCTCTCATATAATGGATGTCAGGTTTGAATAAAAAATAAATTTGCATAAAAGTTAAAATTAGCCTTAATATTGATTCACCCCACCCTCTCAGTGTTAACATTGTTTCCAACAACTACAAATAGATTCTTAATAACACAGAAAAGATGAAATGAGACACACTAACACAGATATTTTACCTTGGAAACCTAAACCAGGAAAACTAGAAATAATTTTCAAATATATTCTTCTTTACAATATTACTATACAACATATTATGACATCCATAAAATTCTAGTCCATTTACCCTGGATTAGGGTACAACTGTAGTTTCTTAACTAGAATTACAAAACCATGGGCTAAACATCATGCACCACGAAAACACTAAAGAGAAAACCATGTGTTGAAAACTAACAAAACTGGACACAAAAAATCACCCAAACCATTTTTTTGAGGGTGCTACCATCTGAAACCCCACAAAATGAGGCTTTCTTCCCCTGTGACACATGGACTATTCCTATTGTATAGTGATGCATGGAAATAGTCATGCAATGATGATAAACATACCCAATAATATTATATTAATAAATTCAAAAGCTATTACATTACTAATATTTCTAGCCTTTTGTGATTTGCCAACATACACTATCTATTCGAGGATCAAAACTAAGTTTTACAACAATTATGGCCTTTCTTCTTGCAATAAGGGAAAATAAGGGATAATTTACTTACTACATATCTCTTGCTCTTTGTCTTATTTTTATGGCTAATATTCTTGCCAATTATTTTAAATATTGGTCTAGATTGAGTCTTTAAATTTTCTTGTCATTACCCTTCTATCTTCTATAATAATAAAGTTGGAGTGGAAGTGTGTTTACCTCTTTATTTTTTCCTATTCTTTCTTTAGATGAGTAGGACAACCTTTCCATGTCTTCTTACCTTCAGGAAATTGGTCTTCATGGTGACGGGCTTCCCCCCCACCATGCCTAGCCCTCCATGCTTGACCTCAGTGTAACTCTAATGAGGATTTGAATGCCCTATTTTCTCTTAACTAGCCATTGTCCATCATAGCCCATATTAATTAGCAATTTCAAACTAATGAACCTGGTATGTTTTAAAATTCAACAAAATACTCATGAAAATTATAAGGAAGGTGAACTTACTAGGGTTATCTCAATCATGATGTTGGCCTTGACAATGGAAACTGAAACTACCTTTGCTTCCTAGTCCCTTGGATGACTACTTGTATGTTTTTCAAGGCTTCTTCCTTGATTTCAAACTCTTGGTAAAGTTGAGCCATCATATGAATGAGCTCATCCTCCTACTATATATCCATCTAAATGACAAGATACATTCTCCTGTTGTCCCAATATAACATGACAATTGTGAGGAGGTCTCTACATTCATCAAATCATTTCTTTAGCAATGGTAAAAAAATTTGTAAAGGCCTCAAGTTTCTTCTCCATCTCTTTCATCCTTTGGTCCTACATCTACACCTTCTCTTTCAAGAATTTATTCTCTTATTTAAGTTTAACATGGCTGGCCCTTTAAGTCTTCCAACCTTTCTCCATTTTCTTTATCCATGCTAAGTTCGTGCTCTCTTCAAAATTTTAGCAATAGTGTCATGGTCAGGGACTCAATTACTATGATACCTTATGATCCATAAATGAGGGAGTTATGGTGCACTCCCTTTACCAACACATATCATTTACACGAAGTAAAATATATTCTTCGTTTCTCTATATTGTATAGATATGTCCATCATCAAAATGTCCTACTCTTGGGAGTACCCATCACACAACAACTAGTAGGCAATGTAATAGCAATCAAGTCTCTAGGTTTCAGATTCTTGGTTGTTGATCTACTTATAATGGTTCATCATCGTAATAAAGCTAATACCTCTATTTAATTGTTTAAGCCATTTATTGTTTCCTTTCCGAATTAAATATTATCCCCACTCATATCTAACCTTTATCCATTGATCATTTTTTAACATTTTTTTAAGTTTTATTTAAATTATTTAATAAATATATATATAAAATTAAAAATGAGAACTAAATAAAATAAATATATATATATATATATTATATATATTATTATATATATATATATTTATAATATATATATATTATATATATATATATATAGTTATATATAATATATATATATATAACTAACTAAATAACACAATTTGTTTCTAAAAAATAATATATTCCTTAAGGGGTTAAGGGTGAGAGCTAAATGTGAGAGTAACGTTGATCCAAAGAGTGTCTGATCTTTGAGTTCTGAGTAGTCTCACATAATGTAAAATGAGAATAGCTCATGATATAAACCAAATTAATGTCGAGTCATAGTAATGCAATCGGTTGAGAAAGGGTTTCGTTAGAAATATGGTCTATTGTAACATCCTCCTCCCACATCTACCCAAGTAACCGAACAACTAGGGTAAACATGTGACGAGAAGTTACTATGATATGATTCGACCTTCTAAGTCATGTTAAGGAAGTGGAACCGATGGAAACACACCATACATACCTTCAACATCAACAATAGGACCCCTAAGAACTATACCAACCTTTCTGCTAACCAGCCCCTGGGACCCACTGATTATTTAAGCTATTAAACCTCTGGACACTCTCATGCTGTGGGCATGCTAGCATCTAGAGAGCTCTAGATGCTTCCACAACCTATATGCTTGCATCCAGGGACTATTTCTTGAAGACCTGTGCCAGATTCCGGGGAATTTAAGGCACTTTTCAAGCCTATAATTTCAGCCGCTTTCCAAAACTTGTTGTAAATTTTGGAATCCATTAAACACATAATGAAAAGACTAATAAAAAAAAAACTAACTCTGGGTCTAGGATTGACCATCCCTAACTAGGACTAAAATTCTATCAAACACTTGGCATGAAGGAAATCTATAGTTTTGAATAACCGATCTGATCGTAGGGGTATTATACTTTTCTAAGAATAGCTAAGAATCATTTTTCCCTTACGTCATTAGCTGAAGTACCATCTATTAGGTCATAGATACATCGTTTATTCATTTACAAATAGAAACATGAAGAGAGCCATACATAGCCACTTTCATAATACATATTCATAATCAACATAACAACAATAGAAATACCAAGGAAACAAAAACCGTATAATCCACATATAAACCAGTATAATACTCATGAGATAACAATGAGAAATAACCTCATATTAATGATGCAAAAGCCAACCCAATATGGGACTACCATGTTCCACTCGACCGTAGAATGGGTGAGCCAAATCTCTGTTCATCCATTCACCCCCTGCCATATTCCAAGCATGAATGTGGGATCTCATAGAACACATTAATCCAATACCATCCAAGGCTTCTAGAGGCCAAACCACCTCAACCCATCAAATAGTGATTCCACCTCATGATCGGACATCACAAAACCATCCAGGGCTTCTACAGGCCAAACCGCCTCAACCCATCAAATAGTGATTCTACCTCACGGTTGAACATCACAAAACCATCATCAGTTTGGTCTCTACCTAATCCTTTGAGGGCTCCAGAGCGTTTTTTCCAACCAAGGCTTCTAGGACTAGTAACTTAACCCATAACTGTCATCGGGCATCCAAAGAATTTATCCAACTAGTGCTTCTAGGACTAGTAACTCAACCCACCAAGGTCTTCCAGAGAATTTTTCCAACCAGGTCTTCTAGGACTAATAACTGAACCCAAGCTTTTATAGGCTTCCAAAGCATTTGTCCAACCAAGGCTTCTAGGAACTAATAACTGAAACTAAGCTAAAGTAAACATGAGAACCAACCAGAAAGACAAAGAAATGAACCCACAACACCATGGCTATCCAAAAAATGGCAAGGCTAGGATAATCCACTGTCAATCTAGGCAATCCTCCATGCCAATGATAGATCATGACCAATAAAACACATGCATGTGCCATGCATGCCAAAACTAGTGAGGAAAACATACATGCAACTCAGTACCTGCAAGCAAAACTTGTTGTAGTTGTTGATCCCAATGTCCTCTTACGCTTTCCTGCTCTTCCTTTGCCTTCTTTCTCCAAAACTCCAAGTACGCCACACTCTCCAAGAGTGCCCCAAGAAACTCCAAGTGTCCGAGAGTATAAGAGAGAAAATAGAAAGAGAGAGCTTCAAAATTGAAATGACCAAGCTTACAATGGCCAAGCCTTGCTCACTGATCCTCAGAAGCCTTTTTATTAATGAGACCTCTATTTTATTCATTTTCCATTATTTTCCTTCATTTTCCTTCTCGCATGCAACCTGTGATCTTTCACCTTCCTTTTTTCCTAATTTTCGTTATTTTCATAAATAAATGCCAAATAATGTATCATGCCTTTCCAAAGCCTTTGTCGTTGCCTTTGCCAATTTCCTTAGCCAAATCTCCTTAGCCATAATAAACCGAATGAACACCCACTAGGATGTTTTTCCCCACCATTCAGCTTGGAATATGTGTCCCATCACCATGGTCTTATATATTTTTACATGGATTTACATATGTGTTCAAACCTCACCAGGCTGCTAAGCAAGTGCGTTGGGAGGAGACATTTGACTTACAAAAAAAAGATATAAACCAAATTGACAATAAAAATATAAATATTGATTAATTAAACACATTTAAATAAGTTAAAATTAAATTGAAATATATGGAGACAATGATTTCCCTTTTTTTAACTTAAATTATATGTTTGAATTTTTAATCAAATTTAAAGGCCATAGTGAAGTTACATTAAATTGGTGTATGGGGCAAGTTTTTAGTGGTGTAAATGTTTGTAAACATTTACATATTGGCTGAATTAAAAAATAAAATAACAAATTAATTATTAAACATTTAAACATTGTCTCAATTAATAATTTAAAGTTAAAAGTAATAAAATTTAACTTGTTATATTGTAATTCTTTTTTTATTAATTAAACTAAGAACCAATTATATATATATATATATATATATATATATATAATATTATTATATATATATATATATCCACATTAAAAATAATAACATATAAATAGTAACTATATATTAAAATTCATTTTACCATAAAAATCAAAGTAATTATTTGCCAAACGCATTTAAATTTAATTAATAAGCACATAAAAATTTAGTACTTACAATATAACAAGACTCTTAACCGTGGATATTATTAACTTGTAAATAGGTTTTGTTACAATACTATGGCCTAATACCATGGGCTATCAATACTACATGCCCAAAAACGGTAAACCATTTCACAATCAAAATATTTAATATTAATTTGATTTTATAATATTATTATTAACTTGTAAATAGACTTTGGTACAATAATGTGGACCAATATAATGACTTATCAATACTACATGCCCAAAAACCACAAGTCATTAAAATATTTTATTTTATTTTATTTAATAATATTTATTTAATAAATCTAAAGCAAAATATATTATTACTTATATTATATATATATATATTATGATAACATCTATCATCACTAGTTATTACAAATATTTTAAGATATTAAATTGAGATTCAATCAAAATTTTATTAAATTAAATAGAATACTTTCTATATAGAAATGAGAATTATATAACATAAAATTATTTTAAAAACTAAACATAAATCTATTTAAACTAAAAAAATTTTAAGTGCAAACTTTTTTTTCAAATTTTATATTTAAAAAAATTTCATCCAAAAAATAATCCTTAAAAGCTTGATAAATTCAAATCTAAAATAACTTTTTAAACTAATTCATAAATATAACCCTCTTCCACATTAAAAATAATAAAAATATATATCCACTTTTAAATTTAAGCTATATTATTAACCCTCTATAATTTTAAAAGAACACATTATCCTACATAAATTTATAATTCATTATTTTATTATCGGTTAATATTAATATTAATATTATTCTCACTTTCTTGTGAATTTGATTATAATTAAATTTGAATATAATTAACTAAAAAATATACCATTTTATTTTTAAGCTGGTAGTTGCAGCTAAATATGCTTGACCGCACCAGGTTGAAGTCAAATGGCTAAAACATAGAAACTGATGGCATATATTACACCTTCCATTTTAGATATTATATATCTAACAAAACGGATGTCCATGGGATTTAATGGTCAAAACATAAAATAGTGATATACGGTAAGGGAAAAGATTTTTGGAATATTTAGAATTATGTATTTCAGACATATATGTTCTTTTCTTAATGCATTGTCTTTTGGGAACTATAAGAAAGGGAAAGAGCATCTTTATTTACATTGAAGATATTTAGAATATTTTGAATTAAACATTTAAAATATATATATTATGTTTTCTTTCTAATTTTTTTGTTTTGTTCGGAAATATAAGAAAAGGGAAAGATATGTTTATTTAGATTTTGGATTTTGGGAATATTCTAATTCATGCATTTAAATATATATGTTATTTTTTTTCGTAATTTTCTTACTCTGAAATTATAACAAAAACGAAAGGCACTTTTATCTAGATTGTAGATTTTGAAAATATTTTAAATTATGCACTTCAAACATATATGTCATTTTCTTATTAGTATTTTGGGAATATTCTAATTCATGCATTTAAACATATATGTTATTTTCTTCGTAATTTTCTTACTCTGAAATTATAACAAAAACTAAAAGCACTTTTATCTAGATTGCAGATTTTGAAAATATTTTAAATTATGCACTTCAAACATATATGTCATTTTCTTATTCGCCTTTTACTGCATTATTTGGCTGCATTATTGAATGGTTATATAAATTGCAGAAATTGAATTTAACCGATATGAATAAACCCCATCATTTATCTTCTATCATGATGATTCAATTTCGAGAATATTTTAAAATCTACGATCAAAATAATTCAGCTCGTTGCAAGTATTGGGGACTTCTGGCATGTTTGACCTGCTTTAGGTACCTGAGCTGAAGCTTATTTTCTTGTAGATTCAAGTCGTCGTAGGGTCACCCACAAAGTCACATTGTCAACCAATCGTTGATTTTGTGGCCATCACCAAATTTACAATCACCTTAAGAAGGATTCATTGTGACAATTATTTCAAAATCTATTAAAGGTCTTATGAATTACAAATGACTAGTTGTGAAAATTTTGATCAAAATCTATTTGGTAAGGATTAAAAATTATAGAAGAGATTGAAAATGGGTTCATAGTATTGAGAATAACATATGTTTAATTGTATTTGAGTTAGATTAATGAGTGAAATTATGTATGGTAATTTTTTTTTATTATTATGAGGGAACTTTACAAGTGTATGTATGAATTTTATTAATCTATATTTATCTGAGACACTTAAATAATGGTTGATGATTTCATGGCTAGTTAATTGGGACTAGGTGTCAGTTTTTTTTAGTGCATGTTTACAAATCTCTACATTCATTACGATATTATTTCAGCCATGTAGAATATATTGTATTAGTGTATGTATGAATTCTATTAATCTATACTTACATGAGACACTTAAGTAAGGGCTGCATGGCTAGTTAACTGTGACTAGGTGTTAGTTTTCTTTGGTGCATGTTCACAACTCTCTACATTCACTACTATATTATTTCAGCCATGTAGAATATATTGTATTACATTGTATTCTTTCATAATTCTCTTTTTTGTGTATGAATGGGATTCATTAATTATTTTCTCTATGAATTTGCTTTCTTCTTTCCTTGCAAGATTTGTTCATTGTTTTCTAGCTAGATCCAACTTGTGCATGTACAACTACAATTTCACATGGTATCACAACTCATGAGAGATGGGAAGAAGAAGCACAAAAAAATTATTTGCAAGTACTGAATATTGGAGCTATCAAGTATGGAGTTTCCACCTTCTCCAATTCTCACGGAATATAATTATTTCGAACAAGAGCCAAAGATTCTACTTCAACTCAGAAGTAGAGGCTTATACCAAATAACCATGGCAACTAAGATTGAACCAAATTTCACAGTTGAAAAAATACAAACATTTGAACCACATGGACATGGCACTAAATCTCCTATGCTTATCAATTTCTTCAGAATTATTATTTCATGTTGAAGTATGCACCACTCCAAATCATGTTTGGACCACTTTGGAGACACTCTTTAGGAAGTAGGATGAGATCTAGGGTTACATCCTTGAAAATGAACTCATCCAGTTAGATCCAAGCAGTGTAAAAAACATTCAAGATTTCTTAACAAGGTTCAAAGCCTTGTTACTCCAGTTGAAAGAATACAAAATCAACAAATCCAAGTGATACATTCAATTCATTCTTGCCATATTGTCAAAATTGGGTCTTGAGTATGTTATGTTTGTGTCCAGTTTTCACATAATTAGGCTTGCAACAAGCACAATTTGGAGGATGCCCACACTCAATGCTTTTTTTGATTCCCTGATTCATGAACAGGATAAGCTCATAAAAACGGGCACACTAAAAAATTCCAAATCCCACACACTCATTGTGCACGAGAGAAGGCCGAATTGAAATCCAATCATGAATCCAAAGGAAAAGGAAAGGAAAAAAAACCATATCTAAGAAAATGAGGAAATACCAAACCTCCAAATGAATCTACTAGCTCAAAAGGAAAGGAAGGGCAAGAAGGGGCAATCAAAATGAAACGATTGCAACTATGGTTACCATTCAGAATCATCATGCATGAATAAGAAATTTGATCTCATGGTGCAGACTCTTTAGAAGAACAATATTAGTGACTATATTCTAGAAAGTGCCAAGAAGAAGCAGGGAAAAAGAGCTCATAAAATAAGAGGGAATGCACATGCATTAATTGTTATTCATTCTTCTCTTGATGGATGGATCATAGATTTTGGAGCTTCACATAACACGATAGCCACAAAATATTCTCTCACATCTTTAAATCCATATGTTGGTCCTTCTATTCTTATGGGAGATGATTCTCTAGTGGAGGCAATTGGACAAGGGAGGATAGATCTTGGAGATAGAAGTTTCAAGAATGTCCTACATATTCGAAATATTTCAGTAAATCTTCTCTCTATGTATCAATTGACACATACCAACATTGGAAAGAGTGTTGAATTTGTTAGGTTCATATACCAATATGAATCATAATTTTGATTGACTAAGGTTAAGCCTTGTAATATTGTACATACCTTCACTTTCTGCAAATGTTTTCCATATTAACAAATAAAATAAAATAAATGTAAAGAGGGTATGTCATAGAAAAATAATCAAAGGACAAAAAGAATGAAAATAGGTCACAAAAAAATGAAAAATATGAACCCCAAGAAAACAAAATTACCATGAAAGTGTGCAAGTCAAAATGCCACTACTATTTACAGTTTATGTTCAATGAATGATTGTGTGCAGCTTGTTACTTATGCCACAATCCATGAATAGTCAAAATGTTTAAACTTGGCTATTTCATGTTTTCAATTTCATGTCTATAGATAGATAATAAAATCTAACCAAACAGTATAATCTTGGCAGATAATTAGATAGGTAGAGTAAATAGAGGAGCTCAACTGTTTAAACTTAGCCCATAGATGAAATAAGGTTTGATTTAGATAGTTTTCTATGTAAAGAAAAGAAAATATTGATAAGGGTTTGTTAACTTAAATGCACCATAATAAAGTGAAGAAAAAAGGGGTAGAATGAGTAGATGGGTAAGTAGAAGAAATGTTGCAAAAGTATGGTGATTGATTAGACAAAAAACATATTTATCATTTTTCGTTATATATGAATGGACAATCAAGCATGCAAATGAACTTTAAAGCCAATTAATTAACCTCCCCCATTCATTTCACCTCTTTACTTAACTAATTTCCCATAATAAAGTTCAAAGTACTCAAAAACCTTTAAGTCAAAGAGGCTCGGAGCATTTCTCTGACTTTTGGAGGGACCGAACCCTCAGCTCAAGGACTTATGGATATCAAATACTAAACTCCTATCATAGAAGTTCACCCCCCGTTTTAGTTCATTCATTTTCCTACTAATACTCCTTTTGCTAAGGTTAAAACACTTTTCGCCTAGGAAAAAGCAATTCTCCCCCCATATAAAACACTTTTCATACCAAAAATAAAACCCACGAAAATGCTGTACCCTAAGTATTAATGTAAATATGTGGAAACATGTAATTCACGAAAAAGCATTTGCTTAGTATTTTCCCTTTTCCGCCCATTTTTCATATTAATGACTAACTTTGTTATAGTAAATCTCGATAAAAACCCAATTTCTCATATATATTTAACTCCTATGTATTAATTAATCCTACATCCCAGTTTAATTATAAACTAAGATTCTCATCTAAAACCCGACCAAAACCTTTAACTGGCCAATCTGCGATCAAGTTAATTAAAACCCCTTTTATAATCCTCCGTTAATTATCCCGTTGGCCTAATCTCACTTTCAGCCATTGTTAACCCTAATACTGCCATAATTAATTGCCCGTCGGGACCCCCACTAGCCTCCACACAACTTCTCCACCCGATCACCATGTGATCATCCCCCCTTCTCATCTGACGACCCTTATCCATATCGGGCCAACCCGACATCTGTCCTTTACCCACCTAATAATGTGGTTTGCCCCCTGGCCCCCAATGCTACATGTCATCCGATCAATGGAATCGGGCGGCTGTTTCTAGGAAAACTAGTGTCTTTTTTATCTGCTAGTCTCACTAGGATTGGCAGCTATCCTAGAAACAAACAATCAAAGCAATTTGTGATTTCCTCTATGTATGATAGATAAGAGAGAAGCAAAGGGACCAACTTGGATCTTCTGCTTGACTCCTTGCTTGATTTCTCTCCTCCTTGACAAAGCTTGCAACTCTTCTTCTACGTGTCCTGCTTAGAGAATACCTATAGAAATGAAGTAACGCAACACCATCAAAGCATCTTGATCTATGATATAATAAGCATTGCAGAATCATAAATGCAATGAGCATACAATGGCATTTACAAATAACAACGTTCACAAATACACGATCGTATGGAGGAAAACTCAAAGAACTTTATTAATAATAGAAGGGAGGATTGCAACCCAGCTGTCTGATCCAACATCATCCTCCCAGCATCAAAGCCCTCTTCACCTCATGAAAATTAAGATCACCCAACAATACAATGTATCAACCCTTCCTTACAAATTACAAAATCCCAGCCTTTATATCCCTCGGATGAGGGAACCATTTATAGATGTATGCAAGGGTGTGAGTCACCTCTGGGTTTTTGAATAGTGTCATTCCACTTGTTGTTCATGGTTCCACTTGGAGATTTCTTGGTTCCACTGAAACTACCTTTTCTTCCTAGTCTCTTGGATGACTACTTGTATGTTTTTCAAGGCTTCTTCCTTGATTTCTAACTCTTGGTAAAGTTGAGCCATCATATGAATGAGCTCACCCTGCTACTATATATCTATCTAAATGACCACCTCTCCCAATTTTAAAAGATACATTCTCCTGTTGTCCCAATCTAACATGACAATTGCGAGGAGGTCTCTACATTCATCAAATCATTTCTTTAGCAATGGTAAAATTTTTGTAAAGGTCTCAAGTTTCTTCTCCATCTCTTTCATCCTTTGGTCCTACATCTACACCTTCTCTTTCAAGCATTTATTCTCTTATTTAAGTTGAACATGACTGGCCCTTTAAGTCTTCCAACCTTTCTCCATTTTCTTTATCCATGCTAAGTTCGTGCTCTCTTCAAAAGTTTAGCAATAGTGTCATGGTCAAGGATTCAATTACTATGATACCTTATGATCCATAAATGAGGGAGTTATGTTGCACTCCCTTTATCAACACATATCATTTACATGAAGTAAAATATATTCTTTGTTTCTCTATCTTGTATAGATATGTCCATCATCAAAATGTCCTATTCTTGGGAGTACTCATCACACAACAACTAGTAAGCAGTGTAATAGCAATCAAGTCTCTAGGTTTCAGATTCTTGGTTGTTGATCTACTTATAATTGTTCATCATTGTAATAAAGCTAATACCTCTATTTAATTGTTTGTGACCTCATCTAATTTGTAAATATAAGCCATTTATTGTTTCCTTTCTGAATTAAATATTATCCCCACTCATATCTAACCTTTATCCATTGATCATTTTAACATATTTTTAAAGTTTTATTTAAATTAATTAATAAAATATATAATAAAATTTAAAATGAGAACTAAATAAAATAGTAATATATATATATATATATATATATATATATATATATATATATATATATATAAACATTTGTTTCTAAAAGATAATTATTTCCTCAAGGGGTTGAGGGTGAGAGCTAAATGTGAGAGTAATGTTGATCCGAAGAGTTAGTCTCACATAATGTAAAATGAGTATAGTTCATGATATAAACTACATTAATGTCGAGTCATAATAATGCAATCGGTTGAGAAAGGGTTTCATTAGAAATATGGTCTGTTGTAACATCCTCCTCCCGCATCTACCCAAGTAACTGGCCAACTGGGGTAAGCATGTGACGAGAAGTTACTATGATATGATTCGACCTCCTAAGTCATGTTAAGAAAGTGGAACCGGGGTAAGCATGTGACGAGAAGTTACTATGATATGATTCGACCTCCTAAGTCATGTTAAGAAAGTGGAACCGATGGAAACACACCATACATACTTTCAATATCAACAATAGGAGCCCTAAGAACTATCCCAACCTTTCTGCTAACCAGCCCCTGGGACCCACTGATTTTTTAAGCTATTAAACCTCTGGAAACTCCCATGCTATGGGCATTCCAGCATCTAGAGAGATCTCGATGCTCTCCCACAACTTATATGCTTGCATCCAGGGACTATTTCTTGAAGGCCTGTGCCATATTCTGGGGAATTTAAGGCACTTTTCAAGCCTATAATTTTGGTCACTTCCCAAAATTTTAGGAATATTTAGAATTATGTATTTCAGACATATATGTTCTTTTCTTAATGCATTGTCTTTTGGAAACTATAAGAAAGGGAAAGAGCATCTTTATTTACATTGTGGATATTTAGAATATTTTGAATTAAGCATTTCAGATATATATTATGTTTTTTTTATAACTTTTTTTTTTCGGAAATATAAGAAAGGGGAAAGACATGTTTATCTAGATTTTGGATTTTGGGAATATTCTAATTCATGCATTTAAACATATATGTTATTTTCTTCGTAATTTTCTTACTCTGAAATTATAACAAAAGCAAAAGGCACTTTTATTTAGATGGCAGATTTTGAAAATATTTTAAATTATACACTTCAAACATATATGTCATTTTCTTATTAGCCTTTATTGCATTTTGGGAATATTCTAATTCATGCATTTAAACATATATGTTATTTTCTTCATAATATTTTTACTCTGAAATTATAACAAAAACGAAAGGCACTTTTATCTAGATTGCAGATTTTGAAAATATTTTAAATTATGCACTTTAAACATATATGTCATTTTCTTATTAGCCTTTTACTGCAATTTGGGAATATTCTAATTCATGCATTTAAACATATATGTTATTTTCTTCGTAATTTCTTACTCTGAAATTATAACAAAAATGAAAGGCACTTTTATCTAGATTGCAGATTTTGAAAATATTTTAAATTATGCACTTCAAACATATATGGCATTTTCTTATTAACCTTTTACTGCATTATTTGACTGCCTTATTATTTGGACTATTGAATGGTTATATAAAACCAATTTGATGTAGATTTGATTCGTAAATTGCAGATTTTGAAAATATTTTAAATTATACACTTCAAACATATATGTCATTTTCTTATTGGCTGCATTATTATTTGGACTATTGAATGGTTATATAAATTGCAGAAATTGAATTTAACCGATATGAATAAACCCAATCATTTATCTTCTATCATGATGATTCAATTTCGAGAATATTTTAAAGTCTACGATCAAAATAATTCAGCTCGTTGCAAGTATTGGGGACTTCTGGCATGTTTGACATGCTTTAGGTACCTGAGCTGAAGTTTATTTTCTTGTAGATTCAGGTCGTCGTAGGGTCACCCACAAAGTCACAATGTCAACCAATCGTTGATTTTGTGGCCATCACCAAATTTACAATCACCTTAAGAAGATTCATTGTGACAATTATTTCAAAATCTATTAAAGGTCTTATGAATTACAAATGACTAGTTGTGATAATTTTGATCAAAATCTAATGGGTAAGGATTAAAAATTATAGAAGAGATTGAAAATGGGTTTATGGTATTGAGAATAACATATGTTTAATTGTATTTTAGTTAGATTAATGAGTGAAATTTTGTAGCGTAATTTCTTTATTATTATTATGAGGGAACTTTATAAGTGTATGTATGAATTTTATTAATTTATATTTATCTGAGACACTTAAATAAGGATTGATGACTCTATTGCTAGTTAATTGGGACTATGTGTCATTTTTCTTTAGTGCATGTTTACAAATCTCTACATTCATTATGATATTATTTCAGCCATGTAGAATATATTGTATTAGTGTATGTATGAATTCCATTAATCTATACTTACATAAGACACTTAACTAAGGGCTGCATGGCTAGTTAACTGTGACTAGGTGTCAGTTTTCTTTGGTGCATCTTCACAACTCTCTACATTCACTACTATATTATTTCAGCCATGTAGAATATATTGTATTACATTGTATTCTTTCATAATTCTCTTTTTTGTGTATGAATGGGATTCATTAATTATTTTCTCTATCAATTTGCTTTCTTCTTTCCTTGCAAGATTTGTTCATTGTTTTCTAGCTAGATCCAACTTGTGCATGTACAACTACAATTTCACATGGTATCACAACTCATGAGAGATGGGAAGAAGAAGCACAAAAAAATTATTTGCAGGTACTGAATATTGGAGCTATCAAGTATGGAGTTTCAACCTTCTCCAATTCTCACGCAATATAATTATTTCGAACAAGAGCCAAAGATTCTACTTCAACTCAGAAGTAGAGGCTTATACCAAATAACCATGGCAACTAAGATTCAACCCAATTTCAGAGTTGCAAAAATACAAATATTTGAACCACATGGACATGGCCCTAAATCTCCTATGCTTATCAATTTCTCCAAAATTATCATTTCATGTTGAAGTATGCACCACTCCAAATCATGTTTGGACCACTTTGGAGACACTCTTTAGGAAGGAGGATGAGATCTAGGGTTACATCCTTGAAAATGAACTCATCCAGTTAGATCCAAGCAGTGTAAAAAACATTCAAGATTTCTTAACAAGGTTCAAAGCCTTGTTACTCCAGTTGAAAGAATACAAAATCAACAAATCCAAGTGATACATACAATTCATTCTTGCCATATTGTCAAAATTGGGTCTTGAGTATGTTATGTTTGTGTCCAGTTTTCACATAATTAGGCTTGCAACAAGCACAGTTTGGAGGATGCCCACACTCAATGCCTTTTTTTATTCCCTGATTCATGAACAGGATAAGCTCATAAAAATGGGCACACTAAAAAATTCCAAATCCCACACACTCATTGTGCACGGGAGAAGGCCAAATTTAAATCCAATCATGAATCCAAAGGAAAAGGAAAGGAAAAAAAACCATATCTAAGAAAATGAGGAAATCCCAAACCTCCAAATGAATCTACTAGCTCAAAAGGAAAGTAAGGGCAAGAAGGGGCAATCAAAATGAAACGATTGCAACTATGGCTACCATTCGAAATCATCATGCATGAATAAGAAATTTGATCTCATGGCGCAGACTCTTCAGAAGAACAATATTAGTGACAATATTCTAGAAAGTGCCAAGAAGAAGCAGGGAAAAAGAGCTCATAAAATAAGAGGGAATGCACATGCATTAATTGTTATTCATTCTTCTCTTGATGCATGGATCATAGATTTTGGAGCTTCACATAACATGGCAGCCACAAAATATTCTCTCACATCTTTAAATCCATATGTTGGTCCTTCTATTCTTATGGGAGATGATTCTCTAGTGGAGGCAATTGGACAAGGGAGGATAGTTCTTGGAGATAGAAGTTTCAAGAATGTCCTACATATTCAAAATATTTCAGTAAATCTTCTCTCTATGTATCAATTGACACATACCAACACTGGAAAGAGTGTTGAATCTGTTAGTTTCATATACCAATATGAATCATAATTTTGATTGACTAAGGTTAAGCCTTGTAATATTGCACATACCTTCACTTTTTGCAAATGTTTTCCATATTAAAAAATAAAATAAAAAAATGTAAAGAGGGTATGTCCTAGAAAAATAATCAAAGGACAAAAAGAATGAAAATAGGTCACAAAAAAATGAAAAATATGAACCCCAAGAAAACAAAACGACCATGAAAGTGTGCAAGTCAAAATGCCACTACTATTTACAGTTTATGTTCAATGAATGATTGTGTGCAGCTTGTTACTTATGCCACAATCCATGAATAGTCAAAATGTTTAAACTTGGCTATTTCATGTTTTCAATTTCATGTCTATAGATAGATAATAAAATCTGACCAAACAGTGTAATCTTGGCAGATAATTAGATAGGTAGAGTAAATAGAGGAGTTCAACTGTTTAAACTGAGCCCATAGATGAAATAAGGTTTGATTTAGATAGTTTGCTATGTAAAGAAAAGAAAATATTGATAAGGGTTTGTTAACTTAAATGCACCATAATACAGTGAAGAAAAAAAGGGTAGAATGAGTAGATGGGTAAGTAGAAGAAAGGTTGCAAAAGTATGGTGATTGATTAGACAAAAAGCATATTTATCATTTTTCGTTATATATGAATGGACAATCAAGCATGCAAATGAACTTCAAAGCCAATTAATTAACCTCCCCCATTCATTTCACCTCTTTACTTAACTAATTTCCCATAATAAAGTTCAAAGTACTCAAAAACCTTTAAGTCAAAGAGGCTCAAAGCATTTCTCTCACTTTTGGAGGGACCGAACCCTCGGCTCAAGGACTTATGGATATCAAGTACTAAACTTCTATCATAGAAGTTCACCCCCCCTTTTAGTTCATTCATTTTCCTACTAATACTCCTTTTGCTAAGGTTAAAACACTTTTCGCCTAGGAAAAAGCAATTCTCCCCCCATATAAAACACTTTTCATACCAAAAATAAAACCCACGAAAATGTTGTACCCTAAGTATTAATGTAAATATGTGGAAAAGTGTAATTCACGAAAAAGCATTTGCTTAGTATTTTCCCTTTTCCGCCCATTTTTCATATTAATGACTAACTTTGTTATAGTAAATCCCGATAAAAACCCAATTTCTTGTATATATTTAACTCCTATGTATTAATTAATCCTACATCCCAGTTTAATTATAAATTAAGATTCTCATCTAAAACCTGACCAAAACCTCTAATTGGTCAATCTGCGATCAAGTTAATTAAAACCCCTTTTATAATCCTTCGTTAATTATCTCGTTGGCCTAATCTCACTTTCAGCCATTGTTAACCCTAATACTGCCATAATTAATTGCCCGTCAGGACCCCCACTAGCCTCCACACAGCTTCTCCACCCGATCACCATGTGATCGTCCCCCCTTCTCATCTGACAACCCTTATCCATATCGGGCCAACCCGACATCTGTCCTTTACCCACCCAATAATGTGGTTTTCCCCCTGGCCCCCAATGCTACATGTCATCCGATGAATGGAATCGGGTAGTTGTTTCTAGGAAAACTAGTGTCTTTTTGATCTGCCAGTCTCACTAGGATTGGCAGATATCCTAGAAACAATCAATCAAAGAAATTTGCGATTTCCTCTATGTATGATAGATAAGAGAGAAGCAAAGGGACTCACCTGGATCTTCTGCTTGACTCCTTGCTTGATTTCTCTCCTCCTTGACAGAGCTTGCAACTCTTCTCCTACTTGTCCTGCTTAGAGAATACCTATAGAAACGAAGTAACGCAACACCATCAAAGCATCTTGATCTATGATATAATAAGCATTGCAGAATCATAAATGCAATGAGCATACAATGGCATTTACAAATAACAACGTTCACAAATACATGATCGTATGGAGGAAAACTCAAAGAACTTTATTAATAATAGAAGGGAGGATTGCAACCCAGCTGTCTGATCCAGCATCAAAGCCCTCTTCACCTCATGAAAATTAAGATCACCCAACAATACAATGTATCAGCCCTTCCTTACAAATTACAAAATTCCAGCCTTTAGATCACTCAGATGAGGGAACCATTTATAGATGTCTGCAAGGGTGTGAGTCACCTCTGGGTTTTTGATTAGTGTCATTCCACTTGTTGTTCATGGTTCCACTTGGAGATTTCTTGGTTCCACTGAAACTGCCTTTGCTTCCTAGTCTCTTGGATGACTACTTGTATGTTTTTCAAGGCTTCTTCCTTGATTTCTAACTCTTGGTAAAGTTGAGCCATCATATGAATGAGCTCACCCTGCTACTATATATCCATCTAAATGACCACCTCTCCCAATTTTAAAATATTTGTTCTCTTGTTGTCCCAATCTAACATGACAATTGTGAGGAGGTCTCTACATTCATCAAATCATTTCTTTAGCAATGGTAAAATTTTTGTGAAGGTCTCAAGTTTCTTCTCCATCTCTTTCATCCTTTGGTCCTACATCTACACCTTCTCTTTCAAGCATTTATTCTGTTATTTAAGTTGAACATGACTAACCTTTTAAGTCTTCCAACCTTTCTCCATTTTCTTTATCCATGCTAAGTTCGTGCTCTCTTCAAAAGTTTAGCAATAGTGTCATGGTCAAGGATTCAATTACTATGATACCTTATGATCCATAAATGAGGGAGTTATGGTGCACTCCCTTTATCAACACATATCATTTACATGAAGTAAAATATATTCTTTGTTTCTCTATCTTGTACAGATACGTCCATCATCAAAATGTCCTATTCTTGGGAGTACCCATCACACAACAACTAGTAGGCAGTGTAATAGCAATCAAGTCTCTAGGTTTCAGATTCTTGGTTGTTGATCTACTTATAATTGTTCATCATCGTAATAAAGCTAATACCTCTATTTAATTGTTTGTGACCTCATCTAATTTGTAAATGTAAGCCATTTATTGTTTCCTTTCTGAATTAAATATTATCCCCACTCATATCTAACCTTTATCCATTGATCATTTTAACATTTTTTTTTAAGTTTTATTAAATTAATTAATAAAATAAATAATAAAATTAAAATGAGAACAAATAAAATAGTAAATATATATATATAATATATATATATATATATATATATATATATATATATATATTATATATCATCTATCATCTACTATAATATATTATATATATATATATATATATAAATATATATATATATATAATATATATATATTATATATATATATATATATATAATTTGTTTCAAAAAAATAATATATTCCTCAAGGGGTTGAGGGTGAGAGCTAAATGTGAGAGTAATGTTGATCCAAAGAGTGTTTGATCTCTAAGTTCTGAGTAGTCTCACATAATGTAAAATGAGTATAGTTCATGATATAAATCACATTAATGTCGAGTCATAATAATGCAATTGGTTGAGAAAGGGTTTCATTAGAATTATGGTCTGTTGTAACATCCTCCTCCTACATCTACCCAAGTAACTAGCCAACTGGGGTAAACATGTGACGAGAAGTTACTATGATATGATTCGACCTCCTAAGTCATGTTAAGGAAGTGGAACCGACGGAAACACACCATACATACCTTCAACATCAACAATAGGAACCCTAAGAACTATCCCAACCTTTTTGCTAACCAGCCCCTGGGACCCACTGATTTTTTAAGCTATTAAACCTCTGGACACTCCCATGCTATGGGCATGCCAGCATCTAGAGAGATCTGGATGCTCCCAAAACTTATATGCTTGCATCCAGGGACTATTTCTTGAAGACCTGTGCTAGATTCCGGGGAATTTAAGGCACTTTTCAAGCCCATAATTTTGTTCACTTCCCAAAATTTGCTGTAAATTTCGAAATCCATTAAACACATAATGAAAAGACTAATAAACCCAAAAGTAACTCTGGGTCTAGGATTGACCATCCCTAACTAGGACTAACATTCTATCAAACACTTGGCATGAAGGAAATCTATAGTTTGGAATAACTGATCTGATCATAGGGGTCTTATACTTATCTAAGAATCACTAAGAATCATTTTTCCCTTACATTATTAGCTGAAGTACCATCTATTAGGTCATAGATACATCGTTTATTCATTTACAAATAGAAACATGAAGAGATCCATACATAGCCACATTCATAATACATATTCGTAATCAACATAACAACAATAGAAATACCAAGGAAACAACGACCATATAATCCACATATAAACCAGTATAATACTCATGAGATAAGAATGAGAAATAACCTCATATTAATGATGCAAAAGCCAACCCAATATGGGACTACCACGTTCCACCCGACCGTAGAATGGATGAGCCAAATCTCTCTTCATCCATTCACCCCCTGCCGTATTCCAAGCATGAATGTGGGATCTCATAGAACACATCAATCCAAAACCATCCAAGGCATCTAGAGGCCAAACCACCTCAACCCATCAAATAGTGATTCCACCTCATGATCGGACATCAAAAAACCATCCAGGGCTTCTAGAGGCCAAACCACATCAACCCATCAAATAGTGATTCTACCTCATAGTCGAACATCACAAAACCATCATCAGATTGGTCTCTACCCAATCCTTCGAGGGCTCTAGAGCGTTTGTTTCAACCAAGGCTTCTAGGACTAGTAACTTAACCCATAACTGTCGTCAGGCAGTCAGAGCATTTATCCAACCAGTGCTTCTAGGACTATTTGTTGACAATAATACTGAGAGGGGGGGTGAATCAGTATTATCTAATTCTTTTACCAAAACTTCCTTATTTATACTTTGAATTATTTTTGCATACCAATACCATAAATAATGAGCATGAACAAGAAAAATCAGACAGTCACATCAAAGAACACCAGATATAAGGTGGAAACCCAATGTGGGTGAAAACCACCTGCTGCAATATGTCTCTATCTTCTTTCAAATTAGAAACTCCTTTTACAATGGTCTTGTACTGGTGCAGTCCTTTACCAGTACGCAGGCTGCAACCTGCAGAGAGCTACAACTCTCTCTCGTTTTCCAGTCTCTCCTGGAAGGAAGCTACAACCCCCTACTTCTTTTCTTACAAGGAACACTTTTCATAAATTTTCAAACTGGGTCCACATACATGAAATGATCATCAAGTACATATAAATTATAGTCAGCTGTAGTAACCAGATCAATATAACAGAACTGAACCCAAAACACCTTATCAACAGAAAAAATTCAGTCAACAGATAGTCCTGAAACAGATACACAACTTTCCTTTCTTTGGCCTGCGCTGGTACGCACTTCACCCTCTACTTCTCTGCGTATACCCGCAGATCTCCTTCTGCTGCACTGTGTGCCCACGCACTGCTTCTTCTGTCGCGCTGCGTACAGTACGCACCCAAATGAAATATCGCGCCGCGTACTGCCACAGTAGGCACACACCCAAAATAACTATTGCACCGCGTACTGTTACAGTAAGCACGCACCTGAACCACTACTGCTCGGCGTACCCACGCAGTTCTCCTGTTCTACTCAGCGTACCCACGTAGTCACCCTTCGTCTGCTCTGCGTACCTGCACAGCTAGCCTTCTTCTGCTCTGCGTACCCACGCAGAGGCACCATTAAACACCTGCGTACCTCATATTAGGGCTGAATTTGCCGATCACAGGTGTGCTACAGTTAGACGGATGCCCAGATCTGATCAAGCGCTCGGGAGATCACCCTTTATAGATTCGCTTTCCACTTTCACTTTCATATAGATCAAGCCTTTTGAAACAATAACCCAATAGATCAGATCTTAAGATATTCAACCCAAAATCATACTAAGCCAAATGATCTCCTTTGCTTTATATAGGCAAGCTCTTCCTCAAATCAAGGATCATGGGGCTCAATAATAATAATAAAATAAAACAATACCATGGGCCAGAACCATGATAACACAATACCGTCGGCTAAATACCAAGGGTTAAACATAAGGAACCCCACGTGTGCGCGTTTTACTGCCTTGAAGTGTGTTGCACTGGGGGTACGCACCTCATGAATGGGTAACCTGCGTGTCTGGACGCGGTCCCTGCACAGCGTACCTGCGGGTACGCATCTTCTGAACTGTTCTCCTGCGTACTTCTTAATTTTCATCAAATTGAGAGCCCTTGCCATGGGTGTTGCAATCAAGTACAACATCTGTAACCTATAACCATACCAGAAACATAATGCCAACATTTACTCCTCTAAGCTTTCTGAAGTGATCATATTGAAAGAGAATGAATTATATAAATTGTTTGTTTCACTAATTCCCTCTAAATCATAAAATCGTCATCATCTTTTTAATCTTGGTCATATTCTGTTAAACTTTCTGAACATTTCTTGAAGGTTTTCTTACTTATGGTTTTTTAATTTTCTATTTTAAAACCGTAATAGTCATATCATATTTCTATTTCTGCTCTTCACCAGACAAGCTAAATCACTATGTGGATTTTAATAGAAGCGCTTTGTTTAAATATTAGTGTTATTCAAAAAGGTTAGGCATCACTGTTTTAAATCTATTTCATACATTGGTCCTCCAAAATTAAAACAAAACCCCCCAAAACAAATCTCTTGGATGCCCTAGCATGATAGCTGACCATTATCGTCTCAGAGATGCAACAGGTGTGTAAGTGAATATATATTTAAAAGGTGAAGAAATATATGTGTGTGTGTGTCAAGTTTTGAAGTTGAAAATACATGTTTAAAGATATATATATATATATATATATAAGGTGAAGAAATATATGTGTGTGTGTGTCAAGTTTTGAAGTTAAAAATTCATGTTTAAAGTTAAAAATACATGTTTGAAGTTAAAAATACATATATAAAAATAAAGGTCATAAATCGATTTTTAAAAGGGATTATTTTAAAGAATATATTTAAGTTTCTAAATTACTAAAATATGAAGGAAAATCACTATCATATTTCATTGAACATCAAATGCTAATTGAATAATACCACATGTGAAATTATGAGGCCATAATATTGTGATATTGGAATAATGAAGCACTCTTTGGTAGAATGAATACACCAAACTATAAATTGACACAACTTGTTAGTAGACCTCACTGATAAAATCAAGGTGAACTTGTGATATACAACTATTTGGAGAAGTTTGAGTACAAAAGGTGCATGTTCCACAAATTTTGCGAAGATATTGTTTAATCAATGGTAAATTACTACATCGTGACATTCATCTATATGGGTTTTGGAAAATTTTCATTATGTTGGTTCATCACATAGCTTAGTCTCATCCAGATTATCATGGGTGGATACATCACCACTGTTGCTACCTATTGGTGCTATGATTCAAGGAAATTATTCGCTACAGTATTGTCAGTCCACAAAGTGGTAAAGGGTATTTATTAACTGGAAATATCAAACTTGTGGGTGAACATTGATTCCAAAAAACATCAATTCAAAGGTTGCAAGCAATAATCACACATAAAAATAGTTAATATGGATTAATTAGTTTCCATTAGCTAACATCATTAATAAACACTTCACTGAAATAAACCCCAAAGGATTTAAAAGGGAGAGTTCACATTTAAATTAAAAGGCATATTGAAGAAGTGAGTCTTTCTCACCTTGTACACTCACTCATTACGAAGAATACATAAGCCTTATAATCAAAGCATCATTTGACATAATTTATTGATAAAGAAAAATGGAGACTAATAATGGAATATTTCCTAATTTTTTTAACAAATCGATGTTTGCACTATTTAAAGTCAAAGGAACAATTGTAGGAATATATGTTATTATCTCTATCACTCCTACTCAATATAATAACTATGTTAGTACCAAATTTGCTAACGAATTAGTAGTTCCTAGGTTGGATACGAACAATTTACAATTGAGTATTGGAGACTATACTTTTGCCTCATAATTCATTGTTAAATATTTATTTATGATGACATAATTTTGGGATCGCCCTATATGGAAGCATTAGGGTATTCCATTGTAAACACAAAGAAGTTAAATTTTTCATATAAGAAGAAAATAATAACATTACAAGATAGTACATTGGAGCTAAATTCAGTACCCTGAAGACTTCAAAGACATCTTAGAATTGATGCTTCAAGAAAATAAAAAGTCAATATCAAGGATATAGAAATAATTTGACTAAATTATATGAATTAAAAAAAAAAAAATCTCGCTTAAAAGATCATGGTCAGAAATTACTTTCATAAGTCAAGAAGTCCAAGGCTACGAAGCATTGGAAAACATAATAGAACAACTTTTCCATAGAGAAGTTTTAAAGTCTTTAGGTAATAATGTCCAAGTTGAGGATAAGGTAGAAAACATAGAGGGTACCTACTAATAAAATCTCAACAATCAATGATTTAACATAAATACATAGAGAAAATAAAAGTTTAGAAGAAAAACAACTAAATACTTTTACGAAACCTTATAGACATCTTAATCACAAGAGTAGATACATTAATTAATCAAGGTATCATCATTAATCAAAAGGAAAACAATTAACATATATTCCAAAGAATATTGATGCCAACATTATTAGGGCTTATGATAAAATTCATTGTGGGAAGCCTATAAGAACAACGTTCCAGAAAGGATCAAATTAGGTTGGTCAAATTATGTTAAAATTCGACAATTCTGTGCAACACTTAGAAGTTTGTATTGTCTATTATTATTAACCATGACAATATAAAGATAATGTAAAGAAGTTACAAGTGAAAGTACATAACTAAAAGCATTTGCATCAATATGCTTTGAGGACAACATTTATAAAGGGGAAAGCAATACTATGAACATAAATAACATAAAATAATATGAATAATAAATAATACAAATAATAGTAATTGATAATTATGAAATGGCATGTCTCAAAGACATGATTCCTTACGAAATATTTATATGTGGTATATCATTGCATTTGATCACATCACTTGTACATTCAAACATTTATATAAAAGTATTATTAATGCTATGATGGATATTCTTATATTCCATATATACTAAATATTTTGTAAGAGAATGAACCTTTTGTTGTGTGTGGAGCATGATTGTTCAGAGGTCTTTGTTTAAGCCAGATGTATACCCTAGGAAGTTTTGTACACCCCTCCACACGGGGGGGCGCGGGGGGGGACTTGTCCCCCCTCGGGGTCCGGGGGCCAGTGGTCCCCCGGCAGGGGCTCGGGGCAGCGCCCCCGAAGCTAAAAACAGATGTAAATTTGCCTTGTAAAAGTATAGTAATTTCTAGTCAATCTGAGCCGTTCATTAGGCGGATGATCTGACGGTAGAACTTATGTTTAGTTTAGGGTTTTTCGCCCTAGAAGGCAACCCCTCTCTTTGTATGAGGGCATTGTATTTGAGGCGGCGATATAGATGTGTATTCAGCGTGAGCGAGAAACAGAGAGGTGAGACTGTGAGAGAAAACAGAGGATATTACAGCGGCTTTGCTGTAGGTTGTGTCTCTTCATTTTGCTGGATAATAAAAAGGAAAGACTGGCTGTTCGAGGTGGACGTAGCCCAAACTGGGTGAACCACGTATATCTGTGTCTCTCTTGTTTTGTGCGTTTTCTGTGTTTATATTTCTGCAATATTTTATGTGTTCCATTGCTCCGTAATATATAATTTTCTAACACCTTTGTTTGTATCAACATATTTTAAAATATTAATGTTTAATGAAAAAATTCCACAACCAATTTCTTTACGGGTATCACATTATTAACTTTAGAAATTTAATGATAATCTTCAAAATATGAAAATGCGTTATCTCACTATAATAGAGGTTATATGTATTATCACATCTTTAGATATTTCTAGTTGTACTATATTTTAAAACAAATGACCCCATTGAGTTATACACTACAATCAAAGCAATTTTATAAAGGGATAAAGTCGAACTGATACCTAAATTTTAATAAAGAAAAATATATTGGAAAGAGACTTGCAAACCCCTTTCGTTGATAAAGGAAACATAGAAGAAAAATGATTCGGGGGAAAAAATAGTAAGGGGGATCCACCATTGCATGTTAAAGAAAATAAACTAGGGCAGGCCAATAAGAAAGAGTTGATATTTTATGTAGATCGTTTTTTCTTGTTTAATATTTGTTGATAAATTGAATTTTTGAGCATCATGTCACTATGGTTAAAGAGTGATTAGATTTCCATAAAGAATTTGGGGTTGAATGTTTCCCATTTCATGTGCTGCAATAGTGCATGATAAATGGGGAAAGAGCCTGATGATGGAAACTATGTTGTATTCATCCTTCAAAAGTTTAATGGAAGGTCTCAAATCGAGATTGCTTGCTTCCAGTAGAACCACATTGTGGGTGTTAAAACCCTTGACCTCTCACTTACAATGATTGTAAATTTTAATTGCATGGATGGATTGCAACAAATTGATGGTCATTGAATAGACATTGACCACTTATAATGCACATAACGTCCAATAAATTCATACTTATCCCATCTTCTTGGTGTTTTATTTGCAACTAAACTCCCTCAATATTTGGCCCTTAGTTCAATCCATCATGTTCAACATCATATGAGTTGGCCTCATTTCACTTGTTGTAGACATGTCTAGATGGTATCAAACGTTTATCACATTTTGAGATTCTACACTACCTAGACTCCTCATGCTCTTGGTCGATAATATATTGGTATCCCTTTCACATATCCATTGAGTTTGTAGCGGAATAGATAATTAAACACATCCCATATCTATCTCTCAATTCCTAAAAATATCAACCTTGTCTCACATTCCCCACTCCCTACCATGTGAATTGATCCATTATTTCCTCCTTTCCTAGAGTAGTAAGTTCCCTCCCTTTTCACACTACAATGGATCATTCTTGCTACTACTCATGGTTATTCTCACTATTGCCTCTCCATGCCTTTCAACCTCCTTAACACCACTTGATCTATGTATGCCACCAAACTTTGACTCCTACATCTCAAAACTCTAAATTGGATCAAATATCAAAATACACAAAAGTGAAATAATCTATATATTCTCTTGAATCTAGAAATGGGAGGCCAATAAGCTCAACAAGCCATGGCGACCTTGATTAAACATCAATTATTTAAACAATAAATTCCCATGTCCCATTTGAAACTAATAAATGCCTTTGGGTGTTTTTGTAGTGAGTCATAAATTTAGTTATACGTTTCACATGATGAAGGCGGCATGAGGGAAATAATACTTCCTCAAACATTTTGGTCTACAAGTTTCCCACCCTTACTGTTTGTAGTTTTGATGCATTAAGATATGAAAAATACATAATACTTAAGAAAGAAAGTGTGTACAAAATATTGTCTTCCCTAGCTTCAAATTTGTGAAGACATTCCCTTAATCCCTTCATAAGAGCTCAATCACATTGCTTGTGAACTTTGATTTGATCAATGTTCCACTTTGTTGTCATTAAAGGCCAAATATAGTTATGATCATCGTGACAATGTAAAAATGCAAACACAAATATTATTGAGGAAATGAAGGAATTGTTGCATGTATATTAAGAAAGATGACGCCCAAGGTGGTTTAAAAAAGATACGATTGATGATGAATACTGCGTAGATAGATGGACAATATAGATGAATTCTCTTGGGTCACGGAATTGTCATTTTTTCCTGCTTATTTTCCTATTTATTTTACTCCTTTTTGAGCAACATGACCATATCTTATTACTGTAAAAACCCTTATTCATCTAAGTATGTCCTTTTTCAATTGTCACTTTCTTAGTCAATTCTACTTATAATTTGACCTTCGAACTACCGTCTTAGGCTATTTGTTATCATAAAACTAATATATGGGTTGTTTCAGGCTCGAATGGTCTGTCAAAGCTTGTTGTTACAAAATTATATTTCAGTTCCTTTACCAATTTGGATTAAAGGCTTCATGAGTTGTTGTTGTGTTAGCTTTTTGGGGCCTGACCCAGGTTCAGTGTTAGTTAGGTAAACAAATCCCTGTATTGCTAGCCCTTTCGGCAAGAGTCCATGGAGCACGGATTAAGGTCTCACCCGAAGTAGTATGGGGGGGTGCTGGAACCAGGATTCCACACCCTGGAGATGTCTGAGGGGTTGATTTGGTCCAACTGTGAGTCTCTTCAGAAAGGTTACTTCACGCACTTTCTTGGCCTTTATGCTCTGATATATTCGCCTTCGCGCATCCCTAAATAGGGGCTTTGGGGCTCCGCGCTATTGGAGCAATGATCTGCTCTATTTCCCTAAGTCACACCCGATATCTTACTTATCTTGTTATAACAGTTATTTATATTTGCGTAAACAGATGCCTTATATTATATTTACTTATTCAACATATTCATATGAGTTCGCATGGTAAATAAAAAGTAAGCTTGCTATTCATACCCAATAATGCATAAAACAGGAAATGATACAACAAAATATGGTAAAAATTCTCTTTTATTAATTCTTCCCACGATTATAGACTCGACCGACCCTGCGCACTCAACTGCAGGTGTCCGCGCACTCAGTTGTAGAGTATTAGACCTCTGTGCACTCAGTGGCAGAGCCTTCTCCTACTCTACGACCCAAAGATACGACTTACACTTTGACTTGATACTTCATCGATTCCTTAGACTCTGATTCATTATCTTTTCTTTCCTTTTTACACTTAAAGCCTTGCTCTATTTATACAATCCCATGGTCCATGGACCATGGGTAGATCTTTCAAACCGACATTACATTACAAAAACAAGGGTGGAAAACCCTATGACTCTATTATGACTTCGCGCTCTGCGCCCATATTTCGTAGAGTCTTTACAATGAACTTAGTCAAAACTTGGGCTTTAAGCCCCAGAACATGCCTTGGGGGGGATTCCATGCCTAACAGGTCCCCACCACAAACATCGTGACTTGCCCTCGAGTCACTCTGTCGGTGCGGAGATCTTCACGCGAAGTCCCTCCAACTCTTCTCGAACAACTGCAAGGTAGGCAACGCACTGAGCGATTTCTTGTTGAATTTCTTGTATGCGTTGCTCCGAGACCGCGGTGTTAGAACTGCTCCCCTGCATTTGTTGATAGTCCCGTGCCTCCTTCCAAATCCATGGGGCATGACAAATGTGCTTTGGCCAGCTAGTCAGATAGCCGGGCCACCCGTGTAGGGCTTCAACCGACTGCCATTCACTTTGCCTAGGAGAGGTTCTCCATTTAGCTTAACTAGCTGCACCGCGCCTCCCTCTATGACTCCCTTAACAATGTACAGGCTCAACCAATGTATCTAGAACTTCTCAAGGAATTTATCAAATTTACTATCATATAGTAACACTAAAACATTTACCTTGAAGGTGCACAACTTAATATGTCGATCGTGCCAAGACTTTTCACATTGCTTTTGTACCTGCTGATGGAATCCAACCAGAAACCATCCTCTTCGAGTTCCTCCAACTGCGCGAGCCTCTCCTCGAGGGCTCCCTAGTCCATCATACCTGTGAGCACTGCTATGGCGCAGACTAAGCACAATATACTCCATTGGTATGACAACTTCCACTCCATAGACCAACCAGAAAGGTGTCTGTCCTGTCAGTTTTTTGCATGTTGTCCTATAAGCCCATAGTACTACAGGTACGCGTAGGTCCCAGTCACTTCATTGCACGTTGCATACTTTGGTCAGTGCAGTCTCCAGTATTTTGTTAAATGCTTCTACTGTCCCATTGGCTTGGGGGTGATACGATTTGCATTTATGATGATATACCTGAAACTATTCCGTCAGCGCGTTGATTGTTTCGTTTAGAAAATGTGTACTACAATCTCTCATCAGGATCTTCAGACAACCAAATTATGTCAACACGTGTTCAAACAGAAACTTCGTGGCCATGGCGGCCATGCAATATTTTACCAACTACGATTTTGCACAACGAGTCAGGTACTCTCTCGCAGTGATAATGTATCGTGCGCCCATCTTTCGCTGACGTTTGATAGGTCCTACAAAGTCATTTGTCCACTTTTCAAAGGGTTGCAGCGTCATTTGCAGATTCAAAGGCATCTCGTCCCTCCATGATGGCTTGCCTATTCTTTGACATACATCATAGGCCTTACAATGTGATTTTGAATCTTGACGAAGGGTTGGCCACCACAACCTTGCACGGAGGATCTTCTGCGTGGTTGCTCGCCTTGAATAATTTCCTCCTGCAGACGGAGGATCTTCTGCGTGGTTGCTTGCCTTGCATAATTTCCACTTGCAGTGCCTGCATGTGCGTCCGCAAGGATCTCTTTGCATTCAAATTCAGGTACATACCTTCGTAGTATTTCATCATTTCCCATCTTATATAGGTGCCACACAATGATAGAAGAATCTATCGTGCGCACGACTAGTTCCTTCTTTTGATGGACAGAGTATTCTTTCGGTGTAGTTCCCATCATTAGAAAGTGGATTATATATTCAAAGTGTCCATCCACTACCCGAACAACTGAAGAGCTGTGTGTCAGGTAATCCATCTTCCAAACTAGTATGTTCCTCTCCCATCTCAATGCGTGACAAGTGATACAGTCCTATGTTCAGGTGTCCATGCTTCACAATGACCTCAAAATCATATTCTTGGAACAATAAGAGCCATCTGCATATGCGCCCCCCCAACACAGGCTTATTGACCAAGTATTTTAGCATGGAGTGATCTGTATACATCTTGAAGTGTCCCCCTATTAGATAATGCCAATATTTTTGGAGCGCATACACCATAGCCAACCCTTCGCATTCAGTTGTGGAATAGTTCTTTTCTGCTTTAGACAACCTGTGACTCACGAACGCGATAGGGTCATCCAAGCCCTCTCCACCCTCCTCTGTTAATACTGCTCCCAGCGCTATACATGATGTGTCAACATGGACATGAAACTCATTGTCCCATTATCAAGAAGACGGAGATCGGCACAGAGGCCAATTTTTCTTTTAGTATATCCAGGCTCGTCGTGTAGTGATCATTTCAACAGAACATGACATCTTTTTTCAATAACTTCTCCATTGGCGTGGTGATCTAGGCATAGATTTTGATGAACTTCCTATAATACCTAGTATGTCCCACGGTAGTGCGCAACTGTTTGACACTTTGCGGAACTTCTAAATTCAAAATCACCGCACTCTTCACGGGATCTGCCATTAGTCCTTGCTTGCAAACCACATGTCCTAATAGGTTCCCAAAGGGGATGAGGAACGTACACTTTTTGAGGTTCAACACGATTTGGTGTCATAGGTAGGTATCCAACATCAATTGTAAGCTTGCTACATGGTGCTTAACCAATCCAAATATAGTCCAATCATCCAGATAGACCTCCAGGAACTTGTGGATATATTCCTTGAATGCTGCATCAACTATGCGCGAAAAGATGGCTGGCGTGTTCTTCAACCCAAACGGCATAATGGTGTATTGAAAGCAGACCCACTCAGTCGTGAAAGTGGTTTTTCTCCTATCTTCCAGTGCGATTTTGATCTGGTGGTACCCTGAGAACCCATTAGTAAAAGAGTATGCTTCTTGGCCGCTGAAATTTTCCAATACTTCATTTGTGAACGGAGTTGGGAATGGGTCATGCACACATGCATCATTCAATTTTATGAGATCCACGCACATTCTTATCTCACCCTTTTGCTTCTCTTCTTGAACCACCATAGGGCTTACCCAGCCAGATTCTTCCACCGGCTCAATGATTCCTGCTGTGAGAATTTTGTCTAGTTCTACGCGGACCTTCTCCTTGTATTTCGGATTGAAGTGGTAAGGCCTTTGCTTAACTGGCTTCGCGTCGAGATTTACTATGATCCTCATCATTCCTAAATCACCAACGATACCTTTTAAGTCTATGATCTTGGTTGGGAATAGGTCCTGGTACTCGCAGAGTAACTCATCGACCTTATCCACTGTTGTATCATCCCAGTCCCACACTAATAGACAGAGGATTGTTCCACACTAATAGCGTCATTGCGACATCTGTATGTAGAAAGCCCAAATTTGTAGAAAATAATGTAAAGTCTTTGAATTTTTGGGTCTCAGAGTGTGAAGATGTAAAGAGTCACTAAGGGTTTTCTTCCCTTCTTTTGTGTAAGTCATGTTAGCGTTACAGATCTACCCATGGTCCGCGAACCATTGGATTGTATAAATAGAAGTCCTAGAAGAGTCTCTTAGAAGATAAGTTAAGTTCATAGATGTGATGAGTCCTTGATGTAATGGGTCTATGAGAGCTAAGAGCAAGAGTCTTAGCGTAGGAAAGAGGCTCTGCAGCTGTGTGCGCAGAGGCTCAGGGTAGAAGTCTGAAGCTGCATGCGCGGATCCCTGCAGCTGTGTGCACAGGGTAGTTAGAGTCTATACTGGAGATTTGAATCATTAATAAAGAGAAGTATTTTGGAATTCCTTGTGTATTTTACTTCTGTTAAATGCATGCGATTATGTTATGTTGAGCATTGGGTTTATGTTTTAATGCTAATCTGATGTGCAAATCTGTATGTTTCTCTTTTTTATATAAACACATGTAAAGATATATGTTTACACGAATATAATCATAAATTCATGTTGAAGTTGTCCAATACTTAAGATCATTCAGGTAAATATAACAGTAGAGTAGTCACAAAGGTGCATAAGTGCTTGAACCACCTAGTTATGGTTTGTGAAGGACGACTGTAGACCTTCGTGGAGGTCTGAAGGACGAGAAGGAGAAGTATATAGATAAGCCCTAAAAGGCTTATCGAGTTGCACGAAGGAAGGGTTGAAGGTATAAAAGCAAAATCACTACCATCTCAGGGTGCGGAAACTTGGTTCGTGCATCCCCCCATACTACTTCGGGTGAGACTTCAGTTTGCGCTATGTGGATTGATGCCAAAAGGGCCAGTAGTGTAGGGATTTTCTTGGCTGACTAATGTTGAACATGGGTCAGGGCCCATTAAGCCAACAAATGGTTCTGTTTCTGGGACTAGGATCTACATGAGAGATGTGTGATGTCGCATCACTGGAATCCAACTAAGAAAGAGATTGAAGACTGGTTGGATAGAAATATCCATGAATTCGCAGCATAGGAAAACAAAAATCTGTGATTGACAAAAGAATAGTGGTTGGACAGATATCTATACATAGAGATACATGAAATCTTTTTTTGTCCCTTCCCAGTTGAATTATATGAGTGGATCGCAAAGTTGGAAAACGACCAAGGGAGGTGGAGGCTTGACGTTCCAATTGTTTGGACCTCGGAGTTAGTGTGGAGATTGGAAGCCTCTGAAGATAAGATCATGTGCACTGTCGATCATTGGCTTGATCGTATCATAGGGGGATTTGTTACAGAGTTTGCAGTCGATACTTCGGTCAGTTACAGTGAAGCAGAGTGGCTCTTCTTCAAAGGACTGCAAGGTAAGCATTTAATGTCTTTAAATACTTGGATAAAGATGCTATTATGTGAAAAGTGGGTTATGCAGTTACCTTGATGTTTGGGGCTATGCGAAGTGGAAGGAATTTAAGGAACAGAGGGAGAAGTGGCCCTGAATATAGCCTGCTGATTGAACCTCCTCTGAGTGACAACGACGAAGTAGCACAGGCCTCTCCACAGAGCGTTGTTTAGTTGATAAGACAAGGGTTCCCGTAAATACCAAATCAACCCACACTGCCTCCATCTTCACCTCCACTACTTACACCCTCACCCACACCGCCGACACCTCCACCATAGTTCAATATGGTGAATTCAAGAAAGCTTCCTATGTTCAAGGGTTTGGGGAATGAGGATCTAGATCAATTTTGGTTCGTCGCAAAGGATGTATGGGAAGTTTAGGGTATCACAAATGATCAAGTGAAGAAGGCAATGTTGGTTAGTGCTTTCCAGGAATGCATGCTAACAGGTACATTAAGTACTGCATCGCTAACTTGATGGATGCACTGGCAGATATCCAGACCACACTAAATAAGGAATTAAGTAGAAAGTCTAAAGTGTAATCAATCACGGGATTCAAATAAATCATGATGAAGCCTGGCGAGACACCCTGGGATCTAGATCACAAGTTGAAGTGTACGATCCATGAAGCTAACATGAATTTGACAAATGGGTAGCACCACGAATGGTTTATGGCTTCACTCCTGCCTCACCTAAGTGTTGCGATATCGCAACAAAAGATTGGGACCCAGGTATAATCCTTGGAGATTGCAATGAGAATTCATGAAATGCCAATGCAAGATATGAATCTGGGGGTTCAATAGATTCATGTGCAGTTGCATAACCTTTGCTTAGAACTATAGAGTCTAAAGAATGATAGAACAGTTCGGCCAAAGGTGCACTAGGAAGTTTGGTGCCTGAAATGCAAAGGTCAGGGGCATGACAAAGATCATTGCCCAGTCTTCACAAATTATGTTTTAGTAAGAGGACCAATGCCTTTGAGGCCAGAAACTCAAGCAGGGCCAATCACAGGGCCTGCATTATGGTGTGCTATTTGTCAGGAAGCAGGAAAACATGTGACTGAAAATTTCCATCTGCTGCAGAAATTTGTGTAGACACTGCAACAACTCTTCTACAACTTATGTCAATCGGTGTGTCATGATGAGCACAATTACTGTAGCTACAAGTTGATGATGGAAAGAACTCCTGCATATAGAGTTTAGGTAGAAATGCGACCTCCTAATCAAGGCACTAGGGGAGCGCGAGGAGAATATTAGGGGTGAAAATGAGGTCAAGGTGGAGGACCTGGCAGAGGTCGAGGATAGGTCATTTTCTATAATTGTGGAGGATTAGGACGCTACACACAAGAATTCATGAACCTAATGCATCTATCATGTCAATATTGTACGCAGTTTGATCACGCGACTGAATATTTCCTTGTAATATTAGCAAAGATACGTGAGAAGGGGGTGCAGCCTTAGCAACTGACTCTGCAGATGATGAGGACTGAGCCTTGCGAAGAGGATCTGAATGTGAATATAGTGCTGCAAAGTGGAGCTAAAATGTGAAAAGATAAGGGAAAGAAGCCTGAAGAGAGTACATGGGTCCGCAAAGCTCTAGAAAAGGTGGTTGAATTTGATCTAGAGCATGCACGCGAAATATTTATGGAAGCAAAGAAAAGCTTTGTTGAGGCCTCTATCTCAGGAAGCCAGGATAAGCCCGCTGAAGAAATGGCTCCTTCTATGCTTACTACCTTCTTAGAGACCTGCATGAAGTTGTGGCGCAATAGCAAGGCAGTAAAGGGATTACAGAAGCTGATAAATAGGTGTTCCCAAAAAGAAAACACTCTTGGTGAACTGCACATAGTCAGAAAGATTGGTAAGCATAAGGCAAGAACAAGATGTGAGATGAGGCTCATCGCACATATAGGAGAATATGAAATGGATCAAGTAATTTTGGATCTAGGGTGAGATGCAAATGTCTTGCCTAAAACACATGGGAGTGAATGGGGAGACCTATGCTGCAGTGGTCTCCGATTCAGTTAACTATGGAAAATCAGTAGAAGCTCATCCCCATGGGACGGCTGCAGGGAGTAACCATGGATATTGAAGGCACGAGCACATTGGCTGATTTTGAAGTGATCGAGATTGTGGATGATAGAAACCCCTACCTTGTGCTCCTTGTGATTGATTGGGCTACATACATGAATGGGGTAATTAATTTGAAGAAGCAAAAGATGACATTTGAGAAGAAATCACTTTGCATAGCATTACCCTTGGATCTAGTCGAAGGACTGTGCTATACTGAACCAATCCACGATGATGAAAGTTATGATGATTTGGACCATATATATAAGATAATAGCGTGAGATCAATATTGGGTGAATTTGACAGCAAATGGATGTATTGCATGGGACTGTGAAAGTTCTTGCACATCAGATTCAGATGAAGAATTGAATCACTGGTAGAATCAATTACATGAAGTGTCTATGCTGCGCTATAATATGATGACCAAATCGTTGCGTTGTGTATCATCAGAGGTAATAAATCTACCCTATTATGATAGTTTAACTGATGTGGATACATTTTTAGATGCATTTGAAAGGGAAGTGCCAAAGAAGCATCACTTCTAGGTGTTAGATTGGGAGCTGCACGCTATGCCCCCAAGATGGTGGGGTACACACAAAGACAATTTTGATGATTGGCGCAAATATAGAAGAATGATGAGAGTATGATTTGGTCATCTGAAAGTGCGATTAATAAAAAAATATGATGGGAGGAATGATTCACGAGATCACTTGGACAAATGGACTAAAATTTATGGAGTGGAGTCTCAGCCTCAATGGGTGCATCTATTCTACCATACTTTAGATGTGATACTGATGAATTTGTACTTGGAAACAAAGCTCCACCATGGCACTGAAGAATGAGATATTGCACCAAGGGTTCTTAATGAAGTTCAACTTTGAGGACGGATTTGAATGTATTGATGAAGCGCTACAGGAGGTCAAAGCAACGATCTTCAAGATGCCCCAAGATCCTTTAGATCTCATTCAACTTGATTGGATCATTCAACTGAGCCACGCGCTAGAGTGTTATAACGTGACTATTGAAGAAGAAGATGAGGATCCAAGGAAGATTAATATTTCAGAGACTAAAGGTCACTGCGAGGTTGAAGGACCACAAATAGAGAATCCAGATATAACCACGACGCTCAAAACTAGACAAGTAAACATTGGTACGGAAGTGGAGCCAAAATTTTCAAAGATTGGGGACTACAGGGATGATGCAACAACAGATAATGTCAACGAATTGCTCCGTGAATACCAGGATTTGTTCCCTACAAAGTTTTCAGACCTAGGAGGGATAATAGGGGACCTAGGTTTTATGAAGATTACTTTAAAACCAAACGTGAAGCTAGTCAAGCAAAGGCCTTACCGCCCTAATCCGAAGTATAAAGAAAAGGTTTGCTTGGAGTTAGATAAGATTCTTGCGATAGGCATTATTGAGCCAGTAGAAGAATCTGATTGGGTAAGCCCAATGGTAGTCCAAGAAAAGAAGTAGAAGGATGAAATAACGATATGTGTAGATCTCAGGAAGTTGAATGATGCTTGCATGCATGATCCTTTCCCAACCCCATTCATTGATGAAGTGCTGGACAATGTAAGCGACCAAGAAGCATATTCGTTCACTGATGGGTTCTCTGGGTACCATCATATCAAAATCACGCCTAGGGATTGAAGTAAGATGACCTTTGCAATTGAATGGGGATTCTTTCTGTACACTATCATGCCTTTTGGGCTGAAGTATTCACTGGAATTTTTTTTGCACGTAGTCATCGCGACACTCAAGGACTTCATTCATAAATTTCTGGAGGTATACTTCGATGATTGGGCAGTGTTTGGATTGATAAAGAGCCATGTGACAAGTCTGCGCTTGATGCTAGATACATGCCGAAGATACCAGATTTCACTCAATCTGAAGAAATGTTTGTTTTGTGTCCCTTTTGGGATCTTGCTGGGTCACGTGGTATGCAGAAAAGGCTTGATGGTAGACCCTACGAAGATCATGGCCATAATCAACTTGAAGGCACCAAGAAGTGTGAAACAGTTGCGCGCAATGATGGTCCATATGGGATACTACAGGAAATTCATCAAGAGCTATGCCCAGATCATTGTGGCGATGGAAAAACTGTTAAAGAAGGATGTTACATTATGTTGGAATGAAGAATGTCAGAAGATTTTGGATGTGCTAAAGGAAAAAATAGTCACTGCGCTGATCCCAGTCTTCCTGGATTCGAAGAAGGAATTTCATGTGCATGTGGACACGCCATGTATTGCGCTAGGAGCAGTAATGACATAGGTTGGTGAGGGGGACTTGGATCATCCTATAGCATTCAAAAGTAGGAAACTATCCAAAGCTGAGAAAAATTATTCCACGACAGAGTGTGAAGGACTAGCTATGGTGTATGCACTCTAGAAGTTTAGGCATTATTTGTTGGGCAGACATTTTAAAATGTATGCGGACCATTCCACGTTCAAATACTTGGTCAACAAGCCTATGTTGGGGGGGAAGATATACAAGTGGATGATGTTGTTCTAGGAGTATGATTTTGAATTCATTGTGAAACCAGGATGATTGAATGCAGGACCAGATCATCTGTCGCGCATTGAAACTGGAGAAGAGCCTACTAATTTGGAGGAAGGACTGCCTGACACACAACTCTTTGCAGTGTGCATCACAGAAAACCACTTTGAATATATAATACACTTCCTAATGATGGGAAAACATCCAAAAGGATATACAAGCTAGCAAAAGAAGGAATTAATGGTGCGTGCGATAGAATTTTCTATCATTGCAGGACACTTGTACAAAATGGGATCGGACGTAATACTGCGACATTATGTGCTAGAGTTTTAACAAAGTAGCATCCTCGCTGAGGCTCGTGGAGGGGCCATGGGAGGACATTATGTAGGAAAAGAAACAATGCAAAAGATTCTACACGCTGGGTTGTGGTGGTCGACCTTGCATAAGGACTCGAAAGCATATTGTAAGGCATGCGATGCATATCAAAGGACAGGCAGGCCATCGCAGAGGGATGAGTTGCCTCTGAATCTGCATATGTCATTACATCCATTCTAGAAGTGGGCGATTGACTTTGTCGGGCCAATTTAGCCTCTAGGAAAGAAGACGGGTGCACAATACATCATCACCGCGACTAAGTATTTAACTAGATGGGCGGAGGCATTGCCTGTGAAGGACTATACAGGCGTAACAACAACAAAGTTCATTTTTTAGTATCTGTTAACGAGGTTTGGGTGTCCAAATATTTTGATGAGCAATCGTGGTACGCATTTTCTTAATGAGATGATCAGCGTGTTGATGTAGGAATTCCAGGTTTACCATAAAAAAAGTATGCCTTATCATCCGTAGGTTAATGGGATTGTATAAAAATAAGTCCTAGAAGAGTCTCTTAGAAGCTAAGTGAAGTTCATAGATGTGATGAGTACTTGATGTAATGGGTCTGTGAGAGCTAAGAGCGAGAGTCTCAGTGTAGGAAAGAGGCTCTGCAGCTGTGTGCGCAGAGGCCTAAGGTAGAAGTCTATAGCTGCATGCATGGACCCTTGCAGCTGTGTGTGCAGGGTAGTCAGATTATGTACTAGAGATTTGAATCATTAATAAAGAGAAGTATTATGGAATTAGCTATGTATTTTACTTCTGTTAAATGCATGCGATTATGTTATTTTGAACACTGGGTTTATGTTTTAATGCTAATCTGATGCGCGAATCTATATGTTTCTCTTTGTTATATAAACACAAGTAAAGATATATGTCTACACAAAGATAATCATAAGCACATGTCAAGGTTGTCGATACTTAAGTTAATTTGACTAACTACAGAAGTAAGGGTAATTATAGAGGCGCATAAGTGCCTGAACCACCTGTTAGGTTTGCACGAAGGATAGTCGTAGACCATCACAGAGGTATAAAGGACAAGAATGAGAAGTATATCGATAAGCCCTAAAAGGCTTATTGATCTCCGCGAACGAAGGGCTGAAGGTATAAAAGAGACATCACTACCATCTCAGGGTGCGGAAACTTGGCTCCTGCATCCCCCCATACTGCTTCGGGTGAGACTTCAGTTCGTGCTCTATGGATTTATGTCGAAAGGGCCAGTAGTGTAGGGATTTGCTTGGCTGACTAACTTTGAATGTGGTACACATTTTCTTAATGAGATGATCAGCTCATTGATGGAGGAATTTCAGGTGTACCATCAGAAAATTACTCCTTATCATCCACAGGCTAATGGGATAGTGGAAGCGTTCAATAAAATATTAGAGAGCGCGTTGATAAAGGTTTTCAATGCTCAAAGAAATGACTAGGATGTGCGCGTACCTGTGGTGCTATGGGCTTATAGAATGACTTACAAGAAGATGACTAGACAAACATTGTTCAGGCTGGTTTATGGCATAGAAGTTATGATGTCGATGGAATACATTCTACCGAGTCTGTGTATAGTAGTGTTCATAGGAATGGCAGATCATGGAGCCTTGGAAGAGAGCCTTGCACAACTAATAGAGCTCGAAGATGATAGATTTCTAGCTGGATTCCATTAAAAAAATCAAAAGGAGCACGAAAAGGCATGGAAGGATAGGCATATCAAACTGCACACCTTTAAGGTAAATGATTTGGTTTTATTATATGACAGCAAGTTTGATAAATTTCCAGGAAAATTTAGGATAAATTGGCTAGGGCCATATGTCATCAAGGAGATTACCGATGGTGGAGCAGTTCAATTGCTAAAGTTGAATGGAGAACCCTTCATGGAAAGGTGAATGGTAGCCAATTGAAGCCATACGCCGGCGATCCATCTAGATGACTACATGATGGAAGCATAGTCTTAGCACTCTAGGCAGCTGAAAGGAGGCGCGAGACTATAAAATACACGACCCGGGTTGTGAAGCTACGTGATTGGGGAACTGTGCGAAACGAAGGAATGTCATAGTATCAGTAGAAGTGTGCGGGGATCTATGCTATTAAAGAGAAACTCACGCAGGACAGCCAAAAAGTGATCGGTATGGTCACTGTTCATGATTTGACGATGAAAAAATGGCTAAATGGAGTGGGGGGGGGTGGGTAGGGCAGCATTTAAGTCGGAATGTAAGGGAAAGATATTTGAAAATATGTCATCAATCTAGCATTTATGAGTGGATTTTGGGGGGAACAGTCGGATTTGAATTCGAAAATGGCTATAAATTATAGATGGCTGCCCAATGAAAAACACTTGGCATTTTGAGAATTGAGGTGTTGAGCTCTCAGGCACACATGAATTGTGAATACTTTGAAGCTTTGATAATGAGTTCAGCGTTTGAGAGGTTTCCAAAGGAGATGCAGGATCTTTTGACTAGCATCATATTGGTGCTTGCAGAAACTGTGAGTGCTAGAGAAGCAATGGAAGCTGGGGGAGTTGCCCCAGAGGTAGCTATGGCAGCTGAGGGAGTTGTCCCGAAGGTTACAAGTGTCAAAGTATCGGTACAAGTTACCAAACATCGTATAACTTGATTTTAGGGCCCAAACTTTGAATCCACCAAAGGTGGAGGAGCAGTGCGAGGCTGCTGTTAAAGATGCAGTAGTAGTTGTAGAGGCCACAATGAAGGATTGCAATGTGCTCTTCTAGCAGTCGCTCGAAGTAGTCACCAGTCTACAGGAGGATCCTAATGTATAGAGGATGGAAATAGAGGCGTGGGAACTACAACATAGATACAATGAGGTTAAAGCGATGGCACACACCATCGCCATTACACAAAGGTTAGCAAAGTTGCAAGAAGCAAAGGTGCTTAAAGAGAAGGTCGACACAATGTAGGACAAGGAATCAATATTAAAGGTTCGATTGAATCCTTGGCTAGACAAAGCGTATGTGCTCACAACCACCATTGAAGGAAAACTGGCTAGTCTGTAGGAAACATAGTAGAAGATACAGACATACAGTGCAACACCATTAATGGAGTAGCTAGTCGAGCAGATGAAGCAAGCGACAACACAGTTCGCCGCCGAAGTCTTAGTGGTAGAGGGAGCTAGGAGGTCTTCATGACAAGATCTCTTCACCAGCTAAGTGACTCAAGGGTGAGTCACCATGTTTGTGTTGGGGGCCTGTTGGGAATGGGTTCTCCTAGAGTCACTTTTGGAGTGAAAAGCCCAAGTTTTGGGGTAAAAGGCCCAAATTTTGTAGAAAATAATTTAAAGTCTCCAAATTTTGGGGTCGTGGAGCGTGAATATGTAAAGAGTCACTAAGGGTTACCTTCCCTTATTTTTTATAAGTCATGTCGACTTTATATATCTACCCATGTGTTGGGTGCAAGAATTTCGCTTAAGAAAACTCCTCAACTTTTAATTGTCAACCCGAGGGTTTTGTAAACTTAGAGACAAAGCACAAGAAATTCCAAAAATGGTATGAACTATTCCTATTTCTAATCCTACTTTTTTAAGGGAATGTTTTGTAGAATTAGATAGAAAACAATTGGAAAGGTAATTTACACCAAGGCAAATCTAGTGCTGGAATGTAAACGACAATTTGCAAGTAAATAAAGTAAGGAAATTCCACACAACATAAACAATCTTAAATTCTGAATGAAACACTATTTTAATCTTCAGATGGATGATAAGCAGTCTGACAGGTGGGCCCTTGCAGAGTTCTTCCTTTCTTTTGATCTTTCTCCCACACAAACAACCTATCCTTGCACAATTGCTATCTTGCTTGCACTAGTGCAGGTACAATATTTCTGTTTAAGAGTATATTCAATCTTCCTTACTAAAGACTTATTTCTGAATGAAGGTTCTCTAAGCCTTAGGGCTTGGAGCTCTTTTCCAGTATCAAGAGACTTGCTCTTGCCCTGAAGCAGGGTTCCCTTTACTCAGTTTCTAGTTTACTTTCGAAAGCTAAAAAGGAATTGCAATTGTAATGAAATTCTGAATTAACTAGTTGCGAGAGAGAAAATGCTTCAACTCATTAAACTTCATAAGGGAAATAAAATTCATGAGATAAAACACTTACAAAAGAATCAATCAATAGCCTAAGTACTTTGTATGTGTCAACCAGTTTTGGTACTTCACCCACAATAATGATATTCTTTGTAAGTATAATTTGGTAGTTAATATAACTACTACTAGATCTTTTTAGAGATGAACTTTTAATACCAAAAAAAGTTACTTGATTTATTGATTCATTCACTTGCAAAATAATGGGAAATAAAATGCAGGTGAGTGATTTAATGTTTGCTGCAATGAATGACTGAGCACGGTGCAAGAAACAACACGCATTGGTGAAGGAAAGAGTTCCTAGCACAATCTGCCTCAAAAATGAATTAAAACAGAAAGAAAGAATAAAGTAAATTCGTAAAAGATATCTTGTAAACAAAAGTGAACACAAATACTCTGCAATCTATGGATCCGTTCCACACATAGGCTATAGAAGATAATTTAATTCATAACTCAAATATTAACAATTAAACTATTTCATCACACAACTGCTACGAAATAAACACACCCTCTTCCCGAATCAGGAAAGCGAGAGGGGTCAATGAGCTGGATTGGCCAGGCCCTGACCAACCAGCTCATTCCCCTTCTAAGGAACAAAAGCCATCAGCACTGCAAATAACACATCAAAGACGAAATTACATGCTATGTGTGCAAACCATAATGATCCACTTGTATTTACTTGATTCGGAAAATTACATTATGAAACAGTCCATCCCTAGAACGAGGTGATAACCAGATTACATAAACCAAAATAATAATTGATGGTTTTCTAGCTTTCCTATCTACAATTTACATCATATATATCCTTCGGCTCTAAGCCATTTACACTAATTACAGATAATTGTCGTTCAGGCTCCTCGGTCGAATAGACTTAGAAATCAAATTACAAACTTGGCCAATGGTTATAACAAAACAAGCTTTGTTGGGCCATTATCTCTATTTGGAGAAAAGTCCCTAGATGTGCACCAGCTACTTCACTTTATCAACAGTTAAACTCGGAGTCAAAGATCGAGATCCGTCCTCGTGGAAGATAGTTCTCAGAATCTCGGACAGTGGCGGTGTAGGAATCTTCCTGCACTAGTCAACTCATGCATTCTTAACACTATGTGCCATGATTACTTCTAGGAAATCAATAAGAGTTGCAAGAATATGTAAATAACATGAAATCTACATAAAAAGATTAATAAATTGTTGTAGCAAATCTTAATATAAACTATGAGCATGTGCGGGAAAAGGGTAACCATCTTGTACTAGTTCAGGGAAGAAGGGTCTTGTATTAAGGTAAAACAAAGGTTGATATTAATGGAAATGGGGTAGAAAATAGGGCAATTTAGGATACCAACACCATGCTCCGTGGACCATGGGATTGTATAAAATGAAGTCCTAGAAGAGTCTCTTAGAAGCTAAGTTAATTTGAGAGATGTGATGAGTCCTTGATGTAATGGTTCTGTGACAGCTAAGAGTGAGAGTCGTAGCGTAGGAAAGAGGCTCTTCAGCTGTGTGCGCATAGGCCTAGGGTAGAAGTCCACAACTACGTGCATGGACCCCTGCAGTTGTGTGTGTAGGGTAGTCAAGGTCTATACTAGAGATCTTAATCATTAATAAAGATAAGTATTCTGGAATTACCTGCGTATTTTACTTCTATTAAATGCATGCGATTATGTTATGTTAAGTTCTGGGTTTACGTTATAATGCTAACTTGATGTGCGAATATATCTGTTTCTATCTGTTGTATGAACTCAAGTAAGAATTTATGGTTACACGAAGATAATCTTAATTGCATGGTAAAGTTGGTGAACACTTAGGATAATTCAGGAACTTATATAATAACATAGTTATAGAGACAAGTAAGAGCCTGAATCACTGGTTAGGATTGTGTGAAAGACGATCGTATGCCTTCGCAGAGATTATGAAGGCCAAAAGAGCAAGTACATCGATAAGCCCTAAAGGCTTTTCGATCTACTTGAAGTAAGGGTTGATGATATAAAATCGACATCACAACCATCTCAGGGTGTGGAAAATTGGTTCCTGCATACCCCCATACTGCTTCGGGTGAGACTTCAGTTTGCGCTTGGCAGACTGATGCCGAAAGGGCCAGTAGTGTAGGGATTTTCTTGGCTAACTATGTTGAACCTGGGTCAAGGCCCATCAAGTGATCTGAAAATGAAGATCTTAGATTATTTTTAAGGTATTACAAACTCATGTGCAGGATTTGCCTATATTACTTAGTGCAACAGAATGAAAAGTTTTGTGAATTATGTAGACAATGAGCAGTCAAAGAAACATAATAGACAAACACACATAATACAAGGAATAATCAAAGAGGTCACCCAAAACTCTTGGGCTACATCTCCTGGTCCAACTTTTAGTGGTGACCTCTCCATTATGTCTTCAAGAGCATAGTTTTTACAAATGTGAGCTCAAATTGAGTCTCAACACAATAGGAACAAAACAACAGGACTTTACTTGGATCCCCCAAGCCTTTCTAAGTACACAGGCTCTCCCTCTCAGTCTCTATCTTAGCACTGCCTACCCCTGTCTCTGTCATTCAGTGGCTTTTAAGCCAATCGGTGCTTGTCTATTTGTTTTCCCTTTCGGGCTCTCTAGCTCCTGGCCTTTTCCCACTCAAATCCCCTCTAAGCATTAAACAATAATTGTTAAACGTCTTTAGGGATGGTGGCCACATGTTATGAAATAGAAAGGACCATCGACACGTTAAAATCCCAAAAATATCGTTCATCTATTTACACAGATAAATACACATAAAACGTTGTAAAATCCACAAAAATGCCTTTTATTGGACTTGAAATATTATGGAATCTGCCCTAAACTCCATCGGGTTTGCCTTTAAATCACTATCACAAATCACTTAGTCGTGGTTTCCTTCGTATTTGGGTTTATAGGGAAAACCCAAAATACAAAGGAAAACCTGACAAAATGCTCCATATCGGACTTCAAATATTATAATATCGCATTCATAACCCTTTCGAGCATGGCTATATATTGCTATCGCACATCCCTTTTGGCTTCCGATCACCAATTGCTCCGATCGACCTTATCGGCTATCAACATATCGCATGGTCGCTGGCCTGTGGCATGTTGTATCGGCCCCGATCCTTGGTATCACTGTGATGTGATAATGCAATTTGATATATCGCAATTGCATATTGCATGGTCTTCGGGTTGTTGGTAAGTCCTCCCTTGTGTTTTAGCGATGTGATATTGCGAGTTAATCTAGACCGTTGATCTGTGTGCTTGATCGACGGTCATCGTTGACTCATGTTGATTGCTGTCGTGATTTTCATATGGCTGCCTCCCATAGACTCCGCTTGCCACCTCCGGCTGCAATATGCCGATTAGATCTGGACCATTGATCAGCTAGATTCGACGGATCCTATGCAATGTTGTTTTAGCCTTCGATAGGCTCTGTTTTCACCATTTCTTCATGTTTTTCTCATGCGATAGTGTTTTCTACCTTTTGTGAAGGTCTTTCCCATGTCATAGAGTTTAAGTATTCGAAGACTTAAAGGGTTTTTAGGATCCTTTTTGGATCACGCCTTCCCACTGAAAAGATTTTAGACCACCAAAAGTTGGTTTTTAAGCATCGATCAAGTGAGGATACAACTTCCTCACTTGCCCAATTTCTATCCATCGTGCGCTGCTTTGAGTCCGATTCTCAGGTACTCAACATCCCCTCTACGTGTAGTTCTCACCTTCCTATCCATAACTGTGTCTTCCTGCAACTCATTGAGATATTAAGGCAACAAATCATCAATAGAAGGCAATTGGCTTTGCTCTTTTGGATCTTCAATTAATGAAGGTGCATATAGTCTCAAGTTCTCTACTTTAACAACTGAATAGATATACATATAAGTCGGCAAATCAAGGCGAAAAGTGTTTTCACCAATTTTCTAAAGTATCTTGAAAGGCCCATACCTTATTGGTTTCAAATTCTTACCTTCACCTTGCATTTTGTCTTTGTTGATGTACAGCCAGACTTGATCACCAACTTGGAAGCTATGCTCAATTCGATGCTTGTCATGCATTTCCTTGTACTTGGCATAGCTTCTTTCCAGCTGTTCCTGCACTGCCCAGTGAATTCTTGGATATGTTCAATGAACTTTGTTGCTTTGTCCACATCACTGTGTCCATCAACTACTATGTCTTTTCCAAAAACAAAATCTAAGGGAGACTTTGGTGTAAAACAAAAACAAGTCTCAAAAGGATATCTCTAAGTAGAAGAGTGTTGGGCACGGTTGTAAGCATGTTGCACATAACACAATTGTTCATCCCAAAGCTTGGGATGCTTGTTGCAATAGCCTTTGAGCAATTGGATCACTGTCCTATTGACCACCTCTGTTTGATCATCTATTTGTGGATTAAATGTTGTGCTCTTCTTCAATCTAGTGCCCATCAAATCCCATAGACTTAACCAAAACTTCCCAACAAATCAGGAATCTCGATCAGATACAATGGAAGTGGGTAACCCAAAATGAACCCATACATGCTGAAAGAACAACTTCGCTGTTTGTTCAACTGTAACCTGCTTATTACAAGGTATCAAAATACACATTTTTCTGAACCTATCCACAAGCCTATTTTTCTATTGCTAGGCTTGCTTTTAGCACACATGGTACACCTTTTAATATATCTAGAAATTGTTTCATGCATTCTTGGCCAATAACAGAGCCTTTGCAACTGTGCAATTATTTTACTTACACCAAAATGACCTGATTGTTGGAATTATGACACAGGCTTGGTGCTATGACATAGGTGTTGTCCTTGATGGCAACTCACTCAGATGACATATCATAGTTTAGGATCATAAAATGAAGGAAAAAGAGGTATATGCAGGTTCCCCTTGACCAAACCACGTATACACGTAGGTTCGCAGACCAAAAGTCGCATATACGTATACACGCACTTTCATGCAAGGAAAAGTGCATACATGTTGGAAAACTTGGTTTTGGTCTGTGGTATTTGGTCATTGGTATTTTGACCCATGGTATTGGTCCAAGGTATCTTGTCCGAAGTGTTGACCCCAGGTATTTGGTCCAAAGTATTGCTTCAAAGTGGTTTTGGACCATGGTATTGAGTAAGGCCTAAGACTATAAAAGGAGGAGGAGATCATTAGGCAAAGGCACTCAAGTATTGAATATCTAATGAAGAGCAATATCTAGAATGTTGGTCATTGGGTTATGGTGCATAGCTGGATCTGAATCAAGGAGGAACCTGAGCGCTTGAAGAAGGATAAGTTTTATTGATGGGTCAAGATCTTAAGGCTTGAAGAGAAGTATCTTTGTGTGGTTTTGATCTTTTATAATTGGCGCATGTCGTAATCTATAAATCTGATGATCTGAGTATAACTGATGTTTGAATAGTTGTAAAGGTTAAGTCATCTTTTATAGATCTGTACATAGGTTCAGTATAGCAAAGGTGCGTATACACGCTGGTTCGACATTTCAAAACAGCATATACGTAGGTTTTCCTTCATTTAACAACGTATGAATGCAGGTTCAACACATTGAAGTAGCATACGTCTCATAAAATATGTTTTAGCTACTTCTGTTTGCTATTGCAGTATTTTGGGTTCTAGCTTGGGTTCTGGTACTGTTACTGTAATCTCGTTATAGCATTTAGAAAAGTGATTGTTTGATTTAGCTTTGGTTGGTGCAAAGGAGATTGATTGATGCAGATATATTTTGATGTTTGATTGATGTTATTGATGGATCCAATCTGAAAATTTATGAAACGTGGTCCCTGGAAGAAAAGAGAAGGTTGTAGCCTTTTGTAGGTCAACACCTACGTACTAGTACATCAGCTAGTGCAAGAGCTAAGGGGTTTGTAGCTCCCTTCCAGGAGAAGCTAGAGAACGAGAGAAGGTTGTAGCCTTTTGCAGGTAGAAGCCTGCATACTGGTACAAGACTGCACTAGTATAGAAATATTGTAAAAATAAGTTTCTTATTAAAGAAGATAGAGACGAATTGCAGCAGGTGGTTTTCACTCACATTGGGTTTCCACCTTATATCTTGTGTGTGATTGTTTGCTCTATTTTTACTGTACCGGGTTACTGTTATATGGTTATGATGCACATATTAAAGATCAACATCTGATGAATTAACTAAATTATAAGTCTACAGGATATACACTAGTTTCCTTAACTACAATTGCGTATATACGCAAGTTTCATTAACTGAAGTAGTGTATACAAATTTGATTGTGAAAAAGAAATATTATTGACTTACTAATACTGATTCACCCCCCCCCCCTCTCAATATGATTTCCAACAATTGGTATCAGAGCAGGTCCTTCAAAATAATCTTGATCGCTTTAAGGAAGATCTATCATCATGAGTAACTACGAAAGAGAGGCATCCATTAGACCACCAATCTTTGATGGGAGCAACTTCGTCTATTGGAAGGTAAGAACCAAAACCTATATTTAATCTCTTGGAATAGATGTTTGGGAAATCTTGGAAGGAGGATACACATTTCCATCAGCAATTCCTATAGATACGTTAGGTAAAAAGCAGTATGAAACAAATGCCAAGGTTGTCAATACTCTATTGGGGAGTCTGTCACAATAAAAATTTGTCAAGGTTATGCAGCTCAAAACCGTCAAAGAAATATGGGACAAGATCATTCTAAGCTATGAAGGAGATGATCAGGTAAAACGTGCAAAACTACAATCTCTCAGAACTCAATATGAAACTCTCAAAATGCACAATGATGAAAGCATAGCTAATTATTTCTTACGTATAGATGATATTGTTAATCGCTTGAAAAACTTGGGTGAAGAGATAAAATAATTTACCTTAGTTGAAAAGGTTTTAAGATCCTTGTCTTCTAAGTTTGAATCAAAAGTTTCTACCATAGAAGAAAAGCAGGATCTTCAGTGTATTACTATGTCATAGCTGCACGAAATCCTAACTGCTTTCGAAATGAGAAAAGGGGGTCCATCAGATATGAGAGAAGCCACATTCAAAGCTTCAAGAAGAGGAGAACTCAATGAATCAAGACATACGTCAGAAGGAGAGGAAGAATCAAATTTTGTCAAGAACCTTCAACGGGTTTCTTGAAGATTCAGAGGTAAACTACCTTTCAAATGTTTTTCTTATGGAAGAGTCAATCATTATGCTGCCAAATGTCCTCAGAAAGATAAGCTTGATAAATGTAAGGAATCAGAAAAATGGAATAGAAAACAAAATGTAAATAAGAAGAGCTACTATACACATAAAGATAACAATGGTTTATTAAATAGTGATGAAGATGAAAATAGTAATGATTATAGACTTCTGATGGCTTTTGAAGATGATGATTTCTTGGATTCTTTAGATGAAGATAGTCTTTATGAAGAAATTTCTAAACTTAAATTTGTTTAGAAGAAAAGAATACGATTATAGATACTCTGACATTCCAACTTGCTGAAAGGGAAAAACAAAATGAAAAATTAGAATGTGAAATTGTGGGTCTAAGAAAAGATATTGAGAAAACAAAAGCTCTCAATCTTAGATTTGCTAAAAGATCAGAAACTTTAGATGAAATTATCAAAGTGCATAGTTCTCCTCTAATAAAGACAGGTCTTGGATATACTGAAGAAGCATCTCAAACACAGAAGTCATCAACCTCCAAAAGCTATCTTGATGCAGCAAGGAGAAGTGAAGAGTTTGACAATCTTCAGCAAAGGCATAAAACAAATCACCAGGTAAATTGGGTTCAATCTACTTCAAGGATGAACAGAAGCTACAACCAACCACAGGTAAATCATACTCAATCTGTTTCAAGAATGAATCACCAGGACAGTAGATTTAATAATTGCAGGAACTACTTTAATGGCCAATGTTTTTCATGTCATAACTTTGGACATAAAGCTGCTCATTGTGTTTCTTACAAGACCATCGTGACTAGAGAAGCATGAAATCAAAGGAATGTAACTATGATCATGAAAAGGACCTACAATAAATTTTCTCCTCTTGAAAATGAAATAGAATGCTCTATCTGTAACAACTTCAGTCATGTAGATTCTGAATGCAAGAGCAAGTTTCAACAAACATCTCAGAAGGAGAAAACTTCATTAGGTCCCAAAACATGGAGAAAGAAAGAACCACAAACAGAAAGATGTGGTATAGCCTTGTATGTAGAAGGACAAGAAAATCAATGGTATATTGATAGTGGATGCTCGAAACACATGACAGATGATAAAGAAAAACTTCAGTCATATAGTGCCTTAGAAAAGGAAAATAAGGTCTCATTTAGAAATGACACTCCTGCTGTCATAAAAGGTAAATATTCTATTCTCTTAAAAGAAAAGGTTAAAGCTAGGAATGTTATGTATGTTGATGGACTTAAGCATAACCTATTGAGTGTCAGTTAAATGTGTGATCAAGGAAATGAAGTAGTATTTCGATCAAATGGATGTGTTTTTTGTGAGCTTTATATAGGAGAAATAGTGATCAAAGGCATAAGAACTCTAAATAATTTATACATACTCAAGGGAGGACAACAACAGTGCTATCTAAGCTAAAATGATGAACACTAGCTATCGCAGAGAAGATTGGGGCATCTAAGCTTCCCTCAAATAAGGAAAGCATGCAAATTGCTGGTTGTTCATGATCTTCCTGACATCAAAATTCCAGAAAATACAATATGCAAATCATGTCAATTTGGTAAGCAAACCAGAGCACATTTCCCAGAAAAAGAAGGATCAACTAGCAAGGTTCTTGAACTTGTTCATATTGATTTATGTGGTCCTTCAAGGAAAAAGTCACCTCGTGGAGTAGAATACTTTATATTGTTCATTGACGATTTTTCCACAATGTATTTGATAGGACTTCTAAAGCACAAAGATGAAGCATTTGAAAAGTTCAAAGCCTTCAAAGCTTTGGTTGAAAATGAATCAGATCGCAAAATAAAATGCCTCAGATCTAATCGAGGAGAGGAATTTACCTCAGATGAATTCTTCGAATTTTGTGAAGAACATGGAATAAGAAGAGAATTTTCCATCGCAAGGACTCCTCAGCAAAATGGAGTGGTAGAAAGGATGAAGAGAATTGTTCAACAAATGGCTTGTGCCATGCTAGATGAGTCTGGAACTCTTGCAACCTTCTTGGGTGAAGCTGCATTTGATGCCATCACTATTCTCAACAAAATAAACATTCGGGTAAACAACACTCAAACTCTGCATGAACTTTGGTATGGTAAGACTCCTACTGTAAAATACTTCAAAGTTTTTGGAAGCAAATGTTACATTAAAAGGAATGATGAAAAACATGGCAAGTTTGAACCTAGAGCAGATGAAGGCATTCTCCTTGGTTACTCTTCCCGAAGTAAAGGATACAAGTGTAAAGGGCTTTCAACAGATATGGGATTCAAAGGTAAAGGAAAAAGTTTTCTTTTTCCCTCAAATATTTGACACTTATGACAAGAGGCTACCTTTTTGTGGACATCTGGAAAAAGTGTAGGCCCGTAAAAAATAGCTCTAAGGATCTTATAGATAGTGGTTTTCCAATAGAGATGGCCACCACGGTCACCTTCCTGGAATTCTTGCATATTTCTTTCTGCATCATCACTCAATAGATACTTTAGTAGAAGACCACTAGCATCTTTCCAATATAAAACATTTTCTATGATGCAAAATTTAACTACTTTTAGTTTAAGAGATCTAGCCTTTGTTTTGGTTAGACTAGGATGAGCATAAGAGATCTAGCCTTTGTTTTGGTTAGACTAGGATGAGCATTTAAATTAAATAAAACATAAATAAGATCTGCATACCAGGGTGAGGTCATGAAAGCCTCATCAAGTGTGGAATCGCATGTTCCTCTTGATCATCCAATTCATCTACAAAGTTAATATCTAAAACATTAAAATTAGATTCGGACATCAACCTGGATAATCCTTGTCCTTTGATGAGCTTGGTTGGCTTGATTTCCATGTCATATTCCAGAATGATGGCAATCTATTTGCCTCTTTTTCTATCTGGTCCATTCTGTGTCAAAATATATTTAACTACAGCGTTAGGTACATAAGCAATTATATGGGAATGAAGGATATATACTCTGAAAGCTTTAATTTATTTTATCTGTGCAAAATCTTGCTTTTCCATTATGGTGTACTTGAGTGCAACATCCCTTAAAGCCTTTCTGAAAGAAGCAATGGGTTGTTCATATCCATCAACATTTTTCTGCAAAAGTAAAACTGCAACAATGTGTTTAGAAGCAAAGGAAAAAATTATAAAATATTTAGTAAAATCATGAACAATAAGGACTGGTTCCTTTGTCAATGCCTATTTAACCTATTCAAATGATTGCCTAGCTTTGATAGTCTACCTGATTTCAGAAACTCGTTTTAGCATGTTTGTAATATTTCTGAGAAGTTCTGTGAGGTTAGGGATAATTTTTTTTTAGGAAGTTTATTCTCCCAATAAATGACTAAAGTTCTTATATATTTCTTGGATGATTTATTTTCAGAATAGCTTCAATCCTTTTAGGATCAATTTTAATACCATCCTTGGATATGTTGTGACCAAGAAGTATTCCTTCTCCAAGGTCAAACATTGTTTTCTTAGGATTCAAAGAGATCCCAAACCTTCTTCTCTTTTCAAAAACTCTCCTCATGTATCTTCAATGTTATTCATCAGTTTTAGAATACACAGTTATGTCATGTAGATATATTACAATAAATATGCCAATTTCATCAACAAAAGCTATATCCATTGCTCTCTGAAATGTCGCTCCAACGTTCATTAATCCAAAAGGCATATTCACATACATGAAGGTACCCCATGGAGTGGTGAAGGTTGTTTTTCTTGGTTGTTTGGATCAACTAAGACTTGATTATAACCTGAGAATCCACCAAATAAGGAAATCCTAGAAGATCCAACTACCTTTTGTAAAATATGATCCATTTTGTGTAAGGGATAGTTGCCTTTTAGAGAAACTTTGTTTAGATTTCTGAAATCTATGCACAATATGATTTCACTTGTTTTCTTCCTGGTTGGCACAATGTTGGAAACCCGTTTAGAGTACCTAAGAGGAACTATGATTTTAGAATCATACATTCTTTTAATTTCCTTCTCAACTAAAGGCATCAGAACCGAATTTATTCTACAAAGTTTCTGTTTAAAGGGTTTTTGATCTTCTTTAACAGGAATTTTGTGTTGTATGATTTATGTATCATATGTTCTAAGATCTTCATAAATCCAAGCATAAACATCAATAAATTCCTTAAATAAGGCAATATATTTTTGTTTTTCAACTGTTGGGTTGATTTAGATAGTTTTATGATTTTGGGGTCTTTTTAAGTACCTAAATTGCAATCTTCAACTGTTGTTCCTGAGGGCTCAATCTTAGGCTTTTTGGCCACATCATTGAAATCAAATAGTTATTCTAAAGGAATCAGGCCTCTAGACAAAACATTATCTTTAAGATGGAGTGTTTCAAACTCTTCTTTTTCTTGGTATATTTCAATCAATTCTAATTTATTCACAACTTTATCTAAAGGTGTATTTACATTTAAATTATCTAATTTCCTTTTTGGATCATAATGTTCAAGAATTTGACTATCTGCTTTAGATTCCAAATCAATACTGTCATCTTGAAATTCATCTTTGGATTGCAGGAAACTTTCAATCTATTTATCATTTCCAAATACCTGCCAATATCTCATGTTATCAAGCACAACTAGTTGGTGTTTTACCTCCAGTACATATTCTTGATTAGGATAAGACATTTCACAAGAGTTGGCTGAAAAAGCTAGTTTGTTTGGAATGATGTTTTGTTTTCTAGGAATTATAGAAAGGCCATATTCAAGAAAACTTTCTAGGAAGTCGAGCACAACATTTCTGTATGCTCTCATCCTAGGATGTTTGGCTGAATATTCTCCTTTAATTTGTTTAATAATTAATTCAACATCCCCTGAATGGAGATCCGTTTTGCACCTAACTTTTTTAACAACTGCAACCCTAAAATAAGAGCTTCATACTCTGCTATGTTATTAGTACATTGAAAATTAATCCTGTATGAGTGACCCTTCGCATGACTATTCCATGTATTAACCACCGAGATTTCTACTCCAGCCCCATCTTTGCTGCAAGAGCCATCAAAACTCATGCTCCAAAGAGGTTCAGGAGGAGTTTTCAGCTCTATTATTTTTAATTGGCCTGGGTCTATTTTGGAAGCTTCATTTTTAGCATTGATTAATTAAGTGTTGATATCCCCATGATTGTAAAGAATAAAAGAATCCAAATCTGAATGAACATAATAAAGTGGATAGTTATGAGGTCTCTCTTGACTACTCACCATAAATTTCATTAAGGTTTCCCTACATAGTCTTCTTTGCTGCCCAAAAACTAGTATGGTAGAAAAGTTCATATCCATTTGTAGGGTACCTTGTAATTTCTCTCCCCATGAGTGTGAAAACAACATGCCATACTTAGGAGGAAAATTTGCAACCACTATATCCATTAGAAGACTTTTGGATGGGATATGTCCTAAAGTAACACACAGGACTTTAATAAGACCTAGACATCTTAATTTACTGGAATCAAAAGAGTATAAGTCTTTATAAGGTCTAGTAATGTCAAGTCTTAATTTCTCCATAACTGCCTTAGGCATTAAGTTGTGCGAGGATCCTGAATCTAACATAACATTATGGAGGATTTTATCAAGCATGTTCAGGCTAACATAGAATAGAGGAACATCTCTTTCCTGTGGTTTGCCTTCAACTTCCAACCCATATAAGAGTTCAGTTTGATCATCACTCAAATTTACAGAGTCAGTGTCTTCCCCTATATTAAAAGCTTTCATTACTCAGGGTCTGTACATGGTTTTGCTCATTAACTCTTTGAGAGAATTTGGGAGTTTCAATTTAGCTAATTCATTCTCAATATTGAACGACGTTTGAATCTTAATAAGGTTAGGAAGTTCAGTTTGATCTATGATTTGCTTTGTTATAGGCTCTTTTTGTTTACTGGTGGTTGGGATATTTGTTTTAGTAGTCCTAGAAACATTGTCATCTACCTTCTTGATAGAGATTTCTACCTTTTTCTTACCAGAATTGTCCACAGTTTTTTTAGGAAGACTGTCTGTGGTTTTCCTCGGTTCAATTTCAGATGACCTTTTAGCAGGGTTATCTGAGTTTTTAGTGTTAACAATATCTGGATTCCTTTTTCTCCTAAGGTTATACTACCTTTGTACCTCCATTATGGCATTTTAAAACCATTGTTTATATTCATCTGATTCTTCAAAATCTAGTTCAGTTTGGGCTAGGAGAAAGAGTCCCTGCTCTTCTTGAGTGAGGAAAATTATTTCATCATCATTTATCCCCATGAGATTAATTTGATTGCCATCCAAAGCTTCAAAAATATTCCCATCATCATCATTATAGTTTTCCTGAATAGGAGGCCGAACCTGTTGGTCTAGACCTTTTTGTTCTTTTTGTTTAATTTGGGGAACATTTCTCCTAAAATTTTGGTTTTTATTTTGAGGGGGGATTTTGGTTTTCTCTTACTTGAGTCTAGTCATTTAGGTTCACTCTTTGCATCATCTAATTCACTACTCTTGCTAGGTTATCAATCTTATGATCAACAATAGAAGTAGAAGGTTCTTCTTTTATGGTAACTCTCTAATCAGATTTCAGTTTAGAATTTTTAGCTAAGATATTAGCTTCAACTTTGATAGCATTTGCTTGCATTTCTTCCAAAGTTGTCAGGTCTCTTTCTCTGAGTTGATATTCCATGTCTACATTGAAACCATCTGGAAAATAAATCAGAGCTAGGCTAGGGGAGGGCTTGACGTCTTGTGGAATGGTAGTGTAAACAATGTTAAATCATTCACAATATTCTTCCACACTTTCATTTGGTTTTATTTTCAGAATTTTATATTCATTTAGGAGAAGAAGTGGATTTCTCTTGATCTCAAATCTAGCTAGAAAGGTTTGATGGAAAGCATCAAGGTTGACCATGCTTCCTGTAGGTAAACCCGTAAACCATTTCTTGACATCACCTCCTAAACTCTGAGAAAACAATATCATTTTAACATCAGCTTCATCTACTTCTTGGAGGTCAAACACATCATTCATCCTATCCACATGCTACTGAGTAGTATAAGCACCAGTGTTATCAAAGGTGACAATTTTAGATTGGTAATCATCAGGCATAACATTTAGCTAGCCTGGCAACCCCAAGGGTGCATAGTTACTTGCCATAACTGTTCTGGAATATTGACTTGAAGATGGACCTAATGGAGGTGTGGTTTTGATCATTATAGGGATGGTAGGTATAATAGTTTGTGAGATGGAAGGCGAGGATGTTGAAACTATGGAATGAGTAGAAATAGGAGGCTGTAGATGAACTGATTGAGAAGATTAAGAAGACAAAGAAGCTGCTGCAATAGTTAAACCAGAAAATTCAGCAGATTGTTGAATAAAAACTTCTTCAATAGCTTGGTCTGACACTAAAACTAGACCTTGTAATTTGTCAAATTGTTCTAAGGATACAAGATCAGGATTTGTTTCAAGGACTTGGGATATATATGGTTGTGATAAGGCTTTATCAATAACAATTTGGTCTACAAAAGCCTCAGACTTTGATCTAAACAAACTATGGTAGAAAGGAAACTCAAAATCTATATCTTGAATAGTTTCAAATTTCTCTGGAAGAGAGTTAGACCTTGACAAAGGAATATTCTCAGGAAGAGAATTGAATCTAGACAATGGACTATTACTACCTCGACTCTCTGTAAAACTTTTCTTTCTCACCAACTTCTCAGGGTCATCTATGAATTCATCAAGGTTGGGGTTAGGGTGAGATCTAGTGAAAATTCTTTTGGGAGCCAAGTCTATTAAAAATCATCACACAAAAGAAATCAAATCAATAACATAGTAAATATTTACAAAATGTCAAGCTCAGATCATGTATTTCATAATGATGTATAAGCTTGGATTTACAAAAATACTAATTTGATACCAGGGATTAATAATGTTTTAGATTAATAAATATTCGTCCCCTTTGGAGTTGCCACTATGTTGTCATTCTATATTTTTTAGGTTGAGGGAGTAAACACATTAGACACCATCAAAACCACTTTGGAAGCTAGGATCCAACCCTACTAGCTTCAGAGAGGGATCTCTTTGTAAAATTTAGCTTTGTTTTATGTGAATTTTAGGCTAGCTATGATTGTAATTGTTTGTTTTGTTTGAAAGGTTTGGTTGATTTGAGTGTTATAATTCCATTGGGCTATGGAGTCTATAAACTAAATTGGAGTTTGGCATCAATTTTTATAGGAGTTCTCATAGGGAAAGATAGGTTGCAGTAATTGGATTTTTTCAAAATTTAAATGGATGGTGGAAAAGCAGAAGTGTAAGGTTCAGTAGAGACCAAAGACCAATTAATAATTCTTTGACCTAACTTCAGCGGAAAACATTAAAATTAACAACAACAAAAATAGGGCGCTCTAGATAACAAATCATATTTATCACAGTTTCTGTTGATTAATTCAGATATCTATAAAAAAAGAGGAAATAAATAACAACATTTAAACAAATAGACAGAAGAAACACATCACCATTTAACACACCACATGAATCCTGTGAAAGGTCCCTATATTATTGATGCTCTAGTACTTCAAAAAATGAAGTATTTATAATAAAAATTACAATATTGCTTTACAAAAATCGTTGTCAAATTGATAGCGTATTATTAGCCTAATTACAAACTAATATCATCTAATCTGGCAGAAGAATAGGCCACGTAGGCTATTGAGGAGGATGGTGGCCCTATTTGGATGGTTTCGGTTGCTGAGTCACGTCAAAACAAAATGCGATGTTGAACTAACTCTCGTGTTGTTTGTTGTGCTGGCAAAATCGTTTATTGCTCATGAGTTATTCCTTAATCCAATAAATAAATTAACTCTTGCCATCTCTTTTCATCTAGCACTGTTAACTTTGTCACCCTGCGGTAGATTTCATCTACCTCTGTATACTTAGCGAAAGTTGGTTTCACAGTAAAAATATGTCTTATCTCATTCTGCACGTGGAAGTCATTTGGCACAGTCTCCAGAAATGCTTTTGTTGTCATACTTCCTTTAATTCCACTGAAATCAACACTACTTTTGGCCACTTCTTTCATTTTCACGATGCGATCCTCCTGTGTAATCAACTTGTTATTTATGACATAGATGCTGGGCAGTCCCTTCTGCATTAAGGTTTCAATCCTGTTTGTAAATTTATTCACCTGCAGCTCCAAAGTTTCACACTTTTCCTCCAACTAGTCAATGAGATTTCTCTTTGTCAAGACTTTCTTGACTTCCAAAATGGTGGCAGCTTTGTCACTGGCTCCTACTTCCTCCAGCTAATATCTGGACTTTGAGTTTAAGAACCTGATAATATTGGCAGCTTCTGTTGGCATTTCTCCCAGCTTTTCCCTTCCTTGCACAATAGTTTCAGTGGCATTCTCTATTAACTCTTTCTGCCCAAATATGATTTGGATAGAAGGCCAAATCTAATTCATTGATTCCAATATGTTCATCCAGATTGTTTCCTTGGCTTGGGAAAAGATCTAACCAATATAATTTTCTCTCTCTACCTGGCACAACTTTTCCAAAAGTCTTTGAGTTTTGTCCATTTCAGTATTCCAAGCAGCTTCAGCTTTGGGCTTTTGGACCTCCAAAGCTTTGAGTTGGCCCTGCAAAGTCTCAATTTCCTTCGACTATAATGACATATTTTGCAATGTCTGTGTGACCCATGAAGCACTGGGAGTCTAAGTTGAAGTAGTAGGTGCAGTGGCTGCTCCTGTTGATGGTAGCTGAGAAAGAGGTACAACATCCAAGAGAATAATACCCATCTTCAAACTGTCTTCCTTCTCCTTTATCAACTTTTCCAATTCTAATTCCATCTGTCTGATTTGTATATTTTGGTCTATAATTAGTTTCATCATATCTTCTTTCTGAGATTCAACTTCTTCAATGTCCTTGGTCATTGGATATTCTGTAGCTGGCAGCTTGAGTTGTTTCCTCAATGCTACAATGTCTAGGTTTTTCTTCTTAATAATCTCTTCAGCAACAATAACATCCTTAGGGCCATACCCTATCTTGATCACCAAGTCTTCCAAAGAATTGATCGTGCTATCTTTGGCCAAGGAGGAGACCTTCTCCATCTTTAACTATGATTGTACATTTTCAAAATAAACCTGTAATTTGGATAAAGACATAGAAGTGTTAGTCAGAGAGGAGGATATCATATCACCAGTTTGTTTGTGCATTTCCATTTGATCAATGGGATATATGTCCTTTGTACTAAACTTGAAAGTGGTGCCCTTATAGTCAGCTGTTGATTTGGGCTGTGAACTATGGGCCTCAAGAAATACCATGTTGGGCATGGAATCCCCCCAAGGCATGTTTTGGGGCTTAAAGCCCAAGTTTTGACCAAATATTCTTGTAAAATCTCTGCGAATTGTGGGCACAGAGTGCGAAATTATGATAGTGTCACAGGGTTGTCTACCCTCGTTTTGTAATGTAATGTCGGCTTAATAGACCTACCCATGGTCCACGAACAATGGGATTGTATAAATAGAGTGAGGATCTAAGTGTAGAGAAGGGGATAAGAGCATGAGAAGTCTAAGTGATTGAGTAAAAGTGTAAAGTGTGCCTTTGGGTCGTAGAGTAGGGGAAGGCTCTGCAACTAAGTGTGCATAGGCCTAGTAGTCCACAGCTAAGTATGTAGGGCAGATCGAGTCTATAACTGTTGGAAGAATCAATAAAGAGAAGTTTACCATATTTTTGTGCATCTTTTCCTATTTTAATATATGATTAGGTATAATTTTCAAGTATATTGTTTATTTGTTGTGAGAACTTATATGAATGTTTTGTATAACTAATTATAACAAAGACATCCAAGTAGGCGAAGGTAATTAACTGGTATAGGAAGAAAAGTAAGATCTCGGGTAATAACACATGAAATATCCACAACCCCTGGCTAGGGTTGAACGTAGGCAGTGTATCAGGCCGTGAGGAACAAGGAAGTGCGCGAAGTAACCTGCACTCAGGGACAAACAATGGGACCAGTCGAACCTCTCAGACATCCCAAGGGTGTGGAAACCTAGTTCTAGCACCCTCCCATACTACTTCAGGTGAGACCTAAGTTCACGCCTCACAGACTGTTGCCGAAAGGGCCAGTAGTATAGGGATTTATTTGGCTAATTAAATTCCGAACCTGGGTCAGGCCCCAACAAGCCAACAAATGGTTCCATTATTGGGATAGGGATCTGCATAGAGATGTCTAATGTCGTATCACTAGAATTCAACAAAGAAATAAATTGAAGATTGGTTGGACAGGAAGATTCACGAATTCGCGGCGCAGGAAAACATGAATCCACAACTATCAAAGGAAGAGTGGTTAGACTGCTACTTACATACAGAGATCAACGAAATTTTCTTCGCATCCTTCCCCACTGAGTTATAAGAGTGGATAGCAAAGCTAGCAGATAGCCAAGGAAGGTGTGAACTCAATAGACCTATTGTGTGGACTCCATAATTGGTGCGTAGATTGGAAGTATCAGAAGATAAGATTGTGCGCACTGTCAATCACTAGCTCGATCGAATCATAGGAGGATCCATCACCGAATTTGCGGTAGATACTTCAATCAGTTATAGCGAGGTAGAACAATGATTCCTTAAAGGACAGTGAGGTAAGTACATTAAATCTTTGAACACTTGGATTAAAATGCTATTCTGTGAAAAATGGGTTATGCGAATAAATTGATGTTTGGGGCTACTCGAAGTGGGAGAATCTACAGAAACGAAGGTAGCACAGAACTAGAAACTAGCCCCTTAATTTCACCTCTGCGAGGGGGCGAGGAAGATCTCGTGAAGGTCTTGCCAAGAAGTGCGATCATTCTAATAAGGTAGAGAATTCTGCGCATACCACCCCCACCCACACCACCGCCAATTTCACCGTCTCCACCCCCCGTTTTCACCCATAGCACCTCCACCACCACCGCAAAGCAGTATGACAAGCGTGATAAAGCTACCAGTGTTCAAGGGAGTAGGGAATGAAGATCCGGACCAGTTCTGGTTCATGATAAAAGCTGTATGGGAAGCAGAGGGAGTCACAGATGACAATATAAAGAAGACAACATTGGTTAGCGCTCCACAGGATCGTGCGCTAACCTGGTACATTAAACATTCTAATGACAATCCAAATGTGGGGATCGTGGATACCCAAGCTGCACTAAGCAAAGAATTTAGCAGGCCAAGTTCAGAGGCACAGTCGATCATTGGGTTCAAGGAAATCACAATGCTACTAGGCGAGACCCCGTGGGAATTAGATTAAAGATTGAAGAGCACAATTTGCGAACTAAACATGACATTAACAGATGGGCAACACTGTGAATGGATTGTAGCATCGTTAACGCCACATCTACAGAACGCGTTGTCGCAATAGAGGCTAAGTACTCAGGCTAAGGCCTTGGAGGTCATGATGAGATTGCACGATACCTCGATATAAGATCCAAATTTGGGAGTTTAGCAGATTCATGCAAAGTTGAAAAACTTGTGCCTTGAGATGTAGAGTTTGAAACAAGACAAGGCAACCCGCCTAGAGAGTGGGATGAGGTATGGTGCGTAAAATGCAAGCGCCATGGGCATGACTAGGACCACTGCCCGATGTTCACGAATTACCTTGCAGGAGGAGGCCCAATGCCACTAAGACCGGAGGCACAAGCAGGACCAAGCGCGGCACCTGCACTATGGTGCGCGGTTTGTCAGATAGGAGGAAAGAATGATACAGATAACTACCATCTATTACAGAAGTATACACAGAATTCACAGCAATTGTTCTGTAATTTCTGTAGGTTAGTGGCACATGATGAGTGCACCTGTAGAAGTTATGAGCTGATGATGGATCAAAATCCTACCTACAGAGTTCAAGCCAAAACACGGCCCCTCGATCAAAACGCAAGAATGGCGTACACTGGATTTCGGGGGCGCAGATGAGTTCGAGGTGGAGGGGGACCAGGAAGAGGTCGCAGACAGCTAATATGTTACAATTGTGGAGGGCCAGGCATTATGCCTGCGATTGTACGAATCCAACGTGACTATCATGCTTGTTGTTAGATTCGGTCTAGTTATCCCTCCGTCAGAGATCAAAGCTTTTTTTTGCATTTAATGTTTAGGTGTCCCATCAGTTTCGATCAGTTGCATTTCATTAGGCATGCCATAACTCTGATGGAATGGTTTGTGTCACTCATTCCCCTCGTGCTTGGCACTGCTGGTTCAGGTCTATTCATAAAAACAAGTCTTCAAAGATCATTTACAGTCTTGTTTCAAATTTCTAGGTCATGGCAGTAGTTCTCGGTCATTAGGTCTAGGGTTGAGTCAATTTTGTTTTGCAAAGTATAAGAAGACTAGCAGGCCAGAGGGATGTCCTCGATAGATGGTTACCTCAATAATTTTTATCATTATACAGATAAATCAGGACTTCTCTTCAAAACTCTGTTTTGAAAATAAGTCGTCATCTCATTTTTGTAATAAATTTTCAAAAATTTCAGTTCTTGAATTGTCCAATCGCAGCCTTGGTCTCCTTTGCCAGATCATATCACAGCTATCCCTGCAAAAATTATCAAAGAAAATCATTATTTCAACCAAATTTAAGGAGGAAACCAAAAAGGTCAGAATTCTATTAACCCTGAAAAAGTGTCAACGACAAAACATTACAAAATGGGTTATGAACCAAGCAAAAATCAAAAGGGAGTTTTTATAAAGATATTTCACTACATTTGCAACTCATTATGCATGCCAAGAGTGAAGAACATCATTTCAAAGTGAATTTGTGAATTTGAGAGGAAGTTGGAGCAGTTTCAGGGGCGTGTGATGCATTGGACTAGGTGTGCGGCGCATCAGGGGCGCGCGGTTCACTGGGCACAAAGCCCCAGTGTAAAAATACACGCGCGCGGCGTGTTAGATGAAGCGCGCGGCGCACTGGGTATTCAGCCCGAAATTTGTTTGGAAAAACACCAAATCGCCTCCTCTCTACACAAATTTGTAGGTAGGCTCATATCCATGACTTGTGCTTGGTTTTTGAACGGTTAATGTAATGGATTCATGATATGTTTGCTTTAGAAATCCAAGTGGAAAGCCCTCCTTTGTCAATGAAAAGTGTTATAGGGTTTGAATGCAAAAAATTGCTGTAGGGTTCAAAAACAGAGTGTAACCAAGGTTGTGATTTTTTCCCCATTTTCCTTTGTTTCCCATTCCCAAATTCGCCATTATTTTTCCCATTAATTCCCTCATTCATCCTACACTATAATCCCTCAAATCCTAGTCCCTCACCTTCTATTAAAAAATACATTATCCCTACCTAACATCCCAAAACCCTAAAATCCAAGATTTTCATTTCCCTTTCCTTCCTTAATTCCCTTGTTTTTATTTCCAAATTCCGTAATTTCTCAATGTTTTCCCTTTCCTAATATTCCCGTGTGCATTTGTGTCCCCTTGGTCACAGCATTTTTAGAGCAAAGAACAGTTTACAGTCAATTGTACACACAGTTTATACATCAGCATATATATTCCAACTATCTTAGTCATGTCAGAGACCGAGTCAGTCTATGAGCAGGAGTATGACAGTGATTCTACACCAGAGGTAAATGTGCCAAATGTGCCACGGAGGTATCACAAAGGTCAGCATGTCAGAGAGGATCCTACTTCTTTGGCTCAATTGCAAGCTTTCCCACTTGCAATGGATTGTTTTTGGCGTTAATCATGTTTCCAATACTGTGAGATGATCTCACAAACTCAGCATCATCGGGAACTAGTCCGTTTATTTGTTCTACATTTACATGATGGTCATGTAAACCTTGCCGGAGTGGATTTCACCTTGTCACCAGAGACTATTGCTCAGGCCACCAGGATACCAAATTTAGGGGAGGAATGGAGCAAATGCCAACTGTTAGACAGATTCTACTATGAGCCATATATTAAACCCGGGTATATGAGACACTTGAGCATAGTTTTTCCTTTCAGATTCCTGAGAGATTAGTTTGCACCATTGATGAAACTCATCATTCGATATTTCAGTTGCGAGGGCAGATTCTCACGTCTCTATGCGTACCATGTCCATTTGTTGATGCATTTCACGAGGGTACGTATGATGAACATTCCGTTTTTCATGTGTCGCAACATAGAGAGGATGGTGCCTTTATTACAAAGGAAGAGCCCATCACATCAGCATAAGAGCATATATCATTACGCATTGATCAAAATCATAGTGATGCATCAGTTGGCACAACAGGGCATTACTTGGGAGGATTTCATCTCCTGTGATTACTTTGCAGCGCTACAGCCACCTCCCGAGATAGTTCATGATGAGGGAGCACCTTCACACTAGCCAGACATTCCTGAGACTGAGCATATAAGTGCTCCTCCATATGTGACATACCAGCGAGGCCACAGGGCCTTATTTGCATCTACACGACGAGTAATATCTCCACCCGGGGTGGAAGGAGTCTCGTTGACTTCATCAACACAGCGAGCATTATCTCCACATCATGTGGAAGGGGTCTCGCCTTCTTCTTCAGCACAGGTACAGATCCAGGATAGGGACAAGAGGCCCATGTATGAGGAGGGTCCTTCAGGAGGTCGGGACACAGATATCATTGATGTTGATGCTAGCTCTCCTAGCTCGGAGCTAAAAGAGATCATCCGAGAGCAAAGGGCTGAGAATGACTCGCTACAAAAGAAATTGCAGATGGCTAAGTGGGTGATTAACTACTTGGAGAAGCGCAACAAGTAGCTAGAAGATGAACATACACTTTATGATCTGCGACAAATTCGGGAAGATCGAGAATTGGCCCGAAAGAGACCCGGTGATTTGACACCGATTGATCGAGAGTCTATGCTCATCCGGGTGAACACTCTTTGGAGAAATTGTTGGCGAAGGCAAACAGAGACAAGGACATGCTTCGTCATATGAAAACTCACTATTGGGCTCGTATGCATGTCTGTAAAGCAAAAATGAAGATCCTAAAGAGGCGATTGAGCAAAGCACTAAAACGACGGAAAAAGATTGATCCACTCCAAATTTTGGCCGAGACTTCATTGGCGGGGCACAACACATGATAGAGGGTTTTCACTCTGAATTTGAGAAAATTCGGAGAAATTTTTTCATTTCGAAAATTTTGTCCTAAAAACAGGTTTTTTGGCTCAACGCGTAGTGCGTCAACACGCGCGCTTAAGATTGGGACACTTGCTGGAGGAAAACTCTACATTTTTGGGTTTGTTATGATGAATTATACATGCTCAGATATTTCCAAAGCATTTCATTAAGTTCTGGGTGACCAAAAGGCTCAAAAACACCATGAAAATCACCTTTCTGCCACCTTTTGCACTAGCAGGAAGTACTTCCGGGAGAATGCACTTTTGGAGGGGCAAATGGACACCAAATTGGAAAATTTCACTTGGGTTGGAAATTAGACATCCCGGGCTTTTCAACAAGCCAATTTTAGCTCAATTTGGATGCCAGTAAGTGCCCCAAAAATAGTTTGAAAGGCACGCGGTGCACAGGGTTTTTTTTGGCACAATTTTCATCTTCAGCTTAGGAAATGAATCCAGTTTGACCAGTTTTGACTTGTGATGTGATTTTTCACTCCTCTTGATGTAATTAATGAAACATGATGTTATTTTGACACTTATTTACTTATTCTATAATATTCATTCACTAAAAGGTGAAAATTTAATGAATGAATTGGTTTCCTAGCTTATAGAGGCAAGTTGTTTTGACTGCCTAGATTGTAGTGCTTTGTTTAGAGTTGGTTGAAACAGCTCCTAGGATGATGAGCTCGAATCCTAGAGGCAAGGGAATGGTTTGGCTTGACTATATTATGTATTTTCTTAGCCATTTTCAGTGTTGGACTCTTGGGAATAGCTTGACACTCTATTGTACATATTTTATCTGCATTTTTGGCAAAGGAAAGACCAGGGTTTTGCAGCACTATTTGGGATTCATGTGGCTTTATGTGTTGATGGTGTGCTTCTTTCAGTATTTTTAAGTTGTTTATGTGTATCTATTTCCTTCTCTTATATTCTTCAATTGAACAAATGAAGTGTTAAGGTAGAATCCATAATTTGTTATGCTTTGCCTTTAAGTTTGTTTGATTTTTCATGTTTTCATCTATTTATCGAGAATACTTGAAAGTTTCTTGCTCTCCTTAACCTCTCACCAGTCATATCTATCCATTCATGCTCTTTAAAGGCATCAAAAAAATCGCCTATCTTGCCCCAAGTAGACCTCTGTAAAAGCTGTGCCTCATCCCCGCACCCAAAATTGCCTTTCCCTTGAATTCAACAAAATTTCAAAAAATCAATTTCAAACTCCTTGTACTTCATACCTAGCATAAAATTAGTTATCAAATTAGTCATCTCGACCTCAATGATTACCTTTTTTCGAGATTGACTCGAAGAGAGCCCTCTCCCGTCCTCGTAAGGCTAGCTACGAGGCTGAGTGTGGTTTGATGTAGCCTTGAGTTTTACCTTATTTCAGCCTAAGGTAGATTTGAGCGCTAACACTTGTATTGTACATTGTTTGATCATGAGAAGGAGGATTGTCCCACACTGATAGCGAGGTTGCATGACAAAGGAGAACTCCAACCTCCCCCGCCTTAGAACCTACAAATGATGAAGTCTGAACCGTGCGAGGAAGACCCTAATATAAATATCGTGCTCCGGAGTGGAATTACGACAGGGGATGACAAAGGCAAGTATCTTGGAGAAAGTACCTGGGTTCGCAAGGCTCCAACAAAGGAACCAGAATTTGATTTGGAGCGTGCTAAGGAGACCTTCATGGAAGCTAAGAGGAGCTTCGCTGATGCCTCCACTTCAAGAAGTAAAGGCAGACTAGAGCTGGAAATGGACCCATCGATGCTTACTACATTCTTGGAGACATGCATGAAGCTGTTGTGCGACAACAAGGCTATAAATGGGCCACAAGAACTCATAACTAGATGCGCTGGAACCACACCAGGAGAATTGCACGTAGTCTGGAAGCTCGAGAAGCACACAATGCGAACAGGAAGGGAGATGAGATTGAATGCGTAGATTGGGGAATATGAGATGGACCAAGTGATTCTGGATCTAAGATCAGACGCGAACATCCTGCCAAAGCAGACATGGGACCGCATGGCCAGGCCTACGCTGCAATGGTCTCCTATCCAACTGTGAATGGCGAACTAGCAGAAGATCCTACCTATGGGGAGATTGCAGGGAATCACAGTAGATATTGAAGGAGCAAGCGTTCTAGTAGATTTCAAAGTGATAGATATTGTTGATGACAATAATCCCTACCCCATGCTATTGGGAATAGATTGGGCCACTAACATGAATGGAGTGATAAATATAAAGAAGTGCAAGATGATCTTTGAGAAAAAGTCTCTGCGTGTAGTGGTACCTTTAGACCCTGCAAAAGGAGCATGCTACATAGAGCCAGTACGCGACTACGAAAGTGACGACGATCTGGACTGCATCTACAAGATAACCGCGCGGGAGAAAGATTGGGTAAATCCAGCCGCAGATGGTCGAATCTCATGGGAGTGCGAAATCTCCTACACATTAGATTTTGATGAGGAGATAGAATGGTGGAAAAACCAGTTACACGAGGTAACCACGCTCAATTGTAACATGATGATGAAGTCGTTGTGCTACATAGTAACCGAGGTAAGAGATCTGCCTACGTATGACGGGTTAAGTGAGGTGGATGACTTCCTGAACAAAGTTGAAAGAGAAGTGCCAAAACAACAGCTCTTCGACGCTCTGAAATGGGTACTGCGAGCTACACCCACAAGATTGTGGGGTACGCACCAAAGAAGTTTTGAGGATTGGCGCGACTGCAGAAGAATGATGTGCACACGGTTTGGGAAGCCTACAATGTGATTAACAGAGAAGATTGTCGGACGAAATGGCCCGCGTACCCACCTATCCAAGTGGATACAAACATATGGTGTGAAACCTACACGAATGCACACAGTCCTCGCGGTAGTAGACACGATCAACAAGCAGGTGCGGGTAAGGCAATGGCGCGAATGACCCCTTCAGTTGGGACCACGAAGCATGGAAAGACCAAGTGCGCAAAAGGATATCCACATAGAAGCCTTTAACAAAGTACGTGAAGCACTGAACAAGGTCCACAATGCGAAGCGGACTGACTGGGACCTGCGCATACCAACGGTTCTATGGGCTTATAGGACTTCGTGCAAGAGCCTAACTACGCAAGAACTGCTAAGGCTAGAGTATAAAGCAAACACTGTAAGCCCTAGAGTACATGAAAACCTTAGACTGCGCATGATAGCACCGGTAGATACGACGGTTCCCAGAACCTTGGAAGAAGAAATCCAATAGGGAAATTCTAGGCTCCAAGAACTTGAAGAAGAAAGGGTACAATTAAGGAAGAAAAGCACTCTGGTAGACGCGGAAGTCAAGAAGCTGGAGGACGAGATAAAGGAAGATTTTCTTGGTAAAAATATCAGGGTGATAAGGCAAGATGCGCATGATTATGATGAAAAATTTGAGGCCTATCGCCGTGAATTGAACAATCTGATGCCTTGTCTTGGATCACACATTACTAAGTGAATTGACCAGGGTAGCGTGTTGCAAATGATAAAGTGCGTGATGCCGCTCGTAACAATAAAATTTGGGTATTTTTTAGGAAACGTAATGGATGACATGATGAAACTTTACACAGGTGGTGTGACCACCTGACTAGCCAAGGGAATTATAGTCTTAGTGCTCCAGGCAGTTGAAAGGAAGCGCGGGGCTATAAACTATTTTTCCCGGGAGCCGCGCAATGTTGGAGTTGTACGTAGAAGCAAAGAGTCACAAGGTCCAAGACCGCGCATGGGGGGCTGCGCTGCTGCACGGGTTGGCCATAAAGTGATTGTTGAAGTCACTATTCACAATGGGATGCTCGACTTGAGACCAAATGGAGCGGGAGGCAGGCATTTAAGACGCGATTTATGGGAAAGATTTGGGAAAATCTGCTGCCAAGGGAGCATTAATGAACCGGATTTAGGGGGAGTGGTCGAATTCAAATTCAAAAATCGTTATAAATTACAACAAGCTACCCAGCAAACAACACATGGTCATTTGCGAATTGAGGTATTGAGAAGAGCCCTGTTTGTTTTGTGCCAAGCGTTGATTGAGCCCCTGAGTTCACATGTGATAGATTTCTGGACGGACACAATGGTAGCAGCTAAGGAAGTTATGGAAATAACATAAATGACCATTGAAGAAGCTGCATAGGCCCTAACTGTGGGGGATGCTCTGGAAGGCGTCGAAATTGTGGCAAAAATCCCGAAATCACCATGCACGCCAAGACAAAAGAAGGATAAACAAGCGATGGTTCTCGTACGTGTGTCCCCGTGTAACCCGTTGCGCACTAAGCTGTCAATGGAGGACAAGGGGGAAGTTGTCACCATAGAGACCAATGAAGAAGAAGAAGACCTGGAGGACATTATCATCGAAGAGGACCAGGACGAAGGCATGGAGAAGGAAACTAAGCCTGCACACCCCCTGACAAAGTTGCCCGCCTATGTCCCCTCGCGGAAAGGCAACGCTTAAGTGCCCAAGGACCTTGACGAGATGAAGAGCTTTCTCCAAACACACACTTGGGATGGGTGTCGAGCTTAAAATTTGAAGATTGGGACCTTGCTAACCATGATAAGTTCCCTCACCTTGAGACCTCGTACCTCATGAAGCCCAAGTAGAACACTGCGGTGGGGGTTACAAAATTAGAGCCACGAAAGTGGTTGCATGGAGTGGAAAAGGCCCGGCTACTTTACCTGCTCTGGGTGCCGCATTTCCACCGCGCCCCAATAACAATTTTCGTCATCAGGCAGCTACTCTACCTGGTTCATGATGGGTGTTTGTGGCTAGAGGAGCCCATCCCCATCACGATAGACTTGATTCACTACATTTCCCAGCTTCCATGCAAAGGAGAGGACCCCGCAGACATCTCGGAAGGGAAGAGCAGTAACTTGGCCATCGCGGAGGCCATGAAGAAGAAATACAAGCTGGCAAAGAAGAAAAGGGGCTACGTCGTATCCAACATCAACGATAAAGCGGTGAGAGTGGTGACCCAAATACTGGCCGGTAAGGTTATGCGCAAGTGCCGCGTGGATGAGGTACCCACGCCGGTGGTAGTACTTGTTCAACAGTGCGTGGAAGGGGTCCAGTTTAACTGGTCCGAGTTCCTCTGCAAGGAATTCTTGGAGAATTGCCGTGAAGCTCAGGAACAGGGAAAAACATTCCACTATGAATGGCTTCTACTATCCATAGTACTCGTGGCAGGGGAATTTCCGAAAGATAGCCAATTCCCCATAATTGACATCGATCTGCCGAAGGCCGGAAAGTACGCTTTGCTCTAGGTCACAAAGGATGCAAATAGGATCCGCGACAGTAAGATATTCTGGGTGTTCATGGAGATGAACCTCAGAAAGGGGATCAACTACAACCCGTGGTTGTCGCCCACTATCTACAACAACCTGCTGAGTTTTGCAGAATTTAAAGTGGACATCCATAGCATATACATGAGAGCACGCAAGGACTTGGAGATAGAAAGTCGGCAGCACAGAGTAAGAAAGAAGAGGCCAAACCGTGCATCGCACAGTTGGCATAAAAGAGAAGGAAGGAGGCAACGGTAGCAGAAGCACAAGAGGCGTGGGACACTGCACAAACAACAACTGAAGAGGAAAAGGTCGCAGCAGCAGCAGCGCAGGAGGCAGCCACGAAGGCGCACGAGGGCCAAACTTCGCCTTCGCATGGGCATGAAGCAAAGGAAGAAGAGGGAGGCGCGGACCCACAAATCACGTCAACACATTTGAAGTATCAGCACCCGATCGAGTGAATAGGGCTGTGCAAGAAGGTCAAGGCATCGAAGTTGTCTATTGAACTGGTCACCCTAACCAAGGGTGATCTGCACGACATCAGTGAGATAGTGTGCGATGTCACCTCTGAGGCCCTCCAAAATTTTATGCAGGAGAACCAGATTGTGTTGGGGGCCCTCAGAGCACAGGCGCAGGAGTTGCAGGTGCACCCTCCTCCGGCTGGTACCCTTTCGACCAGCCTCGTAGTCGAAACAACGACAGCAAAACAAATGTTGTGCGCTCGGGTGATGAATATCGTGGTGCTGCCAGAAGGAGCACTAGTGACGAAAAATGAGGCTGACAGGCCTACGGTTACTGAGCTGAAGGATCTCGGTATCAACATGGCTGCACTCCTGTGGAAGACCTTATACATTCTGCAGGATGGGATAACTGCAGAACTGCGGGCTAGGGAGACTCGTGCACTGCAAGTCCTCAACGAGTAGAAAATCAACATGGAACAGTTGAGCTTGCAGCACGACGAAGTGGTGTCGCAAAATCGGAAACTAGTACAGGTACTAGATGAAGCTTGCCAAAGCATCCCGGAGCTAGCCATCCCAGTAGACACACCAGCAAAGGCGCGCATCCACAAGCTAGCAGCAGGGGTGCATGAGGATCTGGAGGAAATGACAAAGGTTCAGTTGGAGCTAAACCTTCATATCACCGAGCTACGGTTAAAGGCATATCCATCCACCCCTCCAAAAGTTAGAGAACAACATGTTAGCGCTATTATAGTGGGACTAGATGAGATTGGCAGTGCAGTGCGAGACTGCACCAGCATGTTGGAAGAGTCATTTGAGGTCCTCACAAATCTGCAGTAGGACCCCATCATCCAGTGCTTAGAGATAGAGGCATAAGAACTCCAATATTACTATGACAGCATCAAAGGAACTGCGCAGCTGGTGGCCCTCACTCAGAGTCTAGTGTGGATGCAATAGGCCAAAGCGCTGAAAGAACAGGTGGAAACAACATGACACAAGAAAGCAGTCCTGAAGGTGCACGTTCAGCCTTGGCTTGATGAGGCCTTCACCATCACAGCAGAAATTGAAGGCAAGCTCGCACACATGCAGAGGATATAGGCACAGATGCAGAGAAGTACTTCCGACACCGCGATCTTAGAACAACACATGTAGCAAATCCAGTAGGTAGCGGCTCCGTGCGTTGCTGACCTTGTAGCAATTCGAGCAGAGTTGGAAGGACTACGTGCGAAGATCTTCGTGCCGACAGAGTGACTCAAGGGCGAGTCACGATGTTTGTGTTGGGGCCCTGTTGAGCATGGAATCCCCCCAAGGCATGTTTTGGGGCTTAAAGCCCAAGTTTTGACCAAATCTTCTTGTAAAAGCTCCGCAAATTGTGGGCGCAGAGCGCAAAATTATGATAGAGTCATAAGGTCGCCCGCCCTCATTTTGTAATGTAATGTTAGCTTAATAGACCTACCCATGGTCCGTGGACCATGGGATTGTATAAATAGAGCAAGGCTCTAAGTGTAGAGAAGGGGATAAGAGCATGAGAAGTCTACGTGATTGAGTAAAAGTGTAAAGTGTGTCATTGGGTCGTAGAGTAGGGGAAGGCTCTGCAACTAAGTGCACAGAGGCCTAGTAGTCCACAGCTGAGTGCGAGGACCCCTACAGATGAGTGCGTAGGGCAAGTCGAGTCTGTAACTGTTGGACGAATCAATAAAGAGAAGTTTACCATATTTCTGTGCATCTTTTCCTATTTTAATATATGATTGGGTATAATTTGCAAGTATACTGTTTATTTGTTGCGTGAACTTATATGAATGTTTTATATCACTAATTATAATGAAGACATCCAAGTACGTGAAGGTAATTAACTAGTATAGGAAGATAAGTAAGATCTCGGCTAATAGCGCAGAGCGCGGCTCTAGCAGCACGAAAGCTCCACAACCCCTAGTTAGGGTTGTGCGTAGGCAGTGTATTAGGCCGTGAGGAACTGGAAAGTGCGCGAAGTAACCAGCATGCAGGGAAACACAATGGGACCAGTTGAACCTCTTAGACATCTCAAGGGTGCGAAAACTTGGTTCTAGCACCCTCCCATACTACTTTGGGTGAGACCTCAGTCCGCGCCCCACGAACTGTTGCCGAAAGGGCCTGTAGTACAGGGATTTGTTTGGCTAATTAAACTCCGAACCTAGGTCAGGCCCCAACAAGCCAACAAACCATCTGCATTTTACCATGCTCAGTATCAAACACTGAGAGAAGTCTACTTTGTGAGCTCGAAGTCTTCTTCCAAAATTGGTTATAAGTGTTGTTCTTTAAGATTTCATTCCTGAGCTTTATCTCTATGTACCTATCAAACATTGTCTTCTCCTTTTCTATTTGGGCAGTGTGTGCTTCTAGCTTAGTCTCCTTATGACCTTGTGAAGATGAAGGTTCAGAAGGAGATGTAGTGAACTTGGCAGTTGCAAGTGGTGAATCGGTGATAATGATAGCTGCCTATTCTTCAGTCTCCCTGTCTACTTCTGGTTTGTGAGTTACCTTGGGTCTCTTTCTATAACTAAGTCTGAATTCTTTGGCTTCACCTCCAGTAGTAGATGATGATCCTTCTTCTCTCTGCCTTTTTCTAGATTTTTCCTAAGGAACAAGAATCTGCAAACTGGAAGTGGAAACAAGCTGCTCTTCAGCTTCCTGTGGGGTATTTTCTACCCATTCCAACTGATTTACATATTGTTCTATGTCTGGCCTAGAAGTATGGATATAGGGAGTGTTCGTATTGTCCACTCTGAGTTTCGAAATGATGCCACAGGGGTCATAAGACCATGTGGAGCTCAAACTGAACTTCATTTCCTTTAGTATCTTATCTTCCTCCTCACCTGATGTCCTTGTGTTGCACACAAATGGTCCCACCTGTGTTTTTATTCTAAATTGTGCCTTCTTCTTTGCCACTACAAATTGGATCTCATCTGAGTTCAACATCTGCCTGATATATTCTAGTGCAAAGATCCTCATTGGGAGTTACTTGGGGAGTTTGTAGGGGGCCAATTCACATCCATAGACTCTAATCTCTGTGTAGTTTTGATATAGGTACCAATGCCCGGTCTTTTCTTGGTCTGATAGATGTAGAATTCTTTTGATCTCCTCACTGATCTGGGGCTGCACTACACTACTGAGAATGTTCATAGCTGGATGAAAAAAAATTCAATAAACTACTTGTAGGTGAATTCTCGTTGTTCCTTCATGACCAATGAGATCCAAAAGATCACTGGTTGTCGATCCCCTGCATCATCCAATTTTTGCAATGCAAAACTGAACTTTTTTGCTTAATAGTAGATGAACATGTAAATTAAAATGGAGGTGTAACTGAACACCTGCTTTGTAGGAAACTTGATGAACTACTCATGGATATTGTCAGCCAAGAATTGACTGAAATTGAAGATCATAGAGGGCTTATTGTCTGTGGAAAATGTGGAGAGGAATCTTAAGATGGGCTCATCTACCAACTGATCAGAATGATAGCCTGGAATGTAAGAAAGGATGGAAACAATCTGTTTGGCCTAATCAGGGAAAATGGAAGAAGGATAAGGGGGATTATTCTTGGGCAATTTGGCATTCTTTGGCAAGAAAATCTCAAAAATTCTAGCTCTCATGGAAAAATCCAGCTTTTGATAAAGGAGGGCGAGGGCTTCTAAGGAGAAAGGGTCAGCATTTTCCACAGAAGGGGCCAACATCATTTGGTCAATAGATTTGGCTGTAATGGTGAAAATAATGTCACTTATAGGGGCAAATATGGCTCTTTGGGCAGGGACATAGCAAGATTGGCATATTTTGGTAAATTATGGGGCTTGGAATGTCAAAGAAAAGATATAGTGGGGGAGGTTTGACTCCAAGAGTCCTATCTCATCCATCTTATCTTTGTGTTTATCCTCTAATCAACAAAACAAATCTAGGAAATCATAGTGACATAGAGTTTCGTTGATTCTGTAATCCTTGTCTGCTAATGGGATATGATTTAGGTCTATAACAGGTGGAATTAGTGGATTTATGCCCTTGTCCTGGGTCTTAGTTTTAGGTGGCATGACTATAGAAGTTTTTTGAACAAAAATGAATATGCAAAGGAGGCTTACCGGACTCAGAAGAAATAACAGTCTGTTAGGCGAAAAGGAACAAGCAGGTAAGTGAATGTCAGAGTCCTGGTGGCGAAGAAGCTCTGAACGAGATCACTACTGGAAATTATGAATATCAGATAACAATGAGCAGTGAAAAATTGAAAAATAAGGGCTCTGGATTTATTTAAACATTTGGGACAGAGTCCCGTTGGAAATGGAACAGGACTGTTATTGAATGGTTACCCAAGAAAAAATAAATGAGAAATGGGTATTAAGCAGGAAAACATTTAATAGGTGCAATGGTATAGACAGGTGGCAGGCAAAGAGTGGTGGAGGAAAAGTGGTTAGGGGCGCGACATGAACTAATACGGGGTAGGTGGTTTCCGGAGTGGGTGATGGGTAGTAAGCGGTAACAGTGCGGGGGGTGCGAATCATGAGGATGCAATATGTAGGGGGTAGGGCCTAGTGGAAGAAACTGCCTTCCTGACACCCATCTGCTGTCGGTAAGGGGAGAATGTAAAGGGGGGCTGAAAAAAGACAAGGGTCGTGGATGGAGCGGGGAATCGAATCCCAAGATGATGATCGCGACTGAGGTTTAATCACAAACGAAAAAATAGTTGTCCACTTGCACCTTTATCATTTCCTTTTAAAACTTAGGATAAGAGGGAAATATAAGGTATGAAGTACTTTATCCCCACGCATATAATTATCCTTTGAACTTAGGATAACGGATAAATAATGAAATATTTTGAAATACATAATGCATAGCATGCACTTCTCCCCTTTGTCCATATCCTCAAACTCAGGATAAAAGTTATGCATGATGATCTTTAAGCAAACCATCTAATCAACCTACCCTTAGCTAGACTAGCGTTTTTTATTTTAATCTCTAGGGTGCACTTAGACTAGCAATACCATTTTTATTTTCTTTTATGCAGAAAGAAAAACCATCTAACCTATCCCTTATTTCTCCTATTAACCCAGATTAAATTGTTGGGTCAATGTCCTTTTCTACCTAACTAATGATTTACCCAGATTAAACTGTTGGATAAACCTTTATTCTTTATCTAATTTATAGAAATTTAAAGAAGTCTAATCATGACTAAGTAGTATGATTAAACTAAAGCAAGTGATTGTGGAATTTTGAACACGCTGCACACAACTTTATTTTACAGAAATTAAGCAAAAAACTATGTATGAGTAGTGGCATTTAGACTTGCAACACTTTCAATATTATTCTTTTTTTGATTTTCTTTCTTTTTTGGCGAGGTTCAATATTTCTTCTTTTTTTTCAATATTTTTGTTTTTCTCTTTATTCTTTTTCTTTATACCCTCTTTTCATTTTATATCCAATTTTTATTTTTATTTGGAAATCATTGGAAGATTGACAAGTATTTACAAAATATGATACTTGAGATACATCACTCAATTACCTTGAGATCCTATAAATTATAGGACCCTAACAAGAGTTTAACCCTCTTACCATGAAATCTATGATTATTCTAGTGTGGGTTAGACTTCCAAACTCACCCCTCTAGTGGATATGGCCAGAGATCCTAGAAGACATTGGAGATTCAATAGGCTGATTTGTCAAAGTGTACAGCGACAGATTGGGAAATGGTATCATCACTTTCATCTGCATCTGTGTTGAAGTGGACCTCAATAAAAGTCTACCAGACAAAATCATCCTCAAGTGCGAGGGGAAGTATTATACCCAACCATTGGATTACGAAAATACAACGTTTAGGTGTATAAGGTGTCAATATCCTACGCATCTTCAGAGTGAAAGTCCTTCTTCTGAAGAGGTGTTCCGATCCCAGATGCTGAATAAATCTAGCTATGGATGGAAAGACCTGAAGCCATCAACTAGTCCTAAGAACTCTATTGATCATAAAAATAGTGTTTCGTAGCAAAAGAATCCACCCTCGGACAACTCAACCTCTCGAGATCATATTTTGCACCAAGTTGTTGTGAATCATCTCCTCGTAGAGGAGAATCCTCTGAAAAAGGATGGTGAAGTGGCATCAACATTACTTGTGTTGACTATTTGCGGCCAAAAGCACTCTCACGAGTCTAACCATTCAAATAGGGAGAAAAAAATAGTGACATTGGTTGAACTAGTAGCTCTTTACAAAACAAAATGAGGAAATGGGGATATCTTCAACTACTACATATAACATTGAAGGATGGATTCATGTGTGTATTAAAAGAAAACCACCGTTGAAGTGATACCAGGAAGTGAAAGATTGTAATCTAGATGTTTCTAGTTTTCTGATGTAATTTGTTTTTTTTAATTAATATAATTTAATTTACAAAAAAAAATCAAGTCCAAATTATGTTAATACCCTCCATAGTGAAATTAATAGTTGGACTAACCCAAAAACACCTTACAATGAGTAAATTTGTAGAATTTATCATACTATGGAGGTTGAGATTGAATACCATTTCCTTTTAACATGTTCTTCTATTAATAATATAAGTCGCGACTTTATTATTAATAATATAAGTACTTGAGCTTTTTTTTTTTTTTTTTTTTTTTTTTAATGATTGGTAGATTTTATTAGCAAAATTTGTGCATTAATGTAGAAATATTATAAAATGAAACCTACAGAGGCAACTTTTCCAAAAACTTTCCTATAGAAGGCCTACTTTTGACATGTTTTCCTAACTAGGACAAAACACCAAATTTACAAGGAGGTATGCATGTGAATCCTCTAGAGAAAATATCGCTCAAATTACAACCTTTTGCTTTCAAACGAGACCATTAAACTAAACGAATTCTAGAAAATAACTTCATTTGTATCTAAATTGACCAAGGGTATTGCCACACTAAAATCAAGTAGAACCACAGGAGGAGAGAAAAGAAAGTTGGTTGAAGATGTTTTGGATGTTATGGGTGTAGTTGGAAAAACTTCATTCCACTCAATACTTCTAGTTGACTTCTCAACTTGTCAATTTTATTTGTCTACCTATGGATTAATAATCGATGTTATATCATTATGTCCATGGTTGTCATTAATTGGGTTTCCAACTAATCTATGTAAAGAATTAGGGAAATAGCTCTCCCTGTATGTTGAAATGAAATGTAGGATCATACCTTCCTCAATTTCCTTCTCAGGCCACCATATATGTTGTTGATTGGATGCTCTATTGCTCACTTATTCCCCCTTGTAAACGACAAACGTATTAATTCTTTTGCAACCAAAATTGAGCTTTATTTTTTTAGATATTGAAGCTAAGGAGAAAAATGCATATATGAGAGGACACATTGAAGAGAGGATCCCATATTCAAACAATTATCAAGTTCCCAACCTTTCCATGTGAACCAGGACGCAATGATTACAAGTCCACACAAATACATGGTGTTGTCCCAACTAACCTCATGATTATAAGGTGAAACCTTCCTTGCATACATAGCTCACAATTCTTGATCTCCCACACCTATATTAATTCTCCCCCATGCATTGATTTTCCAAATGTACTTCCCCATATGAAATACACAAGCGAGGGTAGGTGACACTACAAAGGTACTAAAGAAGTTATGATGGGCGAAGTTCAATCCCCAGGCCCAAATCCTTTCCAATGAAGCCACATAATCTAATATTTTGTTAATTGACCTCACTCCACATGTCCTTTTTGCTTCAATCATGCAATCAATTGAACTTGGGTGGAACGACTCGCCCACAATGTTCCAATGGGTGTAAAATGGCCTAATTTGCTAGGGAATCCACTAAAGAATTTAACTCTTGAAGGACATATATAGCTTTGAACTTTAGGATAGAGGATAAGTTAAATCTAATCCTCTTATACATGATTTGTAGCTTCAATTTTGAAGGATTGGTTATGAGATTTAGGTGCCTATGATGTTATTAGAGTCACCAATTATGGTTAACCTATAAAATGAGAAATTCTTGGCTAGCTTAATATCTTGCAAAACAGAGCATATAACTTCACTTGATTGTTTAAAGATTTGTCCTTTCAAGGTAAGTGTATCCCCACCCGATGACACCTGCTACCTCTTCTTAATAAAATAAATGAAGGTTTTATAAGAGAAAAATAAATTCACCTAGCAAATAGCTCCTCATTCCATATTGCTTCTAAAACCTAACCTATGTAGCAACAATTAACAATTTTGGTACTTTCGTTTATTTTAGAGTCATTAATAAGTATATAAACTCAATGTTTTCAGTGAATTTACTTTTCAATCTGATCAAAGTTTCAACTTATTATCCATACCGCAAGCAAGGAGATAATAAAAAATAAGTTGACCCTTGAATTAATTTATCGTTGCATTGCTTTTTTAAAAAAAATTCCCTCGAAATCATTTTTTTTCCAACGTTCCAATTTCACCAATGTTTAAAATGGTTTTGGAACTAATTTCCTAAATTGTAACCAACTGAAGTAAATCGCAATTATTTTTTCCAACTAATTCTTGATTCATAAGCAAATATTATTACTTTTTAGGAATGCCAAGGAATTTTGGATATTACAAAGATGTTTTTATGTATAGGTTTAATTAAATAATAATAAAAAGTTAAAATAGAGTTAATTAATAATATAAAAAGTTAGAAAATATTATGGAGAGATGCTCTTTATTTAGTATGATGGAAATGTTGTTATACTCTTATAACAGTGTTTTTTTGTTAAATTACATTTAAAATTAAAATTTTCATTTTAAAATAAATTATAATTATAATTCATTATAATTAATATAATGGGTCTAGATCAATTTTAATTATGGACTAAATCTTTCTATAAATATAATTATGGAGAGATTTAAATCTCTCCATCAAGAAGGATAAATCTTTTAAGATACAATTCTCTTTTAAATGAAAACAATTAGATCTATTGAAATGAAAATGGATTTAGGTTGAGCTCTAATTCTATAATTAAATCTAACATTAATTAAATTCTAATTATTACCATCTTATTCTATCTCAATATTTTTATAAGCATGTATATAAATTCACCTTTATTATTTAAATATTTCAATTTTTTTTTTATTTTATTGACTATTTTAGTTAAAATTGCTGAACTTCCCCCTTTTTTTTAATCCATAATTTTTTTATAACAATAATTACTTAATTCTAATTTCAGTTATGTTAATTAATTTCTTTAAATTTTAATTATTTAATCATTCATTTTATTCTATTTAATTTTAATATGTAAATTAATCTTTTCCTAATTTTAACATTTTTTCATCCATTAATTTTATTTTATTTTCTCTCCTAACCATTCCTAACTCAATTTTCTCAATAATTTTATTAGGTAATTATTATTATAATATAAAATATTAAATTTATCATACCTAATCATATCTTTTCAAAATTAATAATTATTAGTAGTAAATTATTATTATAATATTTCAACTTTCAACTATTATATTCTTGTTTTAAGTATGAGTGAGATATTATTATGAAATTATTCTCTGTGTGAAAATAGTGAAATGTTCATCAAAAATATCAGACACCTCAACTAAATTATAAATTACACAGTATCCAGAAACCAACATCATGTAGTTTTTCTTAATTTACCTCCTTTCTTGAAAGTATTATAAATCTATTAACTATCAATTGATCAAGTGAGAGTTTTTTCTGGGAATTAAACAGATCGAGTGATTGCACTTCATTTTGTGTGACAAATTAGCTTGATGAAACGTAATTATCCATGCTGCAGTGAAAGGTATAACTTATTCAGGAATACGTTGACTTGTAAATTATTTATTTTTGATCAATTCTTTTAAACAATATGTAAAGTGGACATTAGAGGGCTTTTAAATTAATTTAATTAGACTTTAATGCAGAGGGTGGCAGAGCACGGAGGAGAGGAGCTCGAACGTTCTTCCGAAATTGGGCAATTCCTCCACCTTGTTAGACTACTCCATTTTTTAAACAATATGTAAAGTGGACATTAGACAATAAAAATAAATTTTTCCAATTTTTTTAAACAATAGGTAAAGTGAACATTAGACGACTCTTAAATTAATTTATTTTTGACCAATTTTCTTAAACAATATGTAAAGTGGACATTAGACAATAAAAATAATTTTTTTTAATTATTAAATTTTATTTATTTAAGTTTTGATTGGTAAACATTATGAATTTGTTACATCAACCGTAATTAACTTTACATTGGATCCTCAGGTTTCTGTTTGATATACTAGTATGCACTAGTGATATATTAGTACAACAATTCTTCCACCTATTAAGTCATTAGGTCATTTTTTAATGGGATTTCAACTTTGTAGTAACCTCAAATTGTGCAATAAAATGAGATTCAAATACCTCATTAATCCAAAAACCATGAATAACACCATATTACTTGACACTTCACTAAATACTACTTAAACGTGTCATATAATTTCAATTTAAAAAATAATAAAAATATATTATGTGGAAAAGAGCATTCTATAACCAATATAAGAGAGATGTAATTTCTTTTAGTGGTCCACTAAGATTCTACACATGTCCCTCCTTAATAATCAATAAAACAACATGTTAGCTATATTTAAAAATAAAAATCAATATGCAATTAGTATTACAGAACTTAGGATTATTTGGATGTTTCAAATTAGACATTTTTGTGATTGTGTAAGACACTTGGTTTTATCACATTAAATACAAGTAAGCAAACGTTTCAATTTACTAACATCATGATTTTACATTATGATTGTTCTACTTTGAAAACTATGTGATATTGTAAAATGATTTGGACAAAAGAATATTAGTTATGAAACAAGGAACTTAAAAAAGATGATTAATTAAATGCTAATACAATCAAACTCAACCCTTTGCACATAAAATTTAGAACTATAGCTTATGCTTTGCCCATTATTATGAAAAGATGATTAAATTAAGGTTATTACAATCAAACTCAACGCTTTGCACAAAAATAATTAAAATTAAGACTTATATTTTGCCCATTATTTATCCTTTTTACTCTGATTTAGCTATATTTAAACTAAGGGAGGGTATTTGTAATGTAGCCCTTGTTCAAACGTGGTTATTGGTTCATACCTTTCAAAATTCAATAATTACACTAAGTGGCAAGGAATGCTAGCTATGCAGCCTTGTTCAACTCATTTTTTTCAAAAAAAATTATTAACGAATATTATCATTATTAATATTATCCTTATTAATATTCTCTGGCAACAAGTAACTACAATTTGAAATAGAAGTAGCAACAAGTAACAACCATGCGAAATTGAACCCGATCTTGCAACAAATAACTACTCTTTGAAATTGAGGAATCCCCTTTTGGTGATTCCATTAAGCCTCATCCGTATTTTGTTTTATGAAACACAGTGGAGCTTCCGAAATATTTCCAACTCGAGTTTTACTTAGGGAAACTTCCCATTAAAAAACACATTCAATGTAATGAAACAACTTGAATTCACTGCGGGGGTCTTTATGTGCATGTGTAACGACATGCAATGCTGCTTATATCTCACTCTAATCTTAATGGATCCATCGGTTGTATTTTCATATTTCCTCCTCACAACAGATCAGAAGGCTAGTTAACAAAGCACAACAGGTCCTTGGCATGCTATGAGCAGTGCAACTTTTTCTTTGTCCTACATATTGCTGTAGTAATCTTTGTCCAAACATGGTGGGCATCCAGGAAGTTGTCCAACAAATTCTCATGAGAACTCTTTCAGTCTTTTACTGGACATTCCATTCTCTATTTTCAGTTTTCAAACTTGTGAAAACAACTTTATCATGTGTTGTTTGTCAATAAGATACATTTTAGGTAACATTCGACTGAATTTTGATCTCAAAAAGGCCAGAATAAATAGATTGTAATTTCAACGTGGTAATTTTACAACCTTCAAAAACATGATAAAAAGTACACAGATAAATCTAAACCCCACAAATAATTAATAGGAAAAAAAATTGATAGAAGGATTATATGAATTTCAATTAGTAGCTAAAAGTGGCTAATGGGATTGTGAAGGTACATTGTAATACTACATTTATTTCAGATTGGCTTAGAAGTTAACAAATTAGTGCCTAAATAAGCTATGAGATGTGTTGAAATATTAGTTCTTACTTGTCTGAGTTGTGACATTTTATGTAAAGAGTCTGTTCCTATTCTATAGGAGTGGTTTCCCTAGTTTGGTATGTGGTTGAGATATTCTCTCAACCAACATATTGTATTTCCAAAATAGCTTTCCTATCTTGAGACAATACCCCTGTATATATGTAATATGATATTTGATTAATGGTGAGAGAAGATAGCTTTCACTATCAGATTTTATCATGGTATCAGAGCCCCTGAGGGCCTGCCCTTCCTGGGCTTGGCCCATCCTGGGCTCAGGAATTTTTTTTTTTTTTTTTTCAAGTGTTTATTTTGTCCATCGTCAAGAGACTCTAGATTTGGATTCAGGGATCTCTAGTTTCTATGTTTGACGCATTGGACGAGCAGAACGAAGGTGAAGAGAGGAGCTGCAATGTGACTCTTGAAGCTCATTGAGAAAGGTGGTGGAAGCTGTGCATTCCTTGATGAACCATCTGCGCATGCCGTCGTCTGATGAGTGTCGGCTGGAGACTATGTGGACATGTCAGAGCAAATATGGACTCTAATGCTAGCAATTTTCATATTTCAGGATCGACATTAAAGATATGGCGAGGAAGAACGATTCAGGTCAATCAATTCATTCTTGGATTAGTACAAGTTAGGTTGACTTCCCCGATGTATGAAATTAGCAGCGAGCAGCGACAACCGTCTGCCTCTACAAATTAATAGTGTGCCTGAGCGGATTGTATCAGACTCTAGTGAGCGTGGATCTATGCAATGGAAGAGTAGAGGCTCTCTCACTATTTGTGTTAGCGCTGTGAAGAGTGTGGTGCATGGATTGTGCTTCCAGATTGTGCAGATCTGTAGAGATTTGTGTACTTCTATCGAACAAGTTTGAGCTGTTGGTGTGTGGTGCAACGTAAGAGAGTGAGATCCCTGCAGGTTCCTAGTGTGTTGCACATTTGATTGCTGCAGGTCGTGGTGTTGATACTAGTAGAACCTCCAAGATCGGTAGTTTTGGTGTGTCTGCCAATCGGAGAGTGAGATCCGAGCAGTGTGGCAGCAGATCGGTCGATTGTCGTAGCAAGGTCGGCGGACTGCACATCGCAGGTTGAGTGGATCACTCGTGTGCTGGTCCGATTTTTCGCTGGAGTGTTGGGAATTTCTGATGATTCCAAACAAAACTGAACAGAGAACAATGCTCTTTTTTTGCACAGGATCTTAACAAAGGGAAGCTAAACTTGATTTCTGAAGAACAGAGTTTTCCACACACATAAAAAAAAACTCTTTGTATTCATTAATCAGAATGTTGTTACAAAAGGATCTTCCTCTTAACAGAGGGATTAAACCAGGAACACTTCAGTTCCAAAAAAAAAATTCATTGTCTCTCAAAAAAATTACTCTGTTTTAGCTGCAAATTTTTACACTACTGTGTGTAAAAAATAAAACTTACATTTACTGTTGTAAAAATCTCTTACATTTGCTCGCGCTGCTGCATGCTTCATATTGCATTACACATTACATATAAAAAAAAAAAATTCATACATCAGCGCTGCTGCGCATTGCATTTCCTATTCTCAATGAACAACACTAATACACATTACATCTGCACTACTGTGCATTAAAAATTTGACACTGTTGTGTAAAATATTTTCTTCATTCGCTCCTTTCTCATGCTCTGCTGCGTGGATTCTCCTTGCATATACAATACATGACAACAACAACAAAAAACATAACAAATACTATTACCTATGCCCATACTTCCGTGCATGATAAAAAAAACATTAAAATTAAAATTTTACCTACGTTTACCAAACCACTGTAAATTCCATTTATTACTTCACGTGGAGAACTGGCAGTCAAACAAAAACTTTCACACAATGTCATTTGTTGCAGGCCTATACGCAGCTTTGTTTCAATCAACGGACATCAACCAACCTTTCAATCAGACGACTGACGCTCGATCAAACCACACGACCTTTACGCTCCGGGAAAAAGGTTGTTTTCAAAACTGCTTGAGGACACGTGTCAAATGGCGTACTGTATATCTGCCCCTCCAGAGAATACCACTTGCTCAGCAAAAGCGGTGCGATAAAACTGGTGGTTTTTGGCCTGCAATAAATACGTGTAGTTGGAATTACATTTCAACGCTCCCCTTTAATTTCAACTGTTGGGTTATCAGTCATACCCAAAAATTTTCTCAAAAATTGAAAACTTTTCTGGCCCGATGGCTTGATCAGAATGTTTGTAACCTGCTCCTGAGTCCTGCAATGTTTTAAGACAATTTCTCCATTGTTTACCAATTCTCTGATGTAGTGAAACTTTGTGTCAATGTGTTTCGTTCTCTTATGAAACACAAATTTTTTGGATAATGCAATAGCTGAGCTATTGTCACAAAAAATCACAGTTCCTTTTGCCCGCTCTTGGCCTAAGCTCCTTAACATCCTTCTCATCCAAACTGCTTGACATGCTGCTACTGTAGCTGCCACATATTCTGCCTCTGCTGTAGACAATGCTACAATAGGATTTTTTTTAGAAGCCCATGAAATAGCTCCTGAACCCATGTGAAAAACATAACTGGACGTGCTTTTCCGATCATCTACACTTCCAGCCTAATCGCTATCAATGTATCCAATTAAATCTGAACATTCTGAACCAGTATATAAAATGCCAAACCTTTTAGTACCTTTAACATACCTCATAATCCTTTTTTTTGCTTGCCAATGTGCTTCTTTTGGCCTCTCCATGAATCTGGAAATTAAACTAACAACATGCATTATATTTGGCCTAGTTGCAACCAAATACATGAGGCTGCCAACTATGCTCTTGTACAACCTAGGATCAAAATCCTTGTTGTTGTCCTCTTTGCTGAGTTTTAATCCCATCACTGTGGGAGTGATTGGTGCTTTGCTCTCCTGCATATTAAATCTTTCCAACACTTCATTAACATACTTCGCTTGTGAGATAAAAATCCCATTTCACTTTGTTCTACTTCTATTCCTAAGAAGTATCTCAGCAAACCCATGTTAGTCATTTCAAATTCCTCTTTCATCACTGCTTTGAAATTGTCAATAAGATAATCATATTACCTGTGAAAATAACATCTTCAACATATAACACAACAATTAGTATTTTACCATCCTTTTCTTTGATGTAGAGGGTGGGTTCTCCCTCACATTTTTCAAATCCATTTTCCAGTAGATCAAAATCTATCCTACTGTACCATGTTCTTGGTGTTTGCTTCAGCCCATAAAGAGCTTTCTTCAATCTGCACACTTTGTACTCTTGTCCTTCCTTTTCATAGCCTAGACGTTGTTCAATATGAACCTCTTCCATTAACACTCCATTTAGGAATGCTAACTTCACGTCCATTTGGTAAACTTTCCACTTGTTTTGTGCTGATATGGATAGTACTGCTCTCACGGTTTCCATTCTAGCAACTGGTGCGAACGTTTCCTCACAGTCTCTCCCATACTGCTGCTTATATCCTTTGACAACAAGTATTGCTTTGTGTCTTTCTATTTTTCCTTCAGCATTACTCTTGGTCTTGTAAACCCATTTAACTCCAATGACTTCTTTTCCTTTTGATAATTCAACTAAATCTCATGTCTTGTTTCTTTCTATGGCATTGATCTCTTCATCCATAGCTTCTATCCATTTCCTATCCTTAATAGCATCTTCGAAATGAATAGGGTCATCAACATGACAATATAAAGAAAACAAAGAATTCATACCTTAATCATAAATGTCACTTAAATTTCTGAATTTCTTACCTCTTTCATTTGGTGTACAAGTGCTTGAAGAAGCACTTGAATTTCCTCCTTGTGATGTGCTTGGAGAATCACATTCATTTCTCCTCCAGGGTGTCTCTTGCTGCCCTTGTGTTGATGTTGCTGTTTGGGGATGTATTTCAGCCATCTCCTCGTCATCTTCATCATGTGACAAAGAGTTTTTTACATTCACAGTTTTCTCTATGCTTCCATCCCAAGCTTCCTCCTCAATGAACTGAACATCTCTGCTCACAAAAAGCTTCTTGTTGGATGGGTTATACAACCTGTAAGCTTTGGATTCCTCACTGTATCCAATGAAAATACATTTCTCCCCTTTGTTGTCCAACTTCTTTCTTAGCTGATCTGGAATGTGTGTATAAGCCACACATCCAAAAACTTTCATGTGGGTGACTCCTTTCTTTGTCCCACTCCATGCTTCTTCTGGCACTCTGTTCATGACTTCTTTTGTAGGGCATCTATTCAAAATATACGCTGCATAGTGTACAGCTTCAACCCAATAATCATTTGGCAAATGTTTTTCCTTTAACATACTCCTTGCCATATCCATGATTGTTCTATTCTTCCTTTCGGCAACTCCATTTTGCTACGGAGTGTACCTGGTGGTAAATTGTTTATGAATTCCATTTTCTCTACAAAAACGTAGAAATTTTTTGGAGATATACTCACCCCCTCTATCAGTACTTAGAACTTTGATATGCAGCCCACTTTGGTTTTCTACAAGTGCTTTGAAATTTCGAAATTTTTCAAACACTTCACTTTTGTTCTTCAGAAAATATACCCAAGTTTTCCTAGTAAAATATTCAATGAGTGTTAGTATATAATGGCTTCCTGCAAGATATGGAGTTTTCATCGGTCCACATAAATCTGAGTGGACAATCTATAAGGGTTATTTTGCCCTTATGATTTTCCCTTATGGAAAACTTTCTCTGTGTTGTTTCCCCAAGATACAACCTTCACAAAGGTTGTCTGGTTTCTCTATCAATGGTAATCCTCTTACCATTCCTTTTCTACTCAACAAGTTAAGACCTCCAAAGTTGAGATGTCCAAATCTCAAGTGCCACAACCAATTTTCATCTTTTTGTTCGCTTTGGAAAGCCTCTTGTGTAACTGCTGCAATTTCTACTCCATCTTTTAAATCTGCTTTTATCCTGAGAGGGAACATCCTGTTCCTTGTCATCCTCACTTCAGAAATGCATCGTTTGCTGGGTGCTCTATCCATGATGGTGCATACATCGTTCTCAAAGAAAACATTGTAACCCTTTTGAACAAGTTTTCCACTACTTAAGAGGTTACACCTCATTCCAGGAACATAATAAACATCTGCTATTGTTTTATTTTCACCTTTCTTTGTTAAGATACTTACTTCACCTTTTCCCATAACAGAAACTTTACTATCTGTCCCTAGTGTGACTTGTGACTTCACACTCTGGTCTAAATTAGAAAACATGGCTATGTTTTCTGTCATATGGTTACTGCAACCGGAGTCTAGAAACCATATATCATCACTCTTTGTTTCAACCATATTACAAGCTAACAAAAAATTATCTTGGCTGATATTTTCTCTAGTGAAGTTTTCACTAGATCTATTACTGATATCATGCTGCTTCTTCCTACATTCTTTTGCATAATGCCCATATTTGTTACAATAATAACATTGGACATTGGATTTATCATACCTTTGTCCTTGAGCATGATGTTGTCCACTTTGTTGGCTGTTGCCTTGGCCTTGGTTCTCATTTGGATTGTTGCCTCTTCCTTGAGCATTTGTTGGACTGTTTCTTCCACCTCTATTTTGGCTTCTGCCTCTTCCTCTCTTGTTTCCTCTACCTTGACCTCTTCGTCTTCCAAAGGACATCTGGGTCTTAAAGGAATGCTCTAGAGATGAGTTTTCATTTCTACTCAATCTCTACTCATGTGTTATCAGTGATGCATGTAGTTCATCAACTGAGAAATTTGTGAGATCCTTTGTCTCTTCTATGGTGGTGACAATCACATCGAACTTTGAGGGTAGAACCCTCAATAGTTTCTCCACAATTCTCCTTTCTTCAAGAATCTCTCCATGAGACCTTCTCTGTGTGACCAGACCAATCACCTGTGTGAAGAATGAGTCAATATTGTCTAACTCCTTCATGCATAGATTCTCAAAATCTCTCCTCAGCAACTGTAGTTTTGTTGTCTTCACTTTCTCCATGCTTTGATAGGCTATCTTGAGAGTTTGCCATGCTTCTTTGGATGTCTTGACCGTTGCTATCCTTGGAAACACACTCTCATGCACTGCTTGATATAAGAAGAGGAGGGCTTTAGAATCCTTCTTCTTATAGCTCTTAAACCGTTCTTTCTCTGCCTGAGTCAAATTATTAAGCTCATTTTCATCTGCTGGTTCTTCAAAACCATCCTCAACAAATTCCCATAAGTCTTGTGAGGCAAGCAGGGCTCTCATAGTTATTGTCCAATAGTCATAGTTTTTCCCATTAAATTGTGGGAGATGGGTATTAAAAATACCCATGCTAGTGCTGGTGCTGATGCTGGTGCTGGAGCTAGCCATTCTTGCACTCTAAACTATGCTTCAAAATACTTTACTGTGTATTTAAAATAACTGATTGTCTTCAACAGCAACACAAAAAAACTTGAGAAATACCTTTGAATCTTTCTTGACTGAGTCTTCACTCTGCTGGAGAAGCTGCTGCAGCAAGAAATCCTTCCTTCAGCTTCTTTGACACCTTCAAAGAGCCTGGACAAGCTCTAATACCATGTTGGGAATTTCTGATGATTCCAAACAAAACTGAATAGAGAACAATGCTCTGTTTTTGCACAGGATCTTAACACAGGGAAGCTAAACTTGATTTCTAAAGAACAGAGTTTTCCACACACATAAAAAATCTCTTTGTATTCATTAACCAAAATGCTGTTACAAAAGGATCTTCCTCTTAACCGAGGGATTAAACCAGGAACACTTTAGTTCCAAAAAAAACTTTCACTGTCTCTAGAAAAAAATTACTTTGTTTCAGCTGCAAATTTTTACACTACTGTGTGTAAAAATAAAACTTACATTTACTGTTGTAAAAATCTCTTACATTCACTCGCTCTGCTACATGCTTCATATTGCATTACACATTACATATAAAAAAAAATAAAAAATCATACATCAGTGTTGTTGCGCATTGAATTTCTTGTTTTCAACGAACAACACTAATACACATTACATCTGCACCGCTGTGCATTAAAAATTTGACACTGTTGTGTAAAAGATTTTCTTCATTCTCTCCTTACTCACGCTTTGCTGCGTGGATTCTCCTTGCATATACAATACATGACAACAACAAAAAAAACATAACAAATACTATTACCTATGCCCATACTTCTATGCATGATAAAAAAAACATTAAAATTAAAATTTTACCTACGTTTACCAAACCACTGTAAATTCCATTTATTACTTCACGTGGAGAACTAGCAGTCAAACAAAAACTTTCACGCAATGTCATTTGTTGCAGGCCTGTACGCAGCTTTGTTTCAATCAACGGACATCAACCAACCTTTCAATCGGACGACTGACACTCGATCAAACCACACGACCTTTACGCTCCAGGAAAAAGGTCGTTTTCAAAACTGCTTGAGGACACACGTCAAATGGCGTACTGTATCGTTGCCCCTCCGGAGAATACCACTTGCTCAGCAAAAGCGGTGCGATAAAATTGGTGATTTTTTGCCTGCAATAAATACGTGCAGTTGGAATTACATTTCAACATGGAGTGGGTCGAAGACCGCATATGGTGATCAGAAAGTTCGAGTGATTTTTTTCCCCAAATAATTGACCATGGCAAATGGCAGGAGGAATAATTTCCATAGGCAGGAATGCAATTTCTGTCACAAAAATGCTTATGGCGTGGAACAATCTATGGAAGAAATGGATTTTCACCGAATTTTGGGTAGTGCTTGCATGACAGGTGACTTGCAGTGAATAGAGAGGTTGATTTCCAAGGGGGTTGATGTAAATGCCGAAGATGCCTCTAGATATGCTCTGCTACATTATGCTTCCCGAAATGGTCAAGTTCAAGCTTGCTCCCTTCTCTTTAAGAATGAAGCAATACTTAATAAGAAAATAAGAGGAGGTTAGGCGACTAGTCTGCACCGTACAACATATGCAGGCCATGAAAATGTCGTCAAAATTCTCATTGATGCTGGTGCAAATCTATGTGCTCAAGACTCTGATGGTTGTACTACATTGCATAAGGTTGTTTTTCAAGGACATCATGGCATTGCGAATTTGTTAATGAATGTGAGCACCAAGATTTATGAGATACGAACAATAAGGGACTTTTACCAAGAGACTATCTGTTGGGGCAAACACAATCAACCCATTTTTTTGAAGTCAACGTCATACAACCTGAGAACTCCGTGGTGGAGATCATGTCAACAGACGATTTGTATTTATCATGTTTGTGGTGAGCGTGGAGCTACATGTATGATAACTGATCCTTGATCGAGAGGAATTTGCATGATGAGATATTCAATGTGACCTATTTGGGGTGTTGTTGGAGAGTGTATTCCAACATCTCGAGCAATGGAACGGACTGGTGTAGCGTGCAACAATGGTCGATCTATTTGACTTCAACCCATGAGGTGTGGTGAGTTTGGAGCTCCCATGACTCCTCAAGATTACCCCGATGGTAATCATAGAAATCTTTGGTCATTATAAAATGAAATGTGGTTCTCAATTGTAAGAATAGCATGTTGTTTATATATAATAGAATTTTCTTGGAATTGATTAATAATATATTGAGTCTAGCCAACTCAATATGATGTGTAGTGATTTGGATAGAACTGGCTACTCTAACAAATCACTTGTGTGAATATGGAAATCCAAGATAACTATTAGACAAATGCCAAAGATAATGTTGAAGATGATATGAAAAATTCAAAAGAGGAGGCAAAGGAGCTACATCAAAAATTAAGGGAGGATGGACAACTAAGTTAAATTTTGTGTGAGTTTGTGGAATAGACTCACTAGGATGATGTATTAGAGTCACACACTATAATTATAACAAATCTACATGTCATAGATTGCTTTGTAATGGTTAGGTTGTGGTCTTGAAATGTTTTATGTACTTGCTGTAAGGCCCAGAGAGGCATGCATACCCTTTGTTATGTGTTCCCTCTGTAAGAGAGTTTTAACACCCTGGAAGAGTGTGTCATGCGAGATGGATACACTTGGGTCGGCCATATTGGTTTTAGACTCCATGAGGTGAAATTTTATGGCTAGGGGGTGTTCATCGAGAGGTTGGATGAACCATGTATGTGAAGGACTTCCTATTAGACTGGCAGTTGCAAAGGTTGGGAACCCATGCATTCCAGTAGATCGTTGTTCCTTTATATGGACATCGACAACTGCATGAACAAGGTACAAGGTGTAATTACGACACTCGACCAGATGTAGATTTTGCACATTGATATCGAGACAAGTACTCATTAAGGGGGTGCATTGAAATATTAATTCCTACTTCTCTCAGTTGTGACTTTCTATGTAAAGAGTTTGTTCCTATTCTATAGGAGTGGTTTCCCTAGTTTGGTATGTGGTTGAGATATTCTCTCAACCAACAAATTGTATTTCCAAGATAGTTTTCCTATCTTGAGACAATATTCTTGTATATATGTAATATTATATTTGATTAATGGTGAGAGAAGATAGTTTTCACTATCAGATTTGATCAAGATGATGAAGGATTAGTGCTTAAATCAGCCCAAGCCATTAGTCTTCCTAAAGAGTACATACTAATCTCCCAAGATTCACTCAAGAATAACTACAATCTATTAAGAATAATTATCAAAAATAAACAAGCATGAAGCATATCACCATACATCATGCTTTGGAATTCAACTTATAGTATCTTTAAACTTGCAATGATTGATTCAATCTAGTTGAACATAATCAACCATTACCTTACATTATTGTGACACTTGGAATCTCTTAACGCAATACAATACAAGAATCAAAGGACATGGCAAATCTATGGTTATTAGTCAAATTATGATTAGTTGCACATTTAAACTGATCCACTCAAGAATAACTGCAATCTATTAAGAATAATTATCAAAAATAAACAAGCATGAAGCATAGCACCATACATCATGCTTTGGAATTCAACTTATAGTATCTTTAAACTTGCAATGAATGATTCAATCTAGTTGAGCATAATCAACCATTACCTTACATTATTGTGACACTTGGAATCTCTGAACACAATACAATACAAGAATCAAAGGACATGGCAAGTCTGTGGTTATTAGTCAAATTATGATTAGTTGCTTGTTTAAAATGAATCACCAGTAATCCCTGCAAGAACATAATCCATCCATGAAATGATGGAAGTGATTTGCATCCCTCACTATAATTTTTCGTCTCAAAATCATGGAGATCAACTTAGTGGCACTGTGGTAGTCATCACAGACACGGAGATTTTCTGTGATTTGGTTAGGAGTATCAGGTTTTGTACTAATAGATCCAAAGGCAATGGCTAGCTCCTCATTGTGACTGCCAAGCATTTGTCCCTTTTCCTCCTCCACATTGTGGAGAACAACATCCGTGTTAGCTGAATACCCTGCTTCCTTCATCTGCCCAGCCAAGCTCTCCAACATTGCGTGAATTTCCTCAGAGCTACATAAAATGTATGATATTTGTGCTTTATCTCAATGAAGCTCCATCCTGATCACTTTTTCAAACCCCTAGCTTTCATCATTCTTTTTCAAACTTGTTGAAAATTAAAATTTTAATTCAGCAAAAACAATTAACAGTTCCCAACCCACCCTGAAAATATATACTCCAACGTTGTTAAATAAGGCTTGTGTATACATTGAGATGCAGGGAAATTTGACCTTTGTTGGAGATCAGATGCACAGCTAGTTTAAAAAAAATACACAGCAGATAAATCAAGCACATAAAGACACAGAAATTAACGTGGTTCACCCAACCAATCTGGGCTACATCCACACAACATAGGCATCGGCAATCTTATTAATAAAACAGGAGATTACATAATTAAATCCTCACAAAACTCTCACCCTCATAGCAAAGAATCCGAATGGTTGTCTGTTATATAGCAAAGAGGATCTAACTGCCTCATAAATCCTCTAAACTCAAATTTAGGATGCATTAACTCCCTCCCAACAAACTGGAGTTAATCTAGCAACACAATTTCTATTGTTGTCACCTACTTAGATTTTTGCCTATTTTACTCCAAATAGAAAATCTCAACAATCTCCACCTTGAAAACAATTAGCCTGATGCCCTGTTATTATTATTTTATCTTTTCTGCAAGCCAAGAGAAGCCAAACACCAGTGTAGCTTCTCTAACAAAACTGGTTTCGTGAACATTTCTGCACAATTCTCCTTTGTATGCACCTTTTCAAGAGAGACTCCCCTTTCAGTGATAACCTGTCTTACAAAATGGTACTTGATCGGTATATGCTTTGATTTACTATGATAGGCCGGATTCTTAGCCAAATGTATTGCACTTTGACTGTCACAAAATAACTTGATGTTGTCCTGCAACCTACCAAATTCACCAAACAAACATTTCAACCAAATCGCTTCTTTGCAAGCATGAGAAGCAGCAATGTATTCTACTTCAGTAGTGGATAAAGCAACAATGTTCTGTAGCTTTGACATCCAGCTGATAGCTACACCTGCAAGAGTAAAGACATACCCTGAAGTTGACTTTCTCCTATCCAATTCACCTGCAAAATCGGAATCAACATATCCGCAAACAAATTCACTACTCTTATTGTAAGTGATACAATAAGTACTTGTGCCTCTCAAATACCAAAGCACCCATTTCACTGTTGACCAGTGTTCTTTACTCGGATTTGCCATATACCTGCTGACAACCCCAACTACATGTGAAATATTTGGTCGAGTACAAACCATCGCATACATTAAACATCCTACTACATTGGCATATGGAATTCGAGACATATAATCCTTTTCTTCATCTGTCTTAGGACATAAAATCAAAGAAAGCTTAAAATGGGAAGCTAAAGGGACTGACACAGGCTTCACATTATTCATACCAAATCTCAAAAGTATTTTCTCAATATACTTTTGTTGTGATAGCCATAGCTTACCATTGCTCCTGTCTCTGAAAATCTCCATGCCTAAAATCTGTCTTGCTGCTCCTAGATCTTTCATATCAAATGTCCTTACCATCTGAGCCTTCAACTTGTTGATTTCTTCTATGCTTTTGCTTGCTAAAAGCATATCGTCAACATACAATACTAAGATAATGAATATGCCATTTTTCAATTGCTTAAAATAAACACAATGATCATATTCACTTCTAACATATTTCTGACTCAACATGAAAGAATTAAACTTCTTATACCACTGCCGAGACGACTGCTTCAGGCCATATAATGACTTCTTGAGCCTGCAGACAAATTTCTCATTGTGATGTTGAACAAACCCTTCTGATTGTTCCATATATATTTCCTCATCTAAGCCTCCATGTAGAAATGCAGTCTTAACATCTAATTGTTGCAACTCTAAATCAAACAAAGCCACTAATGCTAACACAATTCTAATTGAAACAATTTTAACCATTGGCGAAAAAATCTCATGAAAGTCAATACCAGCTTTCTGAGACAACCCTTTTGCAAACAGTCGCGCTTTGTACCTGTCTTCTGTATCATTCACACCTCGTTTCAGCTTGAAGACCCATTTACACCCCACAGTTTTCCTGCCTTTCAGAAGCTCCACCAGATCCCATGTGCCGTACTTACTCAATGCCATCATTTCGTCCTTCATGGCTGCTTTCCACTTGTCACTTTTCGAACCTTCTATTGCTTCCTGATAGCACAGAGGTTCATTGTCATTAGCTGTAAATGCAACAGAAGTGACATAATCATCATACTTTCTCGGTGGCCGTTTGATTCTTGTCAACCTCCTTAAGGATGTATCTAGTGCTTCCTCAATTGGCTGACTACCCTCTATAGGAACTTCTTGCCGATCAGTCTCTGAGACCTGTTCATGATCTAAACCTGAACCCTGTTCATATTTTAATTCTAAAACATATTCATGACTAGTATCTGAACTATGGTCATCATGACTATCGTTAGAAATGCTATCAAACTGAATGTGCTGAAAGTCAGATACATCATCCTCTTTCAATCTATTATCTACATCTAACTATACAAGAGAGGATTCATTAAACTTTACATCTCTGTTGATGATGATTTTGCGGGTAGTAGGATCCCACAATCTATATCGCTTTGTTCCAACACCATACCCAACAAAGATATACCTTTTAGACTTTGGATCTAACTTAGCTCGCTGATGTTTAGGCACTAGAGCATATGCATCATAACCAAACACTCTGAGTTTAGAATAGTCACAAGGGTGTCCTTTCCATACCTCTTGCGGAATCTTGCAATCTATCACCGTCGACAGAGATCGGTTTATCACATAACAAGTTGTTGCCACCACTTCCGTCCACAACTCCTTTTGCAACCCGGCGTTACTTAGCATACTCCTTGCTCTCTCAAGAAGAGTCCTGTTCATGCGTTCCGCAACTCCATTTTGCTGAGGAGTATAAACCGTGGTCTTATGCCTCTCGATGCCTGCATCCTTGCAATAGCTGTCAAAATCCTTGGAAGTAAATTCACCACCATTGTCAGTTCTTAAACACTTTATTGTTCTACCAGTGTTGTTTTCTACCAATGCTCTAAACTGCTTGAAAACTGAAAAAAACATCAGACTTTCT
>APFE030778022.1:172781-192907 GCA_000404065.3 Pinus taeda
TTGTTTTCCAAGATGGCGAGCTCTTTGTCTGATGTAGGCTTTTCTAGGTCACTGTCTCCTTCTCCGACACACACTCCTTTCCACAACTCATTGAAGATGAGTGTGTGTTGTATCATCCGGGACCAGTCAGGATAGTTCTCCTTGCTAGTGAGAACTATTCCTATCATAGAGATGATTGAATGCATTCTGTAAAAGATTACTTATGTTGATATAAAAAACTTTTGCTGATAGACTAATACTTCTGATGGCAAAAAAAAATTGCTCTTATGAAGAAAAAACTTCTGCTGCTATACAGTCAAATTGTTCTCAATGGGGTAAAAAGATTTCAAAGTCTTTATGCACTATATTTTCTTTCAATGTCTCTGTAAAATATCCTTCATAACACCTCCCCTTTTTCTTCTTTAAACAAAAACCATTCTATATATATATATATATATATTTACAGCACCAACTTCCCAAAACTCCTCAATAACCATAATAATTTATATACCACCACACATCCCTTATATTCCTTATAATTAACAAACTCAAAACAGGGGATACGAATTCACTTAAACCAACGAGGCTTTGACTTTAGGAATTGGATGGCTTTGAAAATAAAATCAAACTTTTCACCTTGACATTATGGGGAGAATATGGGTGAATGAAATATTCACTTTAACGTGAACTACAATGCACACGCTCTAGCAAACCTGAATTACACTTGGACTCCACCGCTTGCGTTGATAGATCAGAGTTCTATGACTCTTATCACAAATCCGCAGATGGAATACATTCACCAGCATTCGTTGGAACAACTTGTATCAGGCAGCATTTAAAATTCGATATCAGGTAGATTCAAAACATTTGTTGGATCGTATACCATTCACCAACATTCGTTGGAACAGCTTCAAAATGTATCAGGCAGCATTTAAAATTTGATATCAGGCAGCATTTAACAGTCGATATCAGGCAGCATTTAACAGTTGATATCACGGCTCTGGAATCTCGACTCTCGATAAATGGGAGCGCAACATATACTATTATCTCCAGCACTACTTAGGTAGCCAAACGAAACCTATCCGGTTCTGTTAAAATTCAATGGGATAAAAACCCTTGATAGTCATTCTCTCAACACAGAATCGGTGTGCAAGCGATTTACAGCAGAAGGCATGGATGTTAGTAATGTAGAGATAGAGGATGGACTCTCCCACGATTTCGTCGTGATAAATGGAGTTTGTAACTGAAAATATCTGGACAGGCAGTTATCCCCAGTCTCAAGCAGTAACCCAAACGTTCACAATGTCTCAAGCATTATGAGAGTATGGGATAGTCTCAGGCGTTATGAGAGTATGGGACAGAACTCATCGAATGCAAAACGTTCACCATACCATGTCAGGCAGAAAGCAGTGGACAGAGAGCAGAAGGCAGTGGACAGAGGACAAAGGAGTTACAAAGCACACTAAAAAAGGAACCTGGGACCTGTGCTTTGATACAATGTCAGGCCAGGAGTAACTCCAGAAAAATTGATTCATTTATTCCATTAGGTAGCTATTTTTTATATACATGAATGTGATCGTTCAGTTCATCTTCTTGATGACTGTTCACATTCAAATTCTCCCAATTGCTGAGGATTAGGTGTCAACAGAATTCAAGGTGAGTTCATTTAGCTCCCTCAAATTGCCAATTGCTTCAGGTATGCCACCAATGAAATTGTTTTCATTCAGGGAAAGTTTTTCCAGCTTCGTCCAATTTCCAATTCCTTCAGATATCGCACCACTGAAACTGTTAGAACTCATGGTGAGTATTTTCAGCTCCCTCCAATTGCCAATTGCTTCAGGTATGCCACCACTAAAATTGTTGTCATTCAGGGAAAGTTTTTCCAGCTTCGTCCAATTTCCAATGCCTTCAGGTATCGCACCACTGAAACTGTTAGAACTCATGGTGAGTACTTTCAGCTCCCTCAAATTGCCAATTGCTTCAGGTTTTCCTCCAATGAAATTGTTGTCATTCAAGGGAAAAAATTTCGAGCTTCGTCCAATTGCCAATGCCTTCAGGTATCGCACCACTGAAACTGTTAGAACTCATTGTGAGTAATTTCAGCGCCCTCCAATTGCCAATTTCTTCAGGTATGCCACCACTAAAATTATTGTCATTCAGGGAAAGTTTTTCCAGCTTCGTCCAATTGCCAATGCCTTCAGGTATCGCACCACTGAAACTGTTAGAACTCATGGTGAGTACTTTCAGCCCCCTCCAATTGCTAATTGCTTCAGGTAAGCCATCACTGAAATTGTTGCCATCGCAGAAAAGCTTTTCGAGCTTTGTCCAATTGCCAGTGCCTTCAGGTACCGCACCACTGAAACTGTTAAAACTCATGGTGAGTACTTGCGGCTCCCTCCAATTTCCAATTGCTTCAGGTATGCCACCACTAAAATTGTTGTCATTCAGGGAAAGTTTTTCCAGCTTCGTCCAATTGCCAATGCCTTCAGGTATCGCACCACTGAAACTGTTATAACTCATGGTGAGTACTTTCAGCTCCCTCCAATTGCCAATTGCTTCACGTAAGCCACCACTGAAATTGTTGCCATCGCAGAAAAGCTTTTCGAGCTTTGTCCAATTGCGAATGCCTTCAGGTAATGCACCACTGAAACTGTTAGAACTCATGGTGAATACCTTCAGCTCCCTCCAATTGCCAGTTGCTTCAGGTATGCCACCACTAAAAATTGTTGTCATTCAAGGAAAGTTTTTCCAGCTTCATCCAATTGCCAATGCCTTCAGGTATTGCACCACTGAAACTGTTAGAACTCATGGTGAGTACTTTCAGCCCCCTCCAATTGCCAATTGCTTCAGGTATGGAACCAATGAAATTGTTGTCCTTTAGAGAAAGTTTTTCCAGCTTCGTCCAATTGCCAATCACTTCAGGTATCACACCATTGAAACTGTTAGAACTCATGGTGAGTATTTTCAGCTCCCTCCAATTGCCTATTGCTTCACGTAAGCCACCACTGAAATTGTTGCCATCGCAGAAAAGCTTTTCGAGCTTTGTCCAATTGCCAATGCCTTCAGGTATCGCACCACTGAAACTGTTAAAACTCATGGTGAGTACTTTCAGCTCCCTCCAATTGCCAATTACTTCAGGTATGCCACCACCAAAATTGTTACAATCGAGGGAAAGCTTTTCGAGCTTTCTCCAATTGCCAATGGTTTCAGGTATGGCACCACTGAAATTGGTATCACTCAAGGTGAGTACTTTGAGCTCCCTCAAATTTCCAATTGCTTCAGGTATGCCACCATTGAAATTGTTGTCATTAAGAGAAATTTTTTCCAGCTTCGTCCAATTGCCAATCACTTCAGGTATCACACCATTGAAACTGTTAGAACTCATGGTGAGTATTTTCAGCTCCCTCCAATTGCTAATTGCTTCAGGTAAGCCATCACTGAAATTGTTTCCATCGCAGAAAAGCTTTTCGAGCTTTGTCCAATTGCCAGTGCCTTCAGGTATCGCACCACTGAAACTGTTAAAACCCATGGTGAGTACTTGCGGCTCCCTCCAATTTCCAATTGCTTCAGGTATGCCACCACTAAAATTGTTGTCATTCAGGGAAAGTTTTTCCAGCTTCGTCCAATTGCCAATGCCTTCAGGTATCGCACCACTAAAACTATTAGAACTCATGGTGAGTACTTTCAGCTCCATCCAATTGCCAATTGCTTCACGTAAGCCACCACTGAAATTTTTGCCATCGCAGAAAAGCTTTTCGAGCTTTGTCCAATTGCCAATGCCTTCAGGTATCACAACACTGAAACTGTTAGAACTCATGGTGAATACCTTCAGCTCCCTCCAATTGCCAATTGCTTCAGGTATGCCACCACTAAAATTGTTGTCATTCAAGGAAAGTTTTTCCAGCTTCGTCCAATTGCCAATGCCTTCAGGTATCGCACCACTAAAACTGTTAGAACTCATGGTGAGTACTTTCAGCCCCCTCCAATTGCCAATTGCTTCAGGTATGGCACCAATGAAATTGTTGTCATTCAGAGAAATTTTTTCCAGCTTCGTCCAATTGCCAATCACTTCAGGTATCACACCATTGAAACTGTTAGAACTCATGGTGAGTACTTTCAACTCCCTCCAATTGCCAATTGCTTAACGTAAGCCACCACGGAAATTGTTGCCATCGCAGAAAAGATTTTCGAGCTTTGTCCAATTGCCAATGCCTTTAGGTATCGCACCACTGAAACTGTTAGAACTCATGGTGAATACCTTTAGCTCCCTCAAATTGCCAATTGCTTCAGGTTTGCCACCAATGAAATTGTTGTCATTCAAGGGAAAAAATTTCGAGCTTCGTCCAGTTGCCAATGCCTTCAGGTATCGCACCACTGAAACTGTTAGAACTCATGGTGAGTAATTTCAGCACCCTCCAATTTCCAATTGCTTCAGGTATGCCACCACTAAAATTGTTGTCATTCAGGGAAAGTTTTTCCAGCTTCGTCCAATTGCCAATGCCTTCAGGTATCGCACCACTGAAACTGTTAGAACTCATGGTGATTACTTTCAGATCCCTCCAATTGCTAATTGCTTCAGGTAAGCCATCACTGAAATTGTTGCCATCGCAGAAAAGCTTTTCGAGCTTTGTCCAATTGCCAGTGCCTTCAGGTATCGCACCACTGAAACTGTTAAAACTCATGGTGAGTACTTGCGGCTCCCTCCAATTGCCAATTGCTTCAGGTATTCCACCACCAAAATTGTCACAATCGAGGGAAAGCTTTTCAAGCTTTCTCCAATTGCCAATGGTTTCAGGTATGGCACCACTGGAATTGGTATCACTCAAGGTGAGTACTTTGAGCTCCCTCAAATTGCCAATTGCTTCAGGTATGCCACCATTGAAATTGTTTCCATCCAGGGAAAGTTTTGCGAGCCTTCTCAAATTGCCAATGGTTTCAGGTATAACACCACTGAAATTGGTATCACTCAAGGTGAGTACTTTCAGCTCCCTCAAATTGCCTATTGTTTCAGGTATGCCACAAATGAAACTGTCGTTGAGGGAAAGTTTTTCGACCTTTCTCAAATTGCCGATGGCTTCATGTATCACATTATTGAAACTGTTACAACTCAGGGTGAGTACTTTCAGCTCCCTCAAATCTCCAATCGCTGCGAGTAGTGCACCATTGAAATTGTTATAACTCAGGGTGAGTACTTTCAGCTCTCTCCAATTTCCAATTGCTTTAGGTATGCCACCACCAAAATTGTTGCCATCGAGGGAAATCTTTTTGAGCTTTCCAAAATTGCCAATGGCTTCAGGTATCGTACCACTAAATTTGTTATTACTCAGATTGAGTTCTTTCAGCTCCCGCAAATTGCCCATTGCTTCAGGTATTTTACCACTGAAACTTCCTCCTAGGGAAAGCTTTTCGAGATTTCTCAAATTGCCGATGGCTTCAGGTATGGGGCTGCTGAAGTTGTTGAAATTGTAATTTCAACTGCAGCTACAATTGAACAGTGGCGTGCAGTTAATTCTGGAAACCAGGCAGTTTTTTCCCCGCTCCACCTTTCACGCAGCGTGGTATTCCTTGGAGGGGCTCCGATCACACTCACCTGTTGACGTGTGTCTATGGGAACTGTTTCAAAACAACCATTTCCCCGCAAGTAAAGTTAGTTTGGTTCGACTGAGCGATAGCCGTCTGATTGAAAAGCCATTTCCCAGCAGGTAAAGTTAGTTTGGTTCGACTGAGCGATAGCCGTCCGATTGAAGGATGGTGGATGTTCGGTTGATTGAACCCAAATTTGCGTACAGTCTAGCACATAGAGCTTGAATTGAAGTTTTGGGTTTGACCGCGGGTTTTCCAGTAAAATAATTAAAGTGATTTAGTTCGGTTCATATAATGTAGGTAAAAAATTTAATTTTAATGTTTTATATTTTTCACGGGAGTATGGGTGTAGTTTTTGTTTTTTACGGCAGAAGTAAAAAACATATATGTCATGTTCTGTGTTTTTTATTGTATATGCAATGAACTTGTAATGCAAAGTGAAGCTCCCTGCAGCGAAGGAGAATTCTTTTGGCAGGTTGATTGAAATGAAACACATGTTTGGTTGTTAGTTGAGTGAAATGTAATTTTTTTTATGCAATGCAAGGGAAGCACATGCGCGAGTAAAGTTACACAACAGTGTAAGAAAAATTGGTATGCAGAGAAAGTTTTTTTGTTTGTTGATTAATATGAAATGTAATACTCTGCAGCAAATGTAAAAGAGATTTTTACAGTAGTAAATGTATGTTTTATTTTTACACACAATAGTGTAAAAATTTGGAGCTGAAACAGAGTAAATTTTCAGGAGAAGACAGAGTAAATGTGTTTTTGTATGGAACTCGAAGTTCTTGGTGAGTGAATTGGAAGTTCTTGGTGAATCCCTCTGTTAAGAGGAAGACCCTTTTGTATCAGGGAGTTTTAATGAATACAAGTTTTTATGTGTGTTGCTGAAACTCTGTCCTCTGGAAATAATTTTTTTTTGGCTTCCCTGTGTTAAGATCCCGTGTTAAAAACAGAGCATCATTCTTTGTTAAGTTTTTGTTTGGAATTACCAGAAATTCCCAAGATTGGTATCAAAGCTTGTCCAGGGTTTTTTAAGGTGTCAAAGAAGTTTAAGGAAGGATTTTTGCTGTAGCAGCTTCTCCAGCAGAGTGAAGATTCAGTCAAAAGAATCCAAGGTATTTCTCAAAGTTTTTTTTGTGTTGATGTTCAGAACAGTCAGTTATTTTTAAATACACAGTCAGGTATTTGAAACATAGTTAAGAGTGCAAGAATGGTTGGCTCCAGCACCAACACTAGCATGGGTATGTGTAATACTCAACTCCCACAATTTAATGGGAAAAACTATGACTATTGGGCAATAACCATGAGAGCCCTGTTTGCCTCACAAGACTTATGGGAATTTGTTGAGGATGGTTTTGAAGAACCAACAGATGAAAATGAGTTTAATAATTTAACTCGGACAAAGAAAGAATGGTTGAAGAGCTATAAGAAGAAGGATTCTAAATCCCTCCTCTTCTTATATCAAGCAGTTCATGAGAGTGTGTTTCCAAGGATAGCAGCAACCAAGACATCTAAAGAAGCATGGAAAACTATCAAGACAGCCTATCAAGGCATGGAGAAAGTGAAGACAGCAAAACTACAGTTACTGAGGAGAGATTTTGAGAATCTATGCATGAAGGAGTCAGATAATATTGACTCATTCTTCACACAAGTGATTGGTCTAGTCACACAAATAAGGTCTCATGGAGAGATTCTTGAAGAAAGGAGGATTGTGGAGAAACTATTGAGGGTCCTACCCTCAAATTTCGATGTGATTGTCACCACCATAGAAGAGACAAAGGATCTCACAAACTTCTCAGTTGATGAACTACATGCATCACTGATAACACATGAGCAGAGATTGAGTAGAAATGAAAATTCATCTCTAGAACATGCCTTCAAGACCCAGATGTCCTTTGGAAGAGGAAGAGGTCAAGGCAAGGGAAACAAGAGAGGAAGAGGCAGAAGCCAAAACAGAGGTGGAAGAAACAGTCTAGCAAATGCTCAAGGAAGAGGCAGCAATCCAAATCAGAACCAAGGTCAAGGCAACAACCAACAAAGTGGACAACATCATGCTCAAAGACAAAGGTATGAAAAATCCAATGTCCAATGTTATTATTGTAAAACATATGACCACTATGCAAATGAATATAGGAAGAAGCAGCATGATATGAATAATAGATCTAGTGCAAATTTCACTAGAGAAAATATCAGCCAAGAGAATTTATTGTTAGCTTGTAATATGGTTGAAACAAAGAGTGATGATATATGGTTTCTAGACTCTGGTTGCAGTAATCATATGACAAGAAACATAGCCCTATTTTCAAAGTTAGATCAGAGTGTGAAGTCACAAGTCACACTTGGGACTGATAGTAAAGTTTCTGTTATGGGAAAATGTGAAGTAAATATCTTAACAAGGAAAGGTGAAAAGAAAACCATAGCAGATGTCTATTATGTTCCTGGAATGAAATGTAACCTCTTAAGTATTGGACAGCTTGTTCAAAAGGGTTACAATGTTTTATTTGATAATGATGTATGCACCATCATGGATAGAAAACCCAACAAACTATGTATTGTTGAAGTGAAAATGACAAGGAACAGGATGTTTTCTCTCAGGATAAAAGCAATTTTAAAAAGTGGAGTTGAAATTGCAGCAATTACTCAAGAGGCTTTCCAAAGCGAACCAAAGGATGAAAATTGGTTGTGGCACTTGAGATTTGGACATCTCAACTTTGGAGGTCTTAACTTGTTGCATAGAAAAGGAATGGTAAGAGATTACCATTGATAGAGAAACCAGACAGCCTTTGTGAAGGTTGTATCTTGGGGAAACAACACAGAGAAAGTTTTCCATAGGGAAAAGCATAAGGGAAAAAACACCCTTAGAAATTGTCCACTCAAATTTATGTGGACCGATGCAAACTCCATCACTTACAGGCAGCCAATATATATTAACATTCATTGATGATTTTACTAGAAAAACTTGGATATATTTTTTGAAGAACAAAAGTGAAGTGTTTGAAAAATTTTGAAATTTCAAAACACTTGTAGAAAGTCAAAGTGGGCTGCATATCAAAGTTTTAAGAACTGATAGAGGAGGTGAGTATATCTCCAAAGAATTTCTACGTTTTTGCAGAGAAAATGGAATTCATAAACAGTTTACCACCAGGTACACACCGCAACAAAATGGAGTTGCCGAAAGGAAGAATAGGACAATCATGGATATGGCGAAGAGCATGCTAAAGGAAAAGCATTTGCCAAATGATTATTGGGCTGAAGTTGTACACTGTGCAACGTATATTTTAAATAGATGCCCTAAAAAAGCAGTCATGAACAGAGTGCCGAAAGAAGCATGGAGTGGGAGAAAACAAAGAGTCACCCACATGAAAGTTTTTGGATGTGTGGCTTATGCACACATTCCAGATCAGCTAAGGAAGAAGTTGGACAGCAAAGGGGAGAAATGTATTTTCATTGGATACAATGAGGAATCCAAAGCTTATAGATTGTATAACCCATCCACCAAGAAGTTTTTTGTGAGTAGATATGTTCAGTTCATTGAGGAGGAAGCCTTGGATGGAAGCATAGAGAAAACAGTGAATGTAAAAAACTCTTTGTCCCATGATGAAGATGATGAGGAGATGGCTGAAATACATCCCCAAACAGCAACGCCAACACAAGGGCAGCAACTGACACCCTTAAGGAGAAATGAATGTGTTTCTCCAAGCACACCACAAGGAGGAAATTCAAGTGCTTCTTCAAGCACTTGTACACCAAATGAAAGAGGTAAGAAGTTCAGAAATTTAAGTGACATTTATGATGAAGGTATGAATTCTTTGTTTGCTTTATATTGTCATGTTGATGATCCTGTTCATTTCGAAGAAGCAATTAAAGATAAGAAATGGATAGAAGCTATGGATGAGGAGATCAATGCCATAGAAAGAAACAAGACATGGGATTTAGTTGAATTACTAAAAGGAAAAGAAGTCATTGGAGTTAAATGGGTTTACAAGACCAAGAGTAATGCTGAAGGCAAAATAAAAAGACACAAGGCAAGGCTTGTTGTCAAAGGATATAAGCAGCAGTATGGGAGAGACTATGAGGAAACTTTCGCATCGGTTGCTAGAATGGAAACCGTGAGAGAAGTGTTGTTCATAGCAGCACAAAACAAGTGGAAAGTTTACCAAATGGACGTGAAGTTAGCATTCCTAAATGGAGTGTTAATGGAAGAGGTTTACATTGAACAACCTCTAGGCTATGAAAAGAAAGGCCAAGAGCACAAAGTGTGCAGATTGAAGAAAGCTCTTTATGGGCTGAAGCAAGCGCCAAGAGCATGGTATAGTAGGATAGATTCCTATCGACTGGAAAATGGATTTGAAAAGTGTGAGGGAGAACCCACCCTCTACATTAAAGAAAATGATGGTAAATTTTTAATTGTTGTGTTATATGTTGATGATGTTATTTTCACAGGTAATGATGATTATCTTATTGAGAATTTCAAAGCAGTCATGAAAGAGGAATTTGAGATGACTGACATGGGTTTGCTGAGATACTTCTTAGGAATAGAAACAGAACAAAGTGGAAATGGGATTTTTATCTCACAAGAAAAATATGTAAACGAAGTGTTGGAAAGATTTAATATGTAGGAAAACAAGGCAACAATCACTCCCACAGTGATGGGATTAAAACTCAGCAAAGAGGACAACAGCAAGGATTTTGATCCTAGTTTATACAAGAGCATAGTTGGCAGCCTCATGTATTTGACTGCAACTAGGCCGAACATAATGCATGCTGTTAGTTTGATTTCCAGATTCATGGAGAGGCAAAAAGAAGCACATTGGCAGGCAGCAAAAAGAATTATGTGGTATGTTGAAGGTACTAAAAGGATTGGTATTTTATATACTACTTCAGAATGTTCCGATTTAATTGGATACACTGATAGTGATTGGGCTGGAAGTGTAGATGATCGGAAAAGCACATCCGGTTATGTTTTTCACATGGGTTCAGGAGCTATTTCACGGGCTTCTAAAAAATAGCCTATTGTAGCGTTGTCTACAGCAGAGGCAGAATATGTGGCAGCTACAGCAGCAGCATGTCAAGCAGTTTGGATGAGAAGAATGTTAAGGAGTTTATGCCAAGAGCAAGTAAAAACAACTGTGATTTTTTGTGACAATATCTCAACTATTGCATTATCTAAGAATGTTGTGTTTCATAAGAGAACGAAGCACATTGACACAAGGTTTCATTACATCAGGGAATTGGTAAACAGTGGAGAAATCGTTTTACAACACTGCAGAACTCAGGAGCAGGTTGCTGATATTCAGACCAAACCATTGGGGCAGAAAATTTTTTAATTTTTGAGGAAATGTCTAGGTATGACTGATAACCTAGTAGTTGAAATTAAAGGGGAGTGTTGAAATTGTAATTTCAACTGCCGCTACAGTTGAATAGTGGCGCGCAGTTAATTCCGGAAACCAGGCAGTTTTTTCCCCGCACCACCTTTCATGCAGCGTGTTGTTCCTCGGAGGGGCTCCGATCACACTCACCTGTTGATGCGTGTCCACGGGAACTGTTCCAAAACAACCATTTCCCCGGCAGGTAAAGTTTGTTTGGTTCGACTGAGCGATAGCCGTCCAATTGAAAGGATGGTGGATGTCCGTTTATTGAAGCCAAAGCTGCGTACAGTCCAGCACATGGAGCTTGACGTGAAGTTTTGGGTTTGACCTCCGGTTTGCCAGTAAAATAATTAAAGAAATTTATTTCGGTTCATATAATGTAGGTAAAAATTTTAGTTTTATTGTTTTATATTTTTCACAGGAGTATGGGTGTAGTTTTTGTTTTTTATGGCAGAAGTAAAAAACATATATGTCATGTTCTGTGTGTTTTATTGTATATGCAATGAACTTGCAATGCAAAGTGAAGCTCACCGCAGCGAAGGAGAATTCTTTTGGCAGGTTGATTGAAATGAAACACATGCAGCAGCATGTATGTTTGGTTGTTCGTTGAGTGAAATGTAATTTTTTTTATGCAATGCAAGGGAAGCACGTGCGTGAGTAAAGTTACACAGCAGTGTAAGAAAATTGGTATGCAAAGAAAGTTTTTTCTTTGTTTGTTGATTAATATGAAATGTAATACTCTACAGCAAATGCAAAAGAGATTTTTACAGTAGTAAATGTAAGTTTTATTTTTACACACAATAGTGTAAAAATTTGGAGCTGAAACAGAGTAAATTTTCAAGAGAAGATAGAGTAAATGTTTTTTTTTTTATGGAATTGGAAGTTCTTGGTGAATCCCTCTGTTAAGAGGAAGATCCTTTTGTATCAGGAAATTTTAATGAATGCAAGTTTTTATGTGTGTTGCTGAAACTTTGTCCTCTAGAAACACTTTTTTTTGGCTTCCCTGTGTTAAGATCCCATGTTAAAAATAGAGTATCATTCTCTATTCAATTTTTGTTTGGAATTACCAGAAATTCCCAACAGAAACGATTGTAACTCAAGGTAAGTACTTTCAGCTCGCTCAAGTTGGCAATCGCTTTAGGTATGCCGCTAGTGAAATAGTTGTTATCCAGGGAAAGGTACTCGAGCTTACTCAAAGTGGCAATGCCCTTAGGGATGGTACCTTCCAATATTTGTGCCACATGTGCCGCAATATTTATGCAAGCCACTCTGGTGTTTTTGCAAATAATGCCATACCACTGCAAACAAATGTTCTTTGAGTTCCCAACTGTCCAGCTGGACAGCAGTTCATATGGATCGGATGTTATTGCCTTTCTCAATGACAAAAGACCCTCCACATCTGCTTTGTCGTAACCCGCCACGTCGATGGATGCTGCTGATGAGAATAGAGGAGCTGAATCCTGAAGCACGCATTCTCTGGAAACAGAACCACTTCCACTTCCACCCCACGTGTGGCCATAGAGGCGATGAATAGAGGAGAAGCAAAATGGCTTCCCTGAGCTAGCAACGGCTGTTGTGGTTTCCAGAGTCAGAAAGCAGAGAAAAATCAGAATAATAACCGAATTCATCACCTGTAATAATTAATAACAATTAGCGTGTATTTTAGTGATCGAATTCATCGCTTCGAGTGGTGTACTGACCGAATCATCGCTTGCAATAATTAATAAATGAAACAAAACAAGCTACTCAGCCTCCATATCAACAAAGCAGTAAAGGAAAATAGATGCCACCCTTTAAAAATCTGCAAGAATACATCTATCTCTCATAACCCTTTTGTGGATGATATTATTTTGTTTGGTATGTTATGTAGACTTACTTGGTTATGTTTTCATGATATCTTAAGAAATTTTCAAAAGGCTACCGGTTTGCAAATTAACAGGGAAAAGTCAATAATTTATCATAACGATATCAACCAAGAAGTGGTGGACTGGTTATCAGCTCTTTTTGGAGTAAAGACCCAATCGATTAAACAAGGAATTAAATATTTGGGGTACCAGCTTAAAACAAATGGTTATTCTAAAAAGGATTGGAAGTGGGTAATTGATAGATACTACAAGAAGATTTCCTTATGGGAATACAAATGTCTTTCGCTGGCGGGTAGAGTAATCTTGGCGCAATCCGTGTTGAACCAGCTAGTAGTATACTAGTAACACCTGTTCTTTCTTCCTGCGATCATTATTCAAAAAATGGACAAGATTACAGTGAATTTCATTTGGGGAGGTCAAGCGGAAAAAAGGAAATATCATCTCTCAAAATTATCAGATATCTCTATTCCAAAGAGCATGGGAGGATGGGGTCTGCTGAACCTTCGAATTTTCGGAAAGGCTCTATTATGTAAATCATTGTGGAGGTGTATTTTCGGAGAGGGTTCCTGGAGCGAGACTATAAAAAAAAAATATCTGGGCAGAAAGGACTTTTCTCTATGGTTTAGGAAGGGAAGGATTGGCCCCTTTTATAGCTCGTCAATTTGGTTAAGTCTGCATAGGATGGAAGGATATTTCTTGGAAAACTTAACATGGCGTTTTCAAACAGGTAGTAAAATCCTAATCAGTTTTGATCAATTTCTTAGTGGAGACGAGGTAATAAATGTGCCAGAATCATTAATTAACTTTTTCCACAGAAAAGGTTTCTTTTTTTGGGAAAGTTCGATTGCTGGTTGGCAAGGGTCGATCCCTATGTGGAAAGACGCTGAATTTTTGCAAATGTCGAACGATATTGCTAATCTATGGGAGCCCATTAGGACAAGTATTAGAAACTGCAGAATTTTTCGCTCGGAGGGATCTGATGACATTATATGGAAAAATTCAAAGGCGATGAATCTTGTCTGAGTAAAAGATGTTTATCAGAATTTAATTGGGATGAAGGGTTCCCAGCTCGATCCTATTTTTCCTGTGATTTTTTGGAAATTTGAATTCCCATCGAAAATGATCTACTTTTCCTGGTTGTTGTTCCACAACAGAAATCTATCCTGGGAAAATTTGATGAAGCAGGGTTGGCAGGGCCCTGGGTGTTGTCCTATGTGCATATCAGAAGAGGAAAGGAACTGTCATTTATTTTTAAATTGTCAAATAGCTCAGCAACTATGGCAGTCTGTGGAGAATTGGTATGGTGTTCAATATATGCCTCACTTCTCTATTATTGATGCGTTTCTTTGGTGGAGCCAGCAAAAAGATATCTGGAGGCCTTTGTTTATTATCAGCCTTTGGAGCATCTGGAAATGGAGAAACAATTCCATTTTCAATAATAAAAATTTCACATTTATGGATATTTTCTCCAATGTTGTGTCCATATATGACAGTCTCCCTAAGAAGACACTCAAGATTAAAAAAGAAGTCATTTCTATAAGTCCTCAGATGATTCCAGCTTTCCCAAGCGCTTTTTTCGATGGTGCTGAACAGAGAGGCATCTGTGGTTGTGGCGTTTATATTCTTATAAATGAAACCAGTCAATTCAACATCCATTGGAATGGCGGGAAGGGATCAAAGACCAAAGCTGAAGCGATGGCTCTTGCTGGTCTGTTATATTTTTGCTCATTTCTTAACATTCAGCCCGTATCGGTTTTTGGAGACTCAACGGTAATGGTGGACTTTGTGATGGTGGACTTTGTGAAAAAAGAAAATCAACATTTCCAAGCCTCACCTCGTTGGATGGCTGAACAGGATCAGGTCTTTTTGGGATGGAATGGAAGGTTTTTCTATATATCACATTAGCAGGGCTCAAAACCAGCAGGCAGACTCTCTGTCAAAAAAGGGTCTTCTTTCATCACCCGGATTTTGGTTTGTGCAGGTATTTGCTAAGGAGGAAATATTCACTATTCAGGAATTTTCTCCCCCAGTGTTCTAATTTTGTTAAGCAGATTCTCAGATATACTTGATATTATCTTCATATTAGGTATTCTCCAAGTTTTTGTTTTCAGTTTGTAGCGTTTTGTGGATCTTGTATCTGTATAAAGGTGACCTTATTAGTGCAGTCTATCCTATGCCAAGGATATGGACATCATAAAACTTGATGATAGATTATATGTGATGTTTTCTCTCTCTGGAGAGAGATATATGGTCATATTTCAGAAACATATGCATATGTACTTTTTTGTGATATTTTATATCCCTTATATAATACAATATGGCTTTTTTCGTTCTGAAAAAAGTCCCTTCCAGTATACTTAAAGTGAACACTATGTATATGCCACGTTGATATATGCCCCGTGTACAGTGAATTCTACGTATATGCCATGTTGACATGCCATTTTGGATGTTCTCTTTCTTGGTTTTATGCTACCTACTGCTGCTGGATAGCAGATAGCTGGGCACCACGAGGGTGAAAGCACGTTTGCCGGGGTTGTACAACGTCCAGATAGTGATTCGTTGTGAATTATGAATGCGAAAAAGCTCGAGGTTGGCATGGTAACGAAACCCTCATTTTAAACCGGGCAGAATTTCAACGAAGTTAAGCGGTGGAAATGGCATTATCTATTTTATGATTAAATAGAGTCTTAGTAGTAACACTATACATTGGTGGATTGGTAGGTACGTGGCAATACTTTCTCGAGTGAGAATAAAATTAGTAATAAGAATAATTTAGAAAGTTATATGTTTTATGGTTTTATAAATTTTATGAAAATCTTAAAATATATACCGTTAATAGGACAAGCTCATTGTTTTAAAAAAAAAAAAAATTTAAAAAATTACCAAAATCATTATTTCATCGTGATTGATAAAGGTTTAGCAAACTCAAATATTAGAAAACAAACAAACACACACAGCGAATAGTGAAGATGTTTGAAAAGAGTGGTGATAGGACAAAGATAACAAAATTTATATTTTTAATATTGAACAGATTATCTTACTTCAATGTTTGTCATTGGACAGAATTATTTCACTTTGAAAACTCAAATGTTTGGGTAGAACTTCAGGAAAGTTGTGAATATGGATCACGAGTATGAGGACGACTTGCATTGTTTACGTTTGTGGCAATTCCTTGCATCTTAGTGAAATTAAACGATGTTAAAAACTCAACACGCAGATAAATAAATATTGCAACACGGCGACACATTTACGCCAACAAATAAATATTGCAACACGGCAATACATTTGCATGAACTGCAAGTGTCATTTAGAAATGTAGTTCGTCTTATCTCTACTCCTGGCAGAGTCGACTATTTGTTTTTTACCTAAGGAAGAGAGCATTTGTTCTTCGTTCCGCTCAGTCATAACAGACCCCATTTCAGCCTCCTCACTTACCAGCCTAACCAGGACCAGAAAAAGATTCACAGAGAAGTTGAGCCAATGTGAACGCAAGGTTCAGATCTTGTAGTCAAATTGCCATGTGTTCCGGCTTTTGAGACGAACAGGTTATGTTATAGTCATGCCTACAAGTTACTTATCGCAGGATTGTCAACCAGTCCAGAGCCCGACCAAACACGTTATGCTATTTTAGAAGATGAAAATAATTTGTGTGCTTTGACTACTGATGCAAAAGCCAAGGAAGTCACTCTCAATTTTTTTAGAGTAGTCCTGCGTGGCGCTAGTTGATTCAACGGTAGATTCAGGGCAGACTACTACGCACATGCACATATATCAGGTGAGCTTATTCGTTGAAAATTTTCCATGGGTTTTTTTGTTGGGTATTCAGTTTATAGAGTTCTAGGTTCGATGGGGCCAAATTTTATTGGTTTCTGAGATACAGCTTGTGTCATTCAAGGGGATATTGAAGAAGAAGAGCAATAGAAATAGGATCTTTTTATGATGGGGGTATTTTATAGAGGAGAATAGTGAAATTGGATTCAGGTTTAAGATCATGTTCTAACCTACAGGGAGGACAGCTAGCAGCGCTGGGAAGCTCACAGAGCGAACGAAGTTATATTTTCACGAAGGACAACCCGAGCGGTATTTGCAGTTAGGACAGCTCGCAGCATTAGGCAACTCACAGAGCCAACTGTATTTGCAGTTAGGACAACTCGCAGCGTTGGGCAACTCACAGAACCAACTCGGTTGCCGGTCCAGTTTTCATGCCTCATTGTTGCTACTCTTTTCCTCTAATTCGTTTGTACTGAAAGGTTCTCCTTCTCCAACTACTTCTATCGTAGGAGGGCAAGTTCAGGCCACCTCCCCACTCGTGAATTTTCTCTTCTTTCTATAGCGGATTGAACAAAAAGCCACAAGAATGCAGGGACTTGTGCCACACACGGCTAAGAAAATAAACAGAGCAAAAAAAATAAACAACAACAGAGCTTTGCAAACCAATTTGGGGAACATCTTGCCACACAAGGAGCCGCGTGCAATCATGCTATGGAGCTAAGTGTAATCATGCTAGGACGTGTAATGCTATGGAGCTACGTGTAATCATGCTAGGACGTGTAATGCTATGGAGCTACCTGTAATATAGTCGGCATTCCATATGGCTATGGAGCTACTTGCAATCTGTTGATATTTTTTCTGTTTTACTAAAAATAGACAATACTCAAACAGACAAAACAGACAAAATTCCAGTGTGTGACAACAATAGAAAATTTGTTGCTGGATTTTTTTTTTCTGTTTTACTAAAAATAGACAATATTCAAACAGACAAAACAGACAAAATCCGAGTGTGTGACAACAATAGAAAATTTGTTGCTGGATTAATGCATCTTAAATAAAATTTGTTGCTGGATTAATGCATCTTAAATTTGATGTGAGAGCAGTTAGGTTTTCTCTCCTATAAAATAGGTTGTCATACGGATAGCTCTCCTATAAAATAGGTGTCATACGGATAGTGGGAGAGAGTGTGAGAGTTTCATTATAAAATAGGTGTCATAATTATAGTGAGAGAGAGTGTGAGAGAGTGTGAGAGTTTCATTATAAAATAGGTGTCATAATTATAGTGAGAGAGAGTGTGAGAGTTTCATTGATGTAATTTTCAATTGGCAAAATATATTGCCAATGACTATGTTTGGTGGATGCAGCCCAGATTAGTTGGTTGGGTGAACCACGTTAAAACTGTCTTATTGATTGAATGGTGTGTTAATTCTGCTGTGTGTTTAATTTGTGGTTACTGTACACATGATCCAACAATTGGTATCAGAGCATGTTGGAGCTGGTTGTGCGTGGCGTCCTGGTTGTGCGTGGCCTCCTGGACTCTGCGTGCTGGACGTAGTGAGATAACTTACGTGGTGCTGTGCGTTGCTATGCGTACTGATTGGCAGTTTTCTGGTGGAGGGTGCGGAGGGTGCGTATGCGTGGTCGTGACTGCTGCTGCGAAGAGACCAGTATACAATGTCCCGAGCCCGTTGCGTGTGAAGACTCTCCGGTGAGCTCTGGATCGGGCCAGTTCACTACATCATGGTTGGGCTGTCAGCATATTGCGTGTCTCAACCTGCAATCTTGCGCTTGCGCTGAGTAAAGATATTCCTTCCACCTGATTTTTTGGATGAATCGAGACCGTATGGATCACAGTTTGGAACCAGGTAACATCATTTTTATTAAGAAGAAGGTTGGATGAGCCATTGAATTACCAGGCATTCCTGACACGTATGCCCATATATTTGTTGGATATTTAATATGAATTTGTGCACAAATTAATTGCCTTATGCCTAGACGTGAGCATGTATGTTATCGATGGAGATGGTAATGTTAAAGTTTGAATTGGTATGTTTTTTTTGGGTGCGGTGATCGTGTGAAACATTGTGCGCTGTAAAATAAAATATTATTACCAATGGAACACCACCAAACAGCTATTGAATTTTTGGTATAATTTTTTTTTTAAGGGCAGGCAATTCAAACTACTTGTTGGTTAGTCGGCTCATAATAAACTCCAGATGGGTTTCCTTATGCTGTGCTTTATGAGGATCAGTTATGTGCTGCATGCCAGAGTAAATTAATCGCTGCGTGGAACTAAAATTAACCTGCTGCACGAGTGCAAACAGTTTTTTTGTTTTTTTTGACAGCGATTTAAATGGAAAACTGATGAAGTTCAGTTGGTCAAAGATGACAATGGATAGGAATGCTCCTATCGTGGATATGGTGAAACGAATTTACGGATACGCGGATCCATAACTATAATTTGCATACTACAGGAATTCAATTAATTGTTAACGCGTCTCTTCAATTTCATAATATCTGGAGATGTTTGTACTGTAATTTTGCACGGCAATTTTTTTTTTGTTTAAAGCAAAGGCATATAAATGCGCATGAATATTGCAGGTTTTTTTTTGAGCCAGAAGCAGGGAATGTTTTTTGTTTTTTGGCAAAAACAAAGGCATAGGCAATTTTTTTTTAACGATGGTTGGATTTTTTTTGGAGATTATTGTGTTTGATGATACAAGATGGCCAAAACACAAAGTGCCTGTTTTGATATTGAGTTTGACGATGTTGTTGGAGCCTTGTTGGCTGAGGAGACGAGGAAGAGGTCGAATGCAGACACCTTGACATCAGAGGTAATGATGGTCAGAGGTCGTTCACGAGAGAGACACTCTGGAGGAAAGCATAGCGACTCTTGCTCAAAGTCCAAAGGAACGAAGCCAAAGATGAAGTGTTGGCATTGTGGCAAGGCTGGACATCTGAAAAAGGATTGTTGGAAGCGAAAGCAGGCTGATAAAGAGGGCTCTTCGACAGAAAACAAGGAAGTCAACACCACGGATACAGTTTCATTATCTGGTTCAAGTATGAGTGATGAGGTATTGTCCGTTAATATGTCAAATCATGATCAACATTGGTTGTTAGATTCCAGGGCATCTAACCACATGTGTATACATAGAGATTGGTTTAAAACATATAGATCAATTGATGATGGTGTTGTGTACATGGGTAATGATGTAACATGTAATATTGTTGGGATTGGGAGCGTACAACTACAAATGTTTGATGGAACAACAAGAATATTAACTGATGTAAGGCATGTACCAGATTTAAGAAAAAACTTGATTTCATTAGGAGCACTTGCTTCAAATGGATATAAAACTGTAATTCAAGGTGGAGTTATGAAAATCTATAAAGGTATCTTACTAGTGATGAAAGCTAAGAAAGTAGGAAATCTATTTCAGTTAGAAGGTAGAACTGGGTCAGATCATGTGTCTGTGTCTGAACATGACAGTAGTTCCATTCACTTATGGCATCAAAGATTGGGGCATATGAGTGAAAGAGGATTGAAAATTTTGGCTGG
>APFE030778022.1:194111-210000 GCA_000404065.3 Pinus taeda
TACTTTTGAGGTTTGGTATGGATAATGTGAAGCCTGTTTCAGTCCCTTTAGCTTCCCATTTTAAGCTTTCTTCGAGTTTATGTCCTAATACAGATGAAGAAAAGGATTATATCTCTCGAATTCCATATGCCAATGTAGTAGGGTGTTTAATGTATGCGATGGTTTGTACGCGACCAGATATTTCTCATGCAGTTGGGGTTGTCAGCAGGTACATGGCAAATCCAGGTAACGAACACTGGTCAACAGTGAAATGGGTGCTTCGATACTTGAGAGGCACAAGTAGTTATTGTATTCCTTACAATAAGAGTAGTGAATTTGTTTGCGGATATGTTGATTCCGATTTTGCAGGTGATTTGGATAAGAGAAGATCAACTTCAGGGTACGTCTTTACTCTTACAGGTGGAGCTATAAGCTGGATGTCAAAGCTACAGAACATTGTTGCTTTGTCCACTACTGAAGCAGAATACATTGCTGCTTCTCATGTTTGCAAAGAGGCGGTTTGGTTGAAAGGTTTGCTTGGTGAGTTTGGTAGGTTACAGGATAACATCAGGTTACTTTGTGACAGTCAAAGTGCAATACATTTGGTTAAGAATCTGGCCTATCATAGTAAGTCAAAGCATATTCCAATCAAATATCATTTTGTAAGACAGGTTATCACTGAAAGGGGTGTTTCTCTTGAAAAGGTGCATACGAAGGAGAACTGTGCAGACATGTTCACAAAACCAGTTTTGTTGGAGAAGCTACGCTGGTGTTTGGCTTCTCTTGGCTTGCAGAAAAGATAAAATAATAATAACAGGGCATCAGGCTATTTGTTGTCAAGGTGGAGATTGTTGATATTTTTTTTGTTTTAGTAAAAATAGACAAAATCCCAGTGTGTGACAACAATAGAAAATCTGTTGCTGGATTATCTCCAGGTTGTTGGGAGCAAATTAATGCATCCTAAATTTGATGTGAGATCAGTTAGGTTCTCTCTGCTATAAAATAGGTTGTCATACGGATAGATGGGAGAGAGTGTGAGAGTTTCATTGATGTAATCTCCAATTTGAATAATATATTGCCAATGCCTATGTTTGGTAGATGTAGCCCAGATTGGTTGGGTGAACCACGTTAAAACTGTCTTTTATGTGATTGATTGAATGCTGTGTTAATTCTGCTGTGTGTTTAATTTATGCTTACTGTGCACCTGATCCAACACAATCATGCTAGGACGTGTAATATAGCTGGAATTCCATATGGCTCTTTATGGAGGTGCAGTCTGACATATGATTTTAGAAAATAAAAAAATAAATTTATGAGGTTAGAAAATAAATTTACGAGGGAAGAGGAACTTAGAAATCGGTTGTGGCAAAGTAGGCAAGGTCAACTTCAATTGCATGAAGCTAACTATTAGGTTGCAAGGAGGATATCGCAACTACATAGCGATTTAATTAAAACACAGAGTTCACTCATGACAAATAAAATGCCATGACAAATAAAATGCCATAACACAACTAGCCAAATAAAATTCCATAACACAACTAGCTACACTATGTCAAAACATAAATAAATTACATTCGCATGATAAATGGATGTTGCAGCTCCAAGTGAAAAACACAACAAATTTACTGTGATTTACATATTAATGGGTTGCGGAGTAAACTTCCATAAAACTCCGTAAAAATGGTTTTCACGCCCTCACCAAAATTTCCTCCACGATTTTCTTCTCACTACGACAAAGACCCTCTTGCTCCCTACCTTGCTCAACATGCCCAACATTACAAATGACTTTTACTTGCATATTTATCCTAACATACAAATTTGACATTAATTACATGACAGAAAATATTTAATACGCAACATGGGTGATTTTACATAGTAAATGATTATCTAAACTTGCAGGTATTGTGGAGTGTGGGCAAGAGTCGCGGAATGAATGTTTGCCCATATCTAATTAATCAACTTCATTAAATGCTTTAACTTATGTGATGTATTGTGGAATGGTCCGCTCTGAACTTCTATTCTAACTTCTGTCATTCTCCCTACAAACAAAAATCGCAACCGTGCAGTGGTTGACTGGCAAACATGATGGTTGTCAGTGGGTTTAAGGTGGTGGTTGGGATTATTATTTTCAATGCTCCCCCTTAATCACAACTGCCGCCTTTAACGATTCCCAAACAATCTCTGAGATAAACAAAACTTTCACGTGCCAATGGCTTTGTGAAAATATCGACAAACTATTCTTGTGATCTACAGTGTTGCAACACAATTTCATCATTGTTAATCAATTCTCTAATAAAATGATATTTAGCATCAATATGCTTGGTCCTCTTGTGAAAGACCGAATTCTTTGATAATGCAATTGTGGATGTGTTATCGCAGAAAATAGTTGTCGCTCCCTCTTGGTCGCGGTGAAGATCCCTCAACATCTGTCTCATCCAAACTGCTTGACATGCTGCTGCTGTTGCGGCAACATATTCATCTTCTGCTGTTGACAATGAAATTATTGGTTGCTTCTTGGAGGCCCATAAAATTGCTCCAGAGCCCAAATGAAAAACATAAGCTAAGGTGCTCTTTCTATCATCGAAACTTCCTGCCCAATCACTGTTGGTGTAACCAACCAGCCTGAAATCATTTGTTGCGGTGTACAAAACACCATACTATTTTGTCCCATTGACATACCTTAGAATCCTTTTCGTTGCTTGCGAATGTATCTCCTTGGATGTCTCCATGAACCTCGACACAAATCTCACTGCATACATTATATCCGGCCTAGTGGCAGTCAAATACATAAAGTTGTCTATCATGCTCTTGTATAATATTCGGATTAACATTGTTGCTACAATCTTCTTTGCTCGACTTCAACCCCATGACAGTTGGAGTTGGTGCGGACTTGCTATTCTGCATTTTAAATCTCTCCAAAATGTCTGCCACATACTTTGCTTAAGAGATAAAAAAGTCATTTTCTATTTGCTTTACTTCTATTCCCAAAAAATATCTTAACAACCCCAAGTCAGTCATTTCAAATTCATGCTTCATGACTTTTTTGAAATCATGATGAGAAAATAATCACTGCCTGTAAAAATTAAATCATCCACATATAAGACAACAATGAGAATCTTACCATCATTCTCTTTGATGTAGAGAGTAGGCTCACTGTCACAATTATCGAAACCATTGTCCAACAAGTAGACATCTATCTTGATGTACCATGCACACGGTGGTTGCTTCAGCCCATAAAGAACTTTCCTCAACCAATACACTTTGTCTTCTTTGCCTTCTACCTCATAACTAGGCGGTTGCGCAACATACACTACCTCTTTCAGCACTCCATTCAAAAATGCTGACTTTACATCCATTTGATACACTTTCCATTTATGTTACGTGGCAATCTCCACAACTGTACGCACCGTCTCCATCCTCACGACTGATGTGAACATCTCTTCATAATCTCTTCCATGCTGCTACTTGTATCCTTTGACAACTAGACTTGCTTTGTGTCTTTCAATCTTCCCATCGACATTGCTCTTGGTCTTATAGAACCACTTCACTCCAACGACTTCTTTTCCTTGCGGAAGGTTCACTAACTCCCATGTGTTGTTCCTTTCTATTGCTTCTATTTATTCCTCCATTTCCGCGACCCATTTTTCATCTTTCACTGCATCTTCAAAATGGATTGGGTCATCAACATGAGGAAATAGAGCAAATAATGAATTCAGACCAGCGTTGCTATCAACTTCATCTTGCTCATATATTTCATTCAAATTTCTGAAGTTTGGTCTTCTTATGCTTGCTGAAGATGGGCTTGATATGTCACTTGGTGTTGCGCTTTGCGGCATGCTTGGAGAAGCACTTGCTTGACTACATGACGCTATCCTATTATTTGTTGATGATGTTCCTTGCTGCCTACTTTGCTCCACTTGAATAGGAGTAGAGAGAGTTACTGTTGAGGAATTACTTGCTGCTGTCAATTCCTCTTTGTCCTCATGTGGTATACATGCTTTCACATTGACTATCTTCTCTAAACTTCTATCCATGCTTTCTGTTCTATGAAGTGCACATCTCTGCTAATTATGACTTTCTTGGTTGATAGATTGTAGAGCTTGTATGCCTTGGATTCATCACTGTATCCAACAAATATACATTTCTCCCCCTTGTTGTCCAACTTCTTCCTCAACTCATCCGGGACATGTGCATATGCCACACAACCAAAAACTCTCATGTGAGTGACACTATGATTTCTTCCACTCCATGCCTCTTCAAGAACCTTGTTCTAGACGCTTTTGGTTGGACATCTATTCAAGATATATGCTGCACATGTGATAGCTTCAGCCCAATAATCATTTGGCAAATGCTTTGCCTTCAACATACTCCTTGCCATTTCCATAATGGTCCTATTCTTCCTTTCCTCCACACCATTTTGTTGAGGTGTATATCTTGTTTTAAATTGCTTGTGAATTTCATGTTCCCTACAAAAACATAAGAAATCAATTGAGATGTAATCTCCACCTCTGTCAGCCCTGAGGACTTTGATGTAGTGTCCACTTTGCTTCTCAACAAGAGCTTTGTATTGGCGAAAGCGCTTAAACACTTCGCTTTTATGTTTAAGGAGATAGACCCATGTCTTCCTTGTGTAGTCATCTATGAAGGTCAATACATAGTGGCCGCCACCAATTGATGGTGTCTGTATTGGTCCACATAAATCTGAGTGGAAAATCTCCAAATGTGCTTTTGCCCTTACTGAATTTCCTCCTGGAACTGTTTCTCTATGTTTCTTTCCCAAGATGCATCCTTCACATAGGCTGTTTAGTTTTTCTATGAGTGGTAATCCCTTCACCATGCCTTTCCTATGCAGCAAATTCAAACCTCCAAAGTTGAGATGACCAAATCTCAAATGCCATAACCAATTTTCATCTTTAACTTCTGCTTGATATTTTACTTGTATGAAAGTTGCATCTTTTCTTCCATCCTCTTGTGAATCATTGATAATTGTGCTTGTGCACCTTCTTCTTTCAAATCTGATCTTGTCTTTAGGGGAAACATTCTATTGTTTGTCATCTGCACCTTTGCAATCAGTTGTCTGCTTGGAGGCCTACCCAAAATTGTGCACACATCATTCTTGAAGAATACATTGTAGCCCTTTTGCATGAGTTGTCCAATGCTTATGAGGTTATGCTTTAGACCGGGGACAAAGTAAACATCTAATATGTACTTCTTCTCTCCCTTCCTTGTTAAGATATTAACTCTTCCTTTTCCCATGACAGAGACTTTGCTATCAATCCCTAATGTCACCTCAGATTTCACACTTTCATCTAGATTGGAAAACATTTCTATGTTCCCTGACATGTGGTTGCTACAACCTGAATCTAGATACCATATATCACTTTGTTTTTATTCTACTACATTACAAGCTAAAACACATGCTATCATGGTTCTAATTTTCTTTTATAAAATTTACACTTGGCTTGTTACTAATGTCATATTGCTTCTTTCTACATTCATTTGCATAATGACCATACTTCTTACAGTACTAACTTGAGATTTATCATACCTCTAACCTTTTGCTTGACTCTGGCTTGGTCCTTGACTTGGATTTTGATTGTTGCCTCTTCCACTTGAGCTTGAAGGGCTACTTCTTCCACCTCTGTGTGGGCTTCTTCCTCTTCCTCTAGCATATGATCTTTGTTTGCCTCTACCTTGAGAAAATGAAACTTGTGTCTTGAAGGCATGCTCCAATGAGGAGCTTGTTGCTCTATTCAGTCTATGTTCATGCGAAATCAGTGATGCATAAAGCTCATCTACTGAGCACTGTGAGAGATCCTTTGTCTCTTTTGTGGCCACAACAATGGCCTCAAACCTTGTTGGAAAACTTCTCAAAACTTTCTCAATTATTCTTATTTCCTCAAGTGTCTCTCCATGAGATTTGATTTGAGTAACCAACCCAATTACATGTGTAAAAAATGAGTCTATATTCTTAGACTCTTTCATACAAAGTGTTCCGAAATCTCTCCTTAACATTTGCAGTTTTGCTGTCTTGACTTTTTCCATTCCTTGGTAGGCTGTCTGGAGGGTGTCCCATGCTTGCTTGGACTTTGTTGTTGCTGCAACCCTAGGGAAAATACTTTCATGAACTACTTGGAAAATATAAAACAGGGCTTTTGAATCCTTCTTCCTGTTGTCCCTTAACAAATCTCTTTTTGCTTGAGACAAGGCATTGTATGCTGCTGCATCTGCTAGTCTTGAAAACCATTCTCCACCAAATCCCAAATGTCTTGAGATGAAAATAGGGTGTTCATTGTAATAGCCCAATAATAATAATTTTTTCCATTAAATTGAGGTATCTGAGGATTAGTCAAGCTTGTGCTTGATGTTTCCATTTCTGAGTGTAAAAAAAACTTTCTACCTGCTGGTAAATTCACTCCAAAGGAAAAAACAATCTACCCTCAAAAAAAAATTTAATTGCTAGTAAAAACACTTGTTTTAACACTAACAATATTTAACCTGCTCTGATACCATGTTAGAAAATAAATTTACGAGGGCAGAGGAACTCAGAAATCGGTTGCGGCAAAGTAGGAAAGGTCAACTTCAGTTGCGGAAAGGTAAATATTAGGTTGCGGTGAGGATATTGCAACCACACAGGGACTTAATCAAAACACAGAGTTCATGTTGGCATTATGAGACAAGTGTTGTCCTTGATGGCAAATCAATCAGATGATAAATTGTAGTGCAGCAAAGTTATTTTCAAGTTCACAGAATTTTATGCAGAGAAAAGTTTACTTCATGTAGAGAAAAGTTCACGAAATTTTATGCAAAGAAAAGTTTATTCCATGTAGAGAAAAGTTCACGGAATTTTATGCAGAGAAAAGTTTATTTCATGTGGAGAAAAGTTCACGCACTTTCATGGTTGGTTCATGGTATTAGTCCCACAGTTTTTGATCCTATGGTTCTGGCCCGTGGTATTGGTCCATGATTTGAGGAAGAGCTTGCCTATATAAAGCAAAGGAGATCATTTGGCTTGTATATGCTTTTGGGTTGAATATCTTAAGATCTGAAATATTGGGTTATTGTTTCAAAAGCTCGATCTATATGAAAGTGAAGTGGAAAGAGAATCTGTGAAGGGTGATGTCTCGAGCGCTGCAGCTGCAGAAGTGTGGAGGCGCCACAGGAGATGCCACAGAAGGCGCAGTGGGGAGACGCCACAGAAGGCGCAGTGCGGAGATGCCACAGAAGGCACAGTGCGGAGACGCCACAGAAGGCGTAGTGCGAAGGCGCCATAGAAGGCGCAGTGCGGAGACGTCACAAAGGCGCCACAGAAGGCGCAGTGCGGAGACGCCACAGAGGCGCCACAGAAGGCGCAGTGTGGAGGCGCCACAGAAGGCGCCATAGAAGGCGCAGTGCGGAGACGCCACAGAGGCGCCAAAGAAGGCGCAGTGCGAAGATGCCACAGAGGCGCCATAGAAGGAGCAGTGCGGAGACGCCACAGAGGCGCCACAGAAGGCGCAGTGTGGAGACGCCACAGAGGCGCCACAGAAGGCACAGTGCGAAGACGCCACAGAGGCGCCACATAAGGCGCAGTGCGGAGAAGCCACAAAGGCGCCACAGAAGGCGCAGTGCGGAGACGCCACAGGAGACGCCACAGAGGCGCCACCGAAGGCGCAGTGCGGAGGCGCCACAGAAGGCATAGCTGCGGAGGTGCGCGGCGCCACAGAAGGTGAAGTGCGTAGCGACGCAGGCTAGAGAAAAGGAAATTACGTATCTGTCTTAAGATCTTTTGTTGACTGATTTTTTTGTTGATAAGGTGTTCTGGGTTTAGTTTACTGTTATTGTGGATCTGGTTATCTAGGTGACTTACTGGTACTTGATGATCATTTTATGTTTATGGGTCCAGTCTTAAAAATGGATGAAACGTGGCCTTTCAGATTATGTGTTGTGCTTCAGTGTATCCAGTATGAAAATTGATGAAATGTGGTACCTAGAGGGGAGAAGATTGTAGGCCAGCGCCTACGTACTAGTACTTAAGCTAGTACAAAAGCAAAGGGGAATCTTTGGAGAATTGTAGCAGGTAGCAGCCTGCGTACTAGTAAATGGATCGGCTAGTACAAGAGAAAAGGGGGTTGTAGCTCCCGTACTGGTATAAGACTGCACCAGTACAAATATTGTAAAAGGATTTTCTTATTAAGAAGAAGATTGAGATGACTTGCAGGAGGTGGTTTTCTCCCGCATTGGGTTTCCACCTTATATCATGGTGTTCATGTGTGTGCCTTATGTGTGATGATCTATTCTATGTTACTGCATCTGTTAACTGATAATATGGTTGATCATGTTCTAATGCACTCATTGAAGATCAATTAACTTAATCATTAGAAGTTGTGGAAGTAGCATATATGAATCAGAGTTTGGAAATGAAAAAGTTTTATTAATGTGATAATACTGATTCACCCCCCCTCTCAGTATTATTTCCAACAATAGGCTTCCTGTCACATCTTGTAGGCTGACTTGTCCCTGTCCCTATGCCAAATTGTCACTTGATAAGGCCGACTTGTTGTTTGCAAATTTGATAAGGCCTTGGAGGGTCTTTGACTCGATTTTTTTACTCAAATAAATTTTCCTTTACAATATTTAACATGCCCAAATGGGTGTTCAATACATGACAATAACTCAATTGACTTGTAGACTACATAACAATCCCTAGAAGCACTCAATGGGTGCTTGGCCTAATTTTTTTTTTCCCTTTAGCATGAAACTCGTGCCTCAATAATAACAATAATAAATTTATTTTTCTCTTTACATAAAATAAATAACATCATTATTACATGTGTCATTATGAATAATGAACCTAGTTACATATTTCAACATCCCATGACCTTGGTTTTATTTTATTTACATGGAAAATCAACTAGACGTTGTTACAGAATGTTTATTTTCGCCTCAAATAATGTTTCCACTTCCTCAAACTCTAAACCAAAGCATAATTTTTTTTCCATAAGTAAGAATCATAATATATAAATTCTTAGGGAAATAATGAATTTCTTCAAATGGTAAAAACTTGGTTTTTCCCCTTTTTATTAGCATTACCCCCATGGCATAATCACTTGCATTGGTTAAAATCCCAAATGGTTGTGGTAAATTTTGTGATTCCATAATTAGGGTTGATGTATTAATATCTACTTCCAAAGTCTCAAATGATTTTTTCTATTTACCTCCCAACTAAAATACTTGTTGAGTACATGTCAAAGCATGTATAGGAGATGGAATAAAAGAAAAATCAGCAATGAACTTTCTTCAATACTTAACTAGACCTAGGAAGCTCCTAACTTCTATGACATTGTTAGTCCTAGGCCACTCCATAATTTCTTCAACTTTAGAGGGATTAATTTTCAATTCATCGTCTCCTACTAGCCTAAATAAACTAAATATAAAAATAATACAAGAATATATACTTTGTATTCACATGGTTATATCTTGGTTTAATCACTTAAATATGATCCAATATCCTATTTGATTGTAGCACTCATATTTTTATTACCCTTGTTATTTCTAAACCTCATTGGTCTTAGTTCTGGATGGAGTTCCCAATATTTAGCCTCAACATGCCCTTCCTTTCACAATGTGAACATGAACGTTTCTCAACTTCTTTCTTCACTATGGTTGTTTGTTCCATTTTTCCCTTTCCTTTGTGCTTTCCCTCAACGAGTTGAATTGATTTATTTGAGAAGTTTTATTTAACATTCTTTCCCCTCTACTCAATATGAATTCCTTCCACATAAACTTCATCTATATTAGATTAATTAAAAATAAGAATAGTATATCTCAAATAGCTATGCAACTTACCAATATCTTTTAAAATAGTTTATTGTGTATAAGGAAGAATGCATAATGTTAGTGCCCTCTTTCTAAACTATTAAGTATAGTCTTGCACACTATGTCCTATATTTATTATTAGTTTCTTAATATACTCTAAAGGAAATAAATACTTAATTATTTATTGGTTGTAAATTCATACCAAGTAGATACTACTTTTCCTTTCTTATGGAGATCTTCTTGACTCTTTCTCTTCCATTAGGCCAATGTTGTGCCTCTGAATTGAAGAGTGGCTAGATAGACTTTGGCTTCTTCATCCAAAATGTTTTGAAATATACATTACACTTCAAATTTATTTATCAAATGACCTAATTTCTCTATGTTAAATTCTCCATCATATATTGGCATATCAAATTTTAGGTCTAATTTCAACCAAGACATAGAAAAATAGAATCATTTTCTCTAGTTGTTTTTTATGTGGAATTAAAGGGTAACTTGAACTTTAAGAGAGGATGAGAAAGATATAATTTTAGGAGGGTAATTATTACCTCCTTCTCCTTTACCTTGACTTGGACCTTCTTCCTTCTTATTTCACTCCTTATATAATTCTTCCACCATGGTTTTCATCTCCAAACATGTTTGCACAAACATTGCTTCATATTAAAAGGGGTTTTCTTCCCTTGAATATTCCATTACTTTCCATTGGTAATACATTCCTTGAACCAATATCATAGTTGTACACTTTAAGAAACCCTTATCCCCACATGAGCTTAGACTAGGCTAGCTCAACACCAACATTTGTGGAAATACAAATCAACATATCCATGTTCCATGGCTATGATACTAATTAACTTGATCCAAAATTAGTGTTATAAGATTCTTTCACTAATTCAATTTCTTATAAACAAATTCTCATTTAATTATAAATCAATAATTCTAAACTAAAATTTAGAAACCAAAGCCAAAATAAAATAGGCAATACCCAAGAAATTGATAATGGATTTTACCTATATGGGCTATACATCTTTGGGTTCACTTCAATTGATGAACCAATCCATTCAGAGGGATACAAAGTACATCATTTCACCCCCTTACATCAAATTTTGTCCTTTGATCTACAATTAAACTACCTTTAATGTTCTCTATGAATATAATAATAACGTCTTCCTAAAATAAATGAACCTCGAAATGACTATTATCCCAATAAAGGAGCTCTCTAGTGTTGGTTTTGATCTGTGGAAACAAGGGTATATCATTCACTTTGATGACTTTGGTGGGGCTCTCTCTCAATCCTTCTTACTAGGACAACTTGGCTTTTTATCCTTGTTTCCACCTTAAGGTTCCATGATAGCTTGGAGAACAATGTGAATTCCATTTATATTCCCAAGGAAATGATAATTTGTAGTTCCACTAAAATGATCACCAGGATCCTTTTGGTGTAATAACCACTATTATGGGACTTGAGTCTTTTCAAGAGACTTGATGTATTTAGAACCTCACTCCACGGGGAAAACCCCAATCATGTTCTCATTGATGACTAAAGTGATATAGACCATAACCCCTTCTATTGAATTTTAATGATATATATGTAGAAGTTATTAGGTGGATAATTAGAGATCTCTCTCATAACAAAATCTTCCCCATAAAACTCAACATGTTTTCCACACACACAAACACATATATATATGATGATGATGAAAATCTACACAAGAAGGAAAACCAAGTAGACTCACGATAAGGTCATGGATATGGAATAATGGTAGGTTAATATAAGGAGAGATATTCCTATGCAATGAAACTTAGACTCCCTTCAAATCTACCCTCCAAAGCTATGTTATACACCACAATCATAGTTTTGTTACTTGTAAACCCAGACTTGGGCATGTGGGAACATAAATCTGCTTGGATCGATTATAGGAATCCTCCTGGATCACGCATTCTCAACAACAAGAACTAAAAATATTAGTCTTCAACGATAACCAAGGCTTCACAATGCAAAAAAATAACCATATAAATTTCAAATGGATCTCAAATTCTTCAAACATAAAAGTACAAATTAAAATTTTTGCATATATGGATCCCTAGAATTTGGCTCCTTTCCATAAGGAGAGCATAACCAAGGTTTCTCTAATACAACGTGAAACACTAAGAAGTTTCTAGAAGAAGATGTGTTGAATACTCATAAATATTCATTAAAGATATAAAATATACACCTCTGGTGGCATGGTTGTATATGTCATACTTTGAATCTAAGAATGTAAATTAACCATCAAATTCTTCATAACCAACATCTATGTATGCTATATAATAGGGAATTAGACTTGGATGAAGACTTAATTTTCTTATCTTCAACCCATGATGAAATTTGTGGCATATATAATTGTCTATTCAAATTCACACTTTAATATATTGATTCCTTATGAAGACTGTAATTGTTTCCACTTTTCTTACAAATATTTCTTACATCCAAAGAAAGTTGTTAAATGTTTGTAGATTTAACTCTACGCATGACTTATTTTCTTACCTTTTTTTTAACCATGGAAAATCATTGTTAGAGTGATCTAAGCTAGGCTTGGGAAAAAAACAATTAGCTAACATGATAACCTAAGTATATATCCAACAACCCACAAACTAGACATACCAATAACTTATGACTTAGTAAGGGCCAAGTACCTAGCTTCTACCATTATCACAACAAGTCAAATGTATCATCGAGTATTGCACTCAAGTGGGGAGAGTGTGAGACTTAACTCCCAACCATTTGAGCTATCATAGTCCTTATTAGTAAATTGGAGGATGAAAAGAAAAAATTATAGCTTTAACCCATAATTATTACATAAATAATAGATTGCAACCATAATGGCCAAATAAAGAACAATAATACCATAAAACATCATACCTTTATTGATGAGAGAAATGTTCACTTACCTCTTGGAGGGGGAAACCTATAATTGTGCAAATCTTCGATACAATACACTTTATAAGACATCTAATTACATAGCTTCTACTTCTTTATATATTTTTATCTACCTCTTAGGAACATTTTAGAGAAGCAATTTTTTAGTAGGTGAAACCTTCTAGTAAGCCTTCTTACAATACTTCTTTTCACACTACTACATGGGTCTTATTTACTAGAGATGGATTCCATATATAGAAACATATGTATGTACATAGGTAGATAGGGTAGGACCCTAACATGCACTCCCCCTTAAAAAGATACATTACCCTGAAGGTTGGATATGAGGGAATTCTTGAAGGATCTTTTTTGGTTCCAATGTGGCATATTTAGATGGTGTATCTTTCCACTATATCAAGGCATATTAGATATCATGTTGTTGGAGAGTACACTCTCTTTTGGAAATGACAAAATCATGCAACATTCAAATAAAACCTTCTTCGTCCAATTCTAGAAACTAGTTTCAGTACAAAAATTAAATATGACCACTTTCTTTTATGTAGGAGATGTGAAAGTTTGGATGAATTTTAGAGTGGCTGAAAATTTCCAATTTTGTAAGCCCCTAGCCCAATACATTTGAGGATGTCATAGGGGACATAAAACATTGGAACGAGCATTTACTGGAAGGTGTAAGGAGAATTGAAAAGGCCATAGGAAAACACCAAGAACTTGGAATGGTCTTAATGAATACAATAAGTAGTTTTGGGAATATTTTCCTCCTTCATGTGCATTTGGCGATAGATGGTATAGGGATAAAGATTGGTGAAGAATTGAGCACCTTTGAGCTCATCCAAAATATCATCAATAGTAGGAATGAGGAACTTATTCTTGGTTTTTATTCTATTGAGAGCCTCTAAAGTCAATACATATGTATGAAGTTCCTTCTTTCTTAAGGACCATGACAACAAGTGATGAATAAGGTCCAATACTAGGGTGACACCAATGGATGGAAACTCCTAAACTAGCCTTTTTGTTTTAGTTTTTTTGGAAAATAGATGATGTTAAGGGTATGCATTAAGTGGATGATACATGGTATGAGTAGAATAGAATTTTCATACTCAACTCAAGAAGGTAGTAAACCTTAGGGAGTTTCAAAAATATATTAGTGTTTTGGCTAATATTACCTACATGTTAGGTGTCTCAAATGCTTAAATGACATAGAATTGGACACAATGTATAAATTCCCCTTATTAAGAAGCTTTTCCACATGGCAAGAGCTAATGATATCTATAGAACTTACTATGATTCCATTAAAGGGGTTGTAATGACCCTCCTGCTAGAAACTCATTTATAACTCGTAGAAACCCATGGTGATAGTACCTAATGTTTGTAACACCTCAAAACCTAAAACAATGTCACAACTACCCATTTCAATATAAAATGTGTGGATTTTCAAGTAAAAATGACCATTTTGAAGCTAGATTTATATAGTAAGATAATGATTCTATGATGTTTGATTGATCCAGTCAAGTAGAGGGTTTGGGGAGCCTAAATACCAATCAAGATTTGCACAGATATCTATGGTTCCATATCCTATAGAGTAGATGGAGAAATGTCTTCAATAGGTGGAGTTAGAGTCTCCTATGGTATAACTTCATCTTCATCTTTAAAAATGTTCTATAAAATGGCCATATATTTTTTCTCCTTATATTTATGCTCAAGAAAATACTTTTCATCATAGTTGTAGTAGAGACCTTTAAGTTGATGCTCTACAATTTTAGTGTGGGTTAACTTGTGGTTCTTTAGGAGTGGAGAGGACATACATGGATTAGTAGCATGAAGCGGGGTTTCTAGTGACAAAACGCACAAATTTGCAATATAGTCATTTATGTAGGGATTTCATGGACTAGTAGTAAGGAGTAGGGTTTTAAGGGTCTTGATGACAAGGGAGTGTTGGGTTCTATATCTACTTGATATATGTGTGGGGTATAATGTTAATACTCCACCCAATTTCTTAGGGCATTAACTAAGGAAGATCGACTGCACTCATTGGTCTACTACTTGATTATACTAGTACTAGAGAATAATATTCTTTAGAATTGTTCCCATGTTACTATGGCAAAAAGATGATTGGTCAACTTATCTAAAGTTGGTTTCAACTAAACAATGGAACTTATTATATACCCCAAGGTGTGTGAAGTGAAATTATGTATATAAGTGATGCATGATGTGGTACTACTCAAAAGGTTACCAATAGGATTTACAAGGTTGTCCAACCAAGGGAAGCTACTTGTATTTCTTGCATGTATTCTTCACTTATTATATATTTACCCATTGAATGAAGAATCACTATGTTATTTTTACACATCTAAAAACATATATAGCCTAGAAAATTTCTCTAAATTATGCACTCAATAAAGTGATATGACATTGTTGGTAGGATTTTTTATTAGTAAATAAGTAGATACATAATAAAAATAATATATTTTACCCAAATTAATTGTAGAAATCACATATTGTAACCACAATAGTTAACAAATATCCAAAATACCATAAAATGTTATACATTTATCTATAAGAGCAAAATTCACTAGCCTCTTGAAGGGGGCAACCTCCATTTGAACGTATTTTTTATTACAATGTGTTTCATAAGATATGTGATTACATTGCTTCTACTTATTTATATAGTTTTTTTCCATGTGATAGGAATATTATAGGAAATGAACCTTTTTAGTAGATAGAACATTTTAGCAAGCATTATTATAATTAGGACTTTCACCCTACTACATGGGCTTTATTTACTAGAGATGACCTCCATACATATTAACATTTCTATCTACATTTAGGACCCCATGCTAAAATGAGCGATTACCCCTCAATAACTTCTTCTCTTACAAACCCATTATTCGAGAAACAAGAAAAGATACATAAATTATTTTGATGTTCAAAGAGGTATCCAACAACCAACATTTAATTTCTTTATAAAAAGGAAAGCTCAAATTCCCCTCAAAATATAGGTTCCTTATAATACATTACTAGTGCAACCATATATATTAAATGGTTGGTAAATGTGAATAGGTATCAATCCATAATAAGCATCAAGACACTTACTTCATCATACATCTGAAGTTGTTTGAAACAAAAAATAGAAAACGGCATAAGAATTAACTAAACTATATTATTATTATTAAAAAGAATATATATATATTAAAAAAA
>APFE030778028.1:0-10615 GCA_000404065.3 Pinus taeda
CATTTAATTTATATAATTGTGCTAGTATGTAAATTTCTATTCAAAATGTGTTATTTTTTTTTATAAATTTTAAATTTTTTAAAGCTACTTTAATACTAAAGGTTTTAAATATTTGAAAATACATTTTATAGTGAATTACTCATGCGTTTACCTCTTTTTGTTAATCATATGGTGGGTGAGATAATTTATCTTATTTTGGTAATTGGATTTCTGTGTTTAGTATAGAGTTTTCTCTTCAAAATAACATGAACACTTTACTTTGTATGGTTTGAAGTGTAGAAACAATTTTCATTGTTTTTTTCTTATTGCTTCACCTTGCTCTTTTATTTGTTGTTGCAATTTTAGATATATTCTCTTAGTTTATTTTTAATTTTTAAACAATATTGAACAACTAAAAGTTTATCCTAGGAGACTAGAAAGAAAATTCACAGTTAAAAGAATGTATCCCTTAGACGAAACTATTCTCCAAATCTGCATCCTTGTATTTTCCAAACAACTAACACACGTTTCAAGACATGGGACAATGAGCAAGTATTTTTGGTACCAAAACATGTTCTTAATTCAGGCTTAGTTGAATGGATGTTGGTAGGAGGACTGTCACCACAACAAGCGACATCAACACAAATACCATTAGCAAGGGAACCTATTTAGGTATTTTCCTCTTGATAAATCTTCCTCTGTCCCTAAATCATAAATGAAGAAAAAACCTAGGAGTTTTGAAAATGTGGTAAGAAAGAAAAAATCCAGTAAAAAACCCTCCTTGGATGTTGATTTCATTGGAAAATATCATGTAATTGAAATGAAATGTTATCCAAGAACATGGCGGAAACATTAAACAAGGTTACCAATAATCCTAAGGATTAATCCCACCAGTTATAGAAACATGGGAAAGAATGATATAATGAATGAAGTGAAGAAACAATAATAGTGGAGACAACAAAGACACATAAATGGATTAAGACGTTAGAGACCTAACAAACTTAGAGGAATGTGAAGATATCGAGCTTATCAAGCTTGATTTTCAATATTTAGTATTAGAATGGGATGAAAAATAGACTAACTCAATATTGAATCAATAAATTCAAATTTTGACAAAAGCCTTGATAAAAAAAGGATAATTTTAGGAATAAAAAATGCAATGTAAGCATCACTCGTCTATCTCTTTAGCAGTTGAAACTAAAACACTAAAATAAAGATAAAAATAGGAGAATAGAATAAAAGGGTGTATAAAGAAGAACTAAGAAACTTCTACAAGAGTAGACAGAAATGCCAGTCAATTTAAGAATAATGGCATTGATGATGAACATGTTCCACCCCACTCGCTCAAACACCCAAAGAATATACTATCATAAATTATCAGATGAATGAATGAAAAAACAAATATTTATTAAAAATAAAATTTTGAAAGAAAAGGCAACTATGGCTATTCTATAGGAAACCAAGTGCTCATTTGATATGCTATCTAAAATTGATACTACTTGTTCAATAAACTATAGCTACATGAAATTAGATGTACATGAGGCATCAAATGGAGAAATCATTTATCCTACATTTTGAAGGACACATTTGTCCTCTTACAAGGTGACACCCATTAGTTATGGTATTCTAGGTGCCTTCTTGAGTTACAATACCATGGGTAAATGCCATGTGTGGATATTACTTTCCATTAGGATCAAGATTTTTCCCTTAGGAAGAAATGGTTTCCATTGTGTCATGTTCCCTTGTGAGAAGCTTTCATTTAACATGAGCCAATGAATATAAGGGTTTTGCGTGGTTAACCCATAATCATGGTGAGCAAAGGTCAAGGAATATAGTATCCTATAATGCTTATGGGCTAACTTTGATATTGATAGTGTCTAGCCTATAAAATGAACGTAAATGGAAATGATGTTTTGTATTTGATCCATAAACATGGGTTTGTAGGTGACCACAAGTGTGATAAATGAAGGTCAAGAGATACTTATACCCCATGACACTTGTGGGCCAACTCTGATAAAAATAGTGTATGGATAGGCCCTATATGGTAAAATCTCCATTGACATGGGTCTATGATGGAAGTTTCCCCTAGAAGGTTATAATTTCAAATGTCTTCATCTTGTTGTGCATGATGTCAAAAGTTTTCACCCAACTAGTGCCAGTGATAAAATCCTTTTGTTGGAGGGGGTCAAGAATGATAATCTTCCATTGGAATGGGCTACAAAAAACAATATTCCATTGAGAAGGTCCAATATCGTAAGTATCCGATTGGAAAAGGATTTGGCAATGGAAAACCTTTGAAATGTTACATAGCTGAGGGGTTTGGAAACATCAAAAATATTCCAATGGAATTCTTAGTTTTGTGTGTAGAGATCTGAAATACTCCACTCATTTTGGATGTGATTTGAAAGTTGACCTGAAATATTCAACATGTATTATCTACAGTATGAAGAAATAAAAGGCTCTTCACTCTAGGATCTCATGCATAGGTAGTGGGCAACACATCATTGGGAGAATATATACATGAACCAAAGGCTTGGATCATTTTTTGGAACCCTACCACATGACATCCATACCTTTCATTACCCCTATTATGGAGTGCAAACTCACCATGCACTATGGCCATCATTTTTTGTTTTGTGAAAATGTATTTCTATGAAAAAAATTTAACTTCTTGAAACATGTGGGTGGTGGCTAAAATCTTCGATCGTATGAGATGAAATATAATGAATCCATTCACACCATTTCCTATGACATTCATGGAGACTACGACATCGCTCATGTTGATGTAATTGTAACCTTAAAAGCTATAAATACTAGGATTTTATATTCTTGAGAGGTCAGAGAGAGACCTTGTGCTTAGCATAGTGGTCACCCTTTTGCGAGGTATCTTGGCAAGAAAAAGGTCAGTTTGAATGTTTGGGAGAACCATGAGCACTCTAGAGGCTTGACAGGTAGTGAGCCAAGCATAGGCCCTATCCATGGTATCCTCCACATCATTATAATGTTCAACATTGTAGTCTGGGGTGTGGGGAATGATGATAAAATAGAAGAAAATCCTAGTTTTGCATCTTCTCCTCCCAAGTATATGCCACGTGTTCATCCTTAATTTATGCATGGCTATAATCTCTCAATTCTTGGTGGGTGAGGTAGTATTTCACGGTAGGATCAATAAAGGAAACAACATAATGAGGTTTATTGAGGTCTTTGAGCATGTACCATTGCTTCTTGGGAGAACCATCATTAAGAAATATGTAGGCTTGTAGCTTGGCCACGAGGCCATGGCTCCACCAGACTAGAACCTAGACTAGAGTTTTGTTCTTACAAAAAAACTTATGCAATCCATTCCTTCCATTATCGAAGGGCACATAAGGATTAACATCATTTCCAATCTAGAATTCCTCCTCCACATCTCTTGTTTGGGGAATGTCATCATTATGTTACTCCATCTTAGAGCTTCCTACAACCCTTTTAATGATGACCACAACCATAGGGTTTGATCCTTTTCCCCTTACTGATGATTTCTTGAGGGATTCACTGGTCACGATCCCTTTGGAATTTGCTAGTTATTTCACGAAATACATAAGGTGAATGATTTGAGGAAATAAAAGGCATAACCCTCGCCAAGGAGAGAATTTAATCTTCCATCTAAATAATAACTAGAATGTCATAGCAATGGCTTAGACATACATTTATTATATCAACTTGGCTCTCATACCACATATCTAGATCATAGGGGCTATGATCTAGGAACAATCAATAATGAAAGAGAGTAGGAGAGAAAGAATATAAATATGCCATGCAACTATTCTTAGAAAAACCTTGAACGAAAAATACAACACTAAATACCTAACAATATATGAAGCAAATGCAATTCTTTATTATATGGATAAATCATTTACCCTACAATGTGGAGGAACCATCTGTCATTTTACCAAGTGAGGCTTTTTATTTATAGCATTCTCGTTGGATCCTTGAGTTACAATAGCACAAGTGGATACCGTGGAAGGAGACCATGGGTGGATTCCACTTTCTATTCAAATCATAGATATGAGATGACCAAATGTAGATTTGTGGTTTTTTGAAGTTAGTAATTGAAGCCTAATTTTAGTTGAATTGGAAACATCTAATGAAACTCACACCCAAGACAATAGAAGAGGGGACCTTCATCACGTAAGCTCTAAAGTAGATGAATTTCCTTTTCAGAATATTTAATGGTCATAGGGCCAATAAGTTTCTTGGAAGCATGGGCTTGAATCATTGACAAATAAGTTTGAAACTAGATTAGACATGAATCCTAAAAATGATCGATTTAATTTTTGAAGCGTTTTAGCTAAATAATCCATATGTTTAGCAGAATTTAGCTAAATAGTGGAAAGAAGCTCCAATGAGAAAATGTACCACAACATATCACTTCTAGCAGAATTTAAATCACGCCAGATTAGCTGTGATAATGCAATAAAGATGAATTCAAATATATTTTTGAATTGTAGAAGGATTTGATTGAGCAAAATGGAGCATGTTTAGTGTAATATCATCCTCAAAGGTAGAACAAGGGAACTTATTTCCAATGCCTTCTTCTTGATATTCATAAATGGGTCACCCTCAACATTCATTCCACCTTGTGGAGTCATACAAGGGGGCCCATTATCCCACACCTTTTTTTCTAATTGAAGAAGTATTGAGTTGAAGTATTAAGGGTATGGCACCCTAAAAAAAGACTAGGGGTATGAAACTTCATGGGTATGATAGAATTGCATCTGATCAACAGTTTGTAGATGAATTCTCCTTGTGTTTGCACCAATTGTAGGAAACTCTCTTGCCTCCGAATAGGTCCTTGAATACTTTATGGTAGCCTTTGGCACAAGTATAAACCATGGTAAGTTGCAAATAGTCCTCTTCAATTCTTTTATTATTACTCAATTACATATGTGGAGAAATCTCGGATATCAATGAATTTCCCTTCAATCTAAATACTTGGTTGCTCTACATGTTGAGAATTCCTTTTGGTATGCCTCATGGGGATATCTTCATCTTTACTTACTTTTTTTTTACCAATCATTGTTATCGTTGTAAAATGGTTGTATGATAAATTAGCAATATTATAGTTGAGATACCGGTAATATTTTTGCATTTAAAGCATTGAGAATGTATTAGTTGAAGTAAGCATGCAAAACTATATTAGATAAATCTTTTGATTATTGCATAAAAATATCTACATTTTGATTAACCATACATTGTTAATTTTTGAAAACCAACTTGCAAAATTGTTAATCTCAAATGTATAGTTAAATTATTAATATCAAAAAGATATTAACAAGTTTGACTATTTTAAACATTAAATCTATTGTTAATAAATTTTACCATATTTGTAATTGGAAAATTTCTATTTTTAGTTTGATTAATGACTTTTTACTATATATAAAACTAAAGTTTCTAATTTGGATGTTAACGTGAATAAATGTTAACCTACTTTAACAAATTTGAAATTAGTGCCACATCAAAGGACAACGACACTCCCAACTTGAAAACGACCATCAGCCAGGTCAGCAGTGTGGGCACCACAAGAGAAATCATTTAAAACACAAATTTATGAGAGTAAACCATAGTGGAGCGTATCGGAGGGTATCGATGGCAGGTGCATAAAATGGTTATCATGTGAATTGAAAAAGGCGTAGCCGTTGTGGACACTAGAAATAAGTAAATAAGGATTGAACTTACGATCGAGAGAGCTGGCAGAAAAGCTGGCTGGTGCATATCTGCGTGGGAGTTGCTGCTTAACCACTTGGCATCCAGAGGGAGAATGCAGACCCATACATCCCATGGGTGCCACTAAATGTGAGGAGACTACATAGAATCCTCGCCATCCTCGAAATGCCTTGCCGTGGGTGCCACTGAATGTGAGGAGACTACATAGAATCCTCGCCATCCTCTAAACGCTCAAGGCATTTCGAAGGGATCCATGGAAATTTCTGTAAATTGCAGGATGCAGAGGAGGATCGCATGCAGTGGGAGCATGGTGGTTCATTTCATCCAGGTGATCGAGCATGGGGTGGGAGTTCTGGAGTTATGGGTGCAGAGCCTAACCAGGTGGTCCCCATCATAAATTGCGGTATGTCGTCGATACTCTGCAAAACGAAGCGAATTGGTATAGTGCAGGAATCCTCAACCTTTGGACCATTAGAAGGTGCATGCTAGGGAAATTTGACCCTCCAATATTCTAACCCTCGTTTGAAGAACCAGCGAGAGAACATGTGATGGAATTTCAAAAAAGGAGGCCGTTATATTCCATTTCTGTAAACACCCTCAGTTCATTAATGGTGTATATAACGATTACCTCTATTCATTCTAAATATATATAACGATTACCTCTATTGATGAAAGTACATGTGTTCTTATGTTCTTCAGTTTTGTTTAGCGGTGATACATTTCACGTGTAGCAAAGTAGAATGTCGGTACAAAGCAAGACATAGACTGAGTGTAGCTACAGGGCAGAGCATCTTTGGTAGTGGGTTGATTTAGCATTGTACCTAGGTTCATTTCTACTTTTTCTTTCTTTTGTGATGCTTTAGCAATGTCCATCATCTTTTTGGTCATAGTTTTTTCGTCGGTTTTGGGTTTTTTTTTGTTGGGGATTTTGCTTTTGACTGTTTAGATAATGGTAATTTCTGTTTTTAACTGTTTCGAGATGAGACGATATGCTGGCTTGGTTGACGTACTTCCCACATGTTGTGCAGTGGTTAAAAGAGGTATGTGCTTTTTTCTTGGAGTTTTTATTGATTTTTTGGGCGCGTGTTAAAAGGGTTATGCACTATTTCTTTATCGTGGAGTTGCAAGAAGATGAGGACCGAAATCGGGACTACCACTGGAGAAAAGAAAAAAGGAGGACGCTGGAAAAGCAACAGAAAAATATGATCGTGTTGTTGGGGAGGAAGGAAATGGAGAAGGGTACATTCCAACGAATTTCCAGATCTGAAAAAATTTCCCTTTCCTGCATCGCGTAGTTCAACGTTTTCTAAGCATGGGGTGTTGATAACATTGTCACGTCATCCCATTTAAACCTTCTTTATTGTTGCTTTATTGATTTTCTTTTGTTTGTTTGAAATATTGCGGAGGAGCTCCATAGGAGACGTTGGACAATGTCGTTAACATTTAATTTTGGAAGATAAATATTGGAGGTATTTTTCATATTTATATGTAGGTATGTTTTATACTTGCCTCTACTTTAGTTGCTAAAAAAATTATGTTGTATTTTGTAAGACAAAGAAAGATTACAATAAATAAATGAAATAAATAGTTAATAAATAGAGTAAAACTGTTTATTGATAATTTTTAATATAATTATTTTTTTTTCTCTCATAATTAATTTATTTGTTTGTTCAATGTAATGTGATTTAATTTAGTTTTAAGTAATATTTATTATTACATATTTAAGTAACATTTTTCTTTGATTTAATTTAGTTTTAAATAATATTTATTATTACATATTTGAGTGATATTTTTTTTCTAGGAGAAACAATATTTTGAATATATTCTATTGTATTGTTTTCAATATAAAATATATGTATTTTGGGCTTTTAAAATTTAAAGGGAGAAAGGTAGAGAGAGAGTGGAGGTATAGGAAAAGAGATGGAGGGAGGGAATGACGAATAGAGGTAGAGAGAAAGTGAGAGGAAATGGTGAAGTAGAGAGCGGCGGAAGGAGAGAGTGGGAGAGAGGGGGAGCGTGAGGGAGTGGTAAAGAAGAAAGTGGAGCAGGGAGGGAAGAGAGAGGGATAGAGGGAGGAAGAGTGGGAGTGGTAGTGAGGGCAGGAGAGGGAGGTAGGGAGGGAGGGAGAGGAGTGGAGGACGAGGGAGAGAGGGGGAGGGGAGAAGGAGGAGATGGGAGAGGGAGGGAGAGATAGGGGAGAGAGGGAGAGACAAGGAGAGACAGGGGAGAGAGGGAGAGAGAGGGAGAGGAAGGGAGAGATGGGGGAGCGAGAGAGAAAGGGGGGACAAGGGAGAGAGGGGAGATATGGGAGGAGAGAGAGGGGGCGGAGAGAGAGAGAGAGAGAGAGAGAGAGGAGAGAGAAGGGTGCGGCAGAAGGTGTGGGAGAGAGAGAAGGTGGGGGAGAAGGTGTGGGAGAGAGAAGGGGGGAGAGGGGAGGGAAATGAATTTGAATAGATATGCATGTTATCATTGATAAATATTTAGTAGATTGATGACAAGTTTATCTTTTGTTTGATCGTCATTGTATTATGAGAACTATGTCTTTAATGCAATTATACCACTTATTTTGAATTCATTTTATTTGAATTTAAAGGTATCTGTAGCAAGATAACTACTTATCGATAGTTGAATGTATATATTTGTTCAAAGTAGTAGCAAGTACTAGAGCTATTTCCTTGGCTTATTCCCTTGATCTTTATTCTAAATTCAAGTTGGTCGAAAGTTCAATATTTTTTCTCTAGATTGAGAGGAGGACTAATCCTTCATTTAATCGAGTTAGAATTAATCTATCCTTTTCAATGCTTTCATAAAAGATTATATTTTATTTGCATTTAGATTTACATTTAGATTTAGCTCTCATCTTTAGGCTGATAGGCCTTCCTTTGAAAGAAACTTTCGTCATCCTTTTGTTTCGGACGTTGACACCTATCGTCCACATTTAGAGGGAAATTATTCATATGTGTTGTGCCATTTCAGTTTATTTTCGGTAATTTCAGAGAACACTTTTCAAGCATAGTGCCTTCTTCAACCTGTGCCTGACTTCGGGTTCGTACGGCCGGGCATTAAATCTGTGTGGGAGAAGCTGCAGGGTAAGCTTGTAATGTAGATAGGCAGTTGGCATTCTTATTTGAGCGACTTCATATTCGTAGGGGCGGGAATTAAATCTGCGCGAGAGAAGCTGCACGGTAAGCCTATAACGTAGATGGGAAGTTAACATTCTTATTTGAGCATTTTTCCATCATAATTGCAGTTTTTATTGTGTGGGCATATGCCCATATTCTCACTGTAGGTGGAGCATACAAGCATACCCCTCAAAAGACAGTTAGTTTTGAAATGGAATGAGTTAATACCAGGATATACTCCCGCGATTTTCCAATTCCTTCATTATCCTTTCTTCCATGATGATTTCATGTTCACATTCACAAAGATTGGCTACATTTTATCTGTTATTATCATCCCAACTATATAAAAAGGCCATCCCTTCCTTCTTATCCTGCAACAATTTAAGTTGGTTCTTGTCTGAATTTCATAGACAATGTATCAAACAGCATCGTTCATGAGCTCTCTCTTTACATTTATACCTATTTTTCTTCTTCTATGTTGTCAGTCCCATGCTCTTGGGTTTGGTTATACGATCTCCAACATCTCAGAAGCACCAGATGGAAATTCCATAATAGCCCAACTGCAACTCATCCAGAACAATTCAGTGAACAATTCTCTCTATGGCCCTAAAATTCAAAGCTTGCAACTACTGGTCAGGTAATTTTATATCTTTTGTTCTTGGTCTTAATTTTCATTTTCAAATGAAAGAAATTTTAAACTGCGTTTTTTGATTTGAATTGCACCATCGTGTTACTACAGGAGAAACTAGATTGAAGTGTAGTTTAGAGTCTATTTTTCATACAAAAATATAATTTAGTATTTATAGTTACTCTATATTTATATTTGTTTTATTACTGTGTATATCTTTCTGCTGACTGTGGGTGCACGTTTTCCTGGTTCTAAAAACAAAAACAAGTGCATATTAGATTTACATGGGTCTAAGTGAATGCATAAAGAGCATGTATATATTAGATCTACATGATGCATATCATATTTGTATGGCTCTGTTCTAGTACGAATAGAGAAATGGGGCTTAACTGTATTGAATTTGATCAAGTTTCAGGTATGAATCCAACGATAGTTTGAGAGTTTATATTACGGATGCTAAGCAGCCGCGATGGGAAGTTCTGAGTGATATTCTGCCTAGATATGGTGGGGTCAATAGTAGTGACGATTCTCAAAATCATACTCATGAATTGTTGTTTAACTACTCCAATAATCCATTCGGCTTTGTAATCACGAGACGTTCAAGTGGAGAGAATCTCTTTAATTCCACTGCAAATGCCACTGGCAATCCACTGGTGTTTGAAGACCAATACTTGGAGGTCTCTACTGCCCTGCCATTGAGTGCTTCTTTCTATGGATTGGGAGAGAGCACTATGCAGACATTTCTCCTCAACACGAATCAGAACTATACACTCTGGAATTCAAACATTGGCAGTTCAAGTACGAATGGATCTTTACGAGTCTCATCCGTTTTATTTGGATGTGAGAGCAGGAGGCGTTTCTCATGGGGTTTTGCTGCTGAATAGTAATGGCATGGATGTTGAGTATGGGGGATCTTTCTTGACATATAGAATAAATGGGGGAGTCTTGGACTTGTATTTCTTCTCAGGTCCTTCTCCGCTTGCTGTTGTTCAGCAGTACACATCCCTCATCAGTTGTCCTGCCGCAATGCCGTATTGTTCTTTAGGTATTTCCTCGTATCTTGTGAATTTCATTGATATTCTGCAAGTTTTTTTCTTCTTTATTTCCGAAAAGAAAATCAGTACTCCCACTCCATGCCGATGATATCTTTTTGTCATTAATTGTTTTGATATTTTAGCAA
>APFE030778038.1:4250-36527 GCA_000404065.3 Pinus taeda
AAAGCAGGCCAACTCCTTCAGCAGGGCAAGTGGTTCACCAGAGAACAGGTTCAGCAGAAGTTTCCTCATCTCATGGGGAGCTCAACGCAATGGGGACCATTGCTTCCTAAGGGGGGAGGAATGATCCAGGTGGATATTGGTGGCCACCTGCCAAGTCCACATGGACCCCCACCATTGCCTTTCTCAGCATTTTCAGTTTCCTTAATTGTAGCACAACTTACTATTTTTAGCAGTTTTTCGGGTCCTGAACTTCCGGAGCCGTTTTGAGGCCCTAAACGACGTTTTTTGGGATTCCAGGGGCAACAAGGGTCCATGGAACATGGACCATGTTGCCGTTCCAACAATGATAGTGCTCGAATAGATCTTTCTAATGAGCTATTGTACGCGTCAAACGGAGATCATATGCTAAAGTTACGACCCCGGGAAGTTGATGTACCAACTTACCCCCAAACGGGGCCCACTGTTTGGCGTTTCATCTCCTAGGGTTAGGTTTTGGAATGTTAAGAGTTTTTCATTGTTTCTCAAACAATAAATAGGCCTTCGAGCCTCATTGTAAGTCAGTTCAGAGGCATGTAGCCCACACATCTCTTCTCAGAGATAGCTACCATCGCCCTAGCTAGTTTATTTCCATTTCTGATTGTAAGCATATTTCAGTAATTTCCATTAATGAAATGAAGTATTATTTCCGCTGCATATTTGTGTATATGGTTATCTCTGTAATTGGTTGCGTTCCTGTTTAAATCTGGATCACATTCACTTCTCTTTCCATCAATATAAGGCCAAACCAGTATCTCTCTAAATACAGATGAATGGACATCGACTATCACTTGAGCATGCAGAATATAAACTCTAAAAACTTTTAGAGCTTTAATTAATGCATAAGCATGTTTTTCCAACATTTTTTACTTTAATTCTCCATCTCTAGGAGCTCTGCTGAAAAATGCTATGGGCACTTCTTTATTTTCTAAATCTTTTTGTAACAAAACAACAACAATGGTGTCTTGAGAAGAAAAAGAGAAGATTAAGAAAGGTTTGAATATTCAGGACTTACCAATTGAGGTGCTTCAATGATAGCCTTTTTGATCAGCTCAAATGAATTTATAGATTCAACTATCCACTTGACTTCTTTGTCCTTCCTTAGCATACAAGTAATATGTTTCACTACTTCAGCAAAATATTGGATGAATCTTCTGAGAAAATTGATCTTACCAAGGAAAGATTGAATCTCTTTCTAGTTCATCATCTGCTCCAGTTAATTGTGACTTGACTACAACATTATTCTGATCAAAAAGTTTCTCAAGTGGAATTAACACCTTCGGAATATGATTGGTAGGTAGTTGTATGATAGGTTGATCAACAAATTGTTTTTTTTAGATTTTTGGAATCTTGATGATCAACATCAACTTGTGTAGGTCTTCTTCTTTATCAATATTTAGAACAACAAACTCTTTAGCAACTTCAATGAATTTTCTGATCTCCTGGTCATCTTCAAAAACTTTCCAATGCTTAACATTACAAGGAATGTTAGGTCTAAACCTAATTTTCACTTCATATTTCAACTTTATAGGCATTGGAATTTTGAATGAACTGGCTGAAATAGAGATTGAATCGGCTAGAATATTACTTTCTCTTGGAACAAAAGAAATGTTAAAGGTGAGGAAGGAGTCTGCTACAATGTCCCATACAACATTCTGGTAATCTATGAGTCTAAGAAGCTTAGTTTGATAACCATTTCTGATTTGCTGAATAATAAGTTCAACATCTCCAAAAATAGAAATTTATGATATATTCATATATTTTGCCTTTCTTAAACCAATTAACAGAGCTTCATATTTAGCCACATTATTAGTTGTCTCAAATTCAATTTTGAAAGAAAAAGTGGAACTTTCCTTCAAAGGAGAAATAAGAACAATCCATGCACCAACACCTTCTTTGGAACATGAGCCATCAAAAAACATTTTCCATACCTTCGATACTTTATGAGTGATTTGATTTTTAGCCGGCTTTAAATCTGAAAATTTTCTGTAGGCAAGGTGGAGTCAACCATATGTAGAATGCTTGAACCAACTCCAGTTGTTCTAGCATATATCAGATGATTAGTAGGGTCTTTGCTGTCACTAATGATATATGTTAGTTGAGCTTCTCTATAAAGTCTTCTTTGTTCTCCTCCAAAAACAGGAACAATAACATAGTCTAAATTCATTTTCAAGGTTCCTCCCAACCTTTTAATCCATGATCTAGAAAGTAACATACCAAATCTGGGAGGGATATCACCTACAACAATATCCATTACCATCCCTCTCATAGGTAACTGAAAAAGATTTACTGCAAGGTCTTTGATGACACTAAGGCATTGTACTTTTTGGGAATTAAAAGAATAAAGATCTTGGTACTCTCTATTTATCTCAAGACCTAGTTCATTCATAAATACCTTGGGTGTTAAATTATGTGAAGCTCCAAGGTCCATAAGACAATTATGTAGGGTCTTTTCATGAATATTCAGAGATAGATAGAAGGGAGGGAAGAGTCATATCCATCTTCTACCAATGGACCTACAATAACAGTGGGCTTATCATTTTGAAGGTTAAAAAAATCAGAGACTACTCCTTTAGGTGAAGGCTCAAAAGCTTTCATAAAAGTATTTTTGAAATCTTGATTTTTCGTGAGTTCTACAAGGGGAACAAGAATCTTGATTTTCTGAATCTCGTTTTTAGAATTGAAGGAAGAGTGTGGTTTGTGAGAATTTTTTACCTCAAGTGAAGGAAAATCAGATGCTACCGGAATTGCTGGCTTGTCAGGTTCAGTCACTTGCTTCTCTGCTGGAATATTGGATGCTACAAAAATTTCTGGCTTGCAAGATCTTTCTGCTGAAATTTTAACTGTATATTTATTCTTCTTTGGCTGTGCAACAGGATTAGAAGTGTCATCAATTTTCTTTGATGTGAGAGTGTATCTTCTTTGATGCTCACCTGAAATCATGGAATGATTAGGACTTGCTTCATTATTCTGAGTATGTGACAAGAAGTCTTCATACTCTACTTGTGTAAGATAAATCATCCCTTCTTTGTCTCTAAGACAATTTATATCAACACCTCTTTCCAACCCTCCAAATTCTTCTTCATCTTTAAATATAACATTCTGCAAAGGAGGTTGCGCCTTTTAATCATTAGCATCTCTTCTTTCTCTCTGCAAAATTTGAGGAGAATTAGGTCTTCTAAACTGCCGTCTATTTGGAAAATCAAATGAAACATTTTGGGTAGTAGATGGTCTTGCTTCCATCTTCAACTCAGACATATTAGTAGTCAATGATTTTACCATCTTGGTCATCTCATCTATCTTAGGATCTATGTCAGAAGTTCCTGAAGTAGAAACTTCAGCTTTTTGCTTTCTTTTTTCTTTGTCAATCCCTCCTCTGAGTCTATTAGCTGCTAATATATTTGATTCTACCTCCAGTGCATTATCCTGTATTTGTGATAGCGTAACAGATCTTATTTCTCTCAACAATAAACAAAAGTTAGGATCCAAAGCACCAACATAAGTGATTTTAGCTGAAGCTTAAGTAGGCTTGATTTTAGTAGGTATCTTGCTATACATTTTATTGAATCTCTTAGAAAAATCAGAAACCAATTCTCCTTATTTTCTTTTGATTGCACCGAATTCTGTGATATAATGTAAAAAATATTTCTTGTCAATCCATTTTCTTAAAAATGTATCATCTAACACTTCAATTCTGGTGATGCTACTAGTTGTTAAAGACCTAAACCATTTCCTTACATCACCCTCAAGGCTCTGAACAAAAACTCTCATCCAAACATCTTCATGTTCAATGTTGAGATTATTAGCATAAGCATAAAAATCAACAAGATGTTCTTCAACTATTACCTCCCCTTCACCATTAAATTTAGGCATATACTTTAGATAATCACCTACAGGTAATGCATTCATAGGCTGAGGTAACACTAAAGGAGCATACCTAGCAGCAACAATTACATCCATTAGGTTAGGGTGTGGATTAGGACCTGCCATGGTGTGAGTTACTGGGATGTGTGGAATAACAATTGGAGTTACTAGGATTTGTGGAATAACAATTTGAGGATTTTGAACAGTAGACGAGGAAGCACCAACACTTGATGTAGAGGTTGTTTTTTGACTAGAAAATAAAAGAGGTACATAAATTTTCTTAAAATCAGGAGACAAAATTTGTTGTACCTTTTGAGGAATAACTTTTGAAAAACAAGAAGCCGAAGAAACAAGCTTTCACTTACTCTTCTTGATTAGCTTCTTAGGATCAGGGACTTGGTTTTACAAAGGAGAATATGGATTTTCCCTGGTTCTAGCTTTTGTTGGAGCCAAAAATTCAACAATTGAGTCGCGAGGTGTAAAGCAGTCTAAAAAGACAGCTGGAACTGTACACCTCACAACCAAACTTATAACTTTGTCATTTACACAGGGATAAACTTGAATTCGTCTCCCCGACAATGATGCCAAAGATGTTAGCACAAGGAGTTACTCCTAGACTGCAAAAGGAGTAAGACTTACACATCATGATTTCATTTCAAAATTTAATTGTGTTTTTTTGAGTGGTGAGATGGATTCTGAAGGTGTTTTGAAATGATTGTGTTCCTTTTTAAATTTCATAGATTTGGCAAGTTGTGGCAAGCATAAATTGTGTGTTTAAGTGAGTAATAAAAGGGAGCAGAGGAAAGAGAACAAGTAGCTAATAAATATCCTAAGAAACCGAGTATCTTAAGACAGTCACTTCAAGTACATAAACAACCTTGTAACAAACTCTGTTTCTTGGCAAGGAAAATAACAGTTAGAAAGTAAGAAAAAGTATAAAGTATTTCACAATTCCTTTGTGAAACCTTCACTAACAATTTCTACTTGAATTGATATTATGATTTTATACAACAAACTGGATAGTAGATAAGTCATCATTATATCATCTTAATGATTCTCACTCATACTATACTAGCCATTGTAATTTATCGTTTAAAAGATTAAAACATGCTTGATAAGGGAGACAACAGCTATAAAGTAAAAACATGTATAGAGTATCTCACAAATCCTTTGTGAAACGTTCACTAACAAGTTCTACTTGAACATATATTATAATTTCCAGAAAACTAGATAGTAGATAAGTCATCATCAAATCCTCTTAATGATTCTCACTCATACTATACTAGCTACTGCAAATTTATAATTCAGAAAATTGAAAACAAGATATAGACAAACCACACATTAGATATAACTTGAATCACAAAATCCTCTAACATGAAGTGCAGAAAAACTATTTTATTAAGCCGAGTCTTCAGGTGAACCGAAATCCAACCATGAAATGATATTTACAATATATATATATATAGCGAGAGGCACCAACTCCAACTCTCCTAAATTGGTGGTTCTATTATTTTCTTTTTACATGGGTGTCTTTTAGATATTAAAAACATCTCCCATCGAATTACAACCGAAAGTACAAGTGTAGATGAGAAGAGGAAAAATAACACTTTGTTGCTGGAAAAACTAACTGGTTGCCCCTATTCCTGCTGAATTTTCTTTTTATGGTCTTGACTATTGAATGACCATATGGTTTCATTAAATACAACCTTCAGGAACCTCATAACTATCCTTATTGTTATGGGTTGTTTTCTTTCCAAAACTGGCCCAGAGGTTTGCTGCTGACAACTGTATATTTATGTTGAGATAGGTGCTACCAGAAATTCTGGTAATACCTGTAATAGCGAAAAAAACTTCAAACACTTTGAAACTTTCGGTAGGAAAAAGTTTCCACTTCAAAATTTTAACATAAATGCTTCGAAATACCCTTTCATTCCATGTGAGCTACAACCTCTGTAAGCTTATCCAAGTTTGTTTTAATGCTAGCAGATTTAGACCTTGTGATTTTGGTTGTTCCTCCTTTAATGATGGTCTCTTTCTTTTCTGCTTCTTTTGGAAGGCTCTGTTGGCTGGTCCATGGGAGCTTTACCTCTTTGCTTCTTCAAGGATCTTTTGATTTCTACAATTGAGAGATACTTAGTCTGCAACTTTGTAGGTTGTTCTTCTATAACTATTACTTCAGTGAGTAAACTAGGATTATTTGGGGCCTTTGATTTCAATCTGTATTTGTTCTTTTCCCTAGTATGTCTCCTCCTAGTTCTAGCAATTGGTTTTAGTTCTTCTTTCTTGTTTTTACTGATTCTTGTATACCCTGCTTCCTTTAGTATTTCCTCATCAAAATCAAGAGGTTAGTTTTCTTGTTGTTATTCATGTGCTTCCAAAATTTCAGGAAACACCTGTGGTTTAGATTTCTCTTTAGCTGCAAGTTTTCTTCTCTGAGTTCTTGTGCAAACCTTAGGAAAAGATCTAATAGGAGGAATCATTTTTGAGATTTTTGTTTTCTGTGTAGAAGAGCTTTCACCTTGCTCCTTTTTCTTTTCAAGTTTTGTAGCTAAAGGCTTCTCTTTGCTGCTTTTGGCACTCCTGCTCACACTTTACCTCTTTGAATTTCTTTTGGAGATTCCTTCAGCTGATGCAGTTGATTTCCTTTTTGTTTGAACCTGTGCTAAATAAGATTTAGCAATTTCTTTGGGTTTTGGTTCAAGTTGGCCTGCACTGTAAAACAAGAAATGGTCCCAAGTTTGGGTTCTCTTTTTCAATTCTTCTTCAACCAGAAACTTGATAATTGCCTGATGATACAAGATGTGTTCTGATGCTTCCTGATGTGTTTGAATCCTAGCTACCATTTTGGTTAGGCTCTTCAATATGAAATAAGGCAGATTAAGAGTCCTCATACATGCAAAATGAAAAATAAACCTCATATGGTAAATAAAAACTACCGTATGTCTTCTCTCACAAGTGAGAAAAATCTTAAGCAGTTTCACTGTTTCTTCCCATTCCTTCTTAACATAATTGTTGGGAATTCCTTTGGCCAAATTAGGATCTCTATATTCATCCCTAATAAAAGCATTAAAATCTCCCCCTGTAATAGGCTGTCCTTTAATCCACTTTTCTCCTTCCTGGGGAAGGTTAAAAGCCTCTGCAATTGACTATTCTGAAACCTGTAACCCGAAACCAAAGATAATAGCTTCCTCTCCATTGAAAGTTTGAGCAAACTCTCGGGCTACACCTTGATGTGAGTCTCCTAACCTTGTGCATAGTGGATACCAGCCTTCCTAAATAACAACCTTCAACATTTGGATTAGCATCAACTAGCTCAGCTCCTTGAGGGTCGATTCTCTTAAGCTTTCCACCTTTCCTAGACTTTGGTGCCATGAATATATGCTTGCTTATTATGAAGAATTCGTATCAAAGTGTGGAATATTACCCAACAACCATTGCAATTAGCATGAATTAGGATGCCTGGAAGTATGGGATGTGTTCTTAACCTCCTCAATCAGTGTCTCCTTAGCTACACTTCAAAAATTTGAAATGGTGAAATTTCCTCCATTCTCAAATATTTGAGATGAAGTTTTGGTTCAATCTCCTATGCATATAATCCTTCGTGATTATATAATATTTCATGTCATAATAGACAACATGTAGTAGTAATGATGAAGCTGAGTTACTCTAGAGAGTCCAGCTAGTCTGCTACAGGTGGCTGTACGAGAATTTTGCAAATCTGGAAATTTTCCTACTTTAATTCGGATTGGCCAGAAATTCTAGTAGCGTATTACGCGGAACAGAAAGAACGACTATCAGAATTCAAACAAGTCACTGAGATTGACGCTGTAGACATGCTTAAAATTTTGGAAACATGAGTTATTTAATATGGTTGGGGGTAGGCAACGACTCGCTATGGCTGTGACTGACACCTAGCAAACACGATCAACCAAAATGATTAACCACTACCACTTGACTTGACTTGAAGTTTGTGACCTATCCAATCACGAAATATCATGATTTGGATTAGATATTCCACCATTATGACATGTGGACAATAAAAAAGGTTTGCACTTTTGGATTTATTTTTTAAAAATGGGATATTCTACCAGTGTTTCTGGTAGCATCGAAAAAAATAAAGAAAAAAAAAGAAAAAAGGAAAAAAAAAAGACTGTTCGAAAAAGAAGGGAGACTATTTCAATGATAAAATCAGGTGCTACCGAAAATTCCAGTACCGCATCATTTTTTTTTTTTTTTTTTTTTTTTTTTTTTTTTTTTGTTTAATTTAGAAATTTAATCCTAAAAAATAAAAATTTCAAAACCTACTCATGACTTAGCCTAAAACTGTGCTAACATTTTCTCCACAGGGGATAGAGCTCTCCCCGCGAGGCTCTAAGAATTTTTTGCAGTTTCAGTGCCTTGTCATTGGGCTATGGAGTCTTATTATGAAATCACACCAGTATTTACAGTGAACTCAGGCTACCAACAAGCTTAGTAAAATATTTTTTTGAGAAAACGCCCATTAAATGGGCCTCCATACAATTTTGTTCCATCAAGATGCTGCAACTCAAAATTATTGTTCTACAAGACATTTGAGATTTTGAAAGGACCAAACCATAAAACATCAAATTTTGAATGTTTACCTAGATCTTGGTGCTATGCATCCCACTTCAACACCAGATCTCCTATCTGAAAATATTCTATTTAGTCCCTTTATCAAAGACTTCCTTTACAACTTGCCGATATTTTCTTACCAAATCGTATTGTTGTTCTCTCTTTTGCTGCACTTCTATGATCTGATACATTCTTCTAGTCATGTCATTAGGTTCAAATTCATGATCTTGCAGTAGTTTTGCTACATGAATAGCTAATTGGACTGGAAAAACAGAATCAATCCCATAAACCATTTGAAAAGGTGATGTCTTAATAGACCTTTTGATTGTCACCCTATCAGCCCATAAAGAAAATTTGAGTTTTGAGTCCCAAGCTTTCTTGTTTTGCTTAAGAAACTTGGTGATGATTCTTACCAAAATTTTATTAGATGATTCAGCTAAACCATTCCCTTGTGGATAGTAATTTGTAGAATGAGTAAGATGAATACCATAATCTTCACAGAAATTTACCAATGGTGTGGCTTTAAATGTAGCTGCATTATCTGCTACTAGTCTTGATGGACATCCAAATCTGGTTATGATTCCTTCCAAAAGGTTAATGATAACTTTATGAGTGGCATTCCTGGTAGGTATTGCTTCAATCCATTTGGTGAAGTAATCAGTAGCAAAAAGAATCCATTGATGTTGCCCACTTGAAGGTGGATGAAGTTCACCAATGAAATCTAATCCCCATTGCTGGAAAAGTGCAGAAACAATTATGGGATTGAGTGGTAAAGACTTCAGATGCTTTTTACCAGCGAATCTTTGACATTTTTCACATTCTCTCACCTCCGTAGATACATAAGAAAAATAAGCTAGGCCAAAAATAACCAGCTCTCAATATTTTGTATGTAGTAGTTCTCCAATAATGATGACCTCCACAAACACTAATATGCATTTTGAATATGACCTTTTTAGATTCCTCTGGATCAATGCATCTCAATAAAACTCCTGCAGGATATTTCCAATACAAATAGTTTTCCTTAATGCAATACTTAATGGTTTTCAACTTCAAATATCTCACTCTGCTTTTATCATAATTTGGAGGAGGTTTAAAATATTTAAGAAAATAAATAACATCTTTGTACCATCTACACTCAGCAAGCTTTGAATCTACTGTCATATTATCAACAGGTTCTGAAATTTTCCCTTATAGATTATCATCCATGATATTCAAACCCAACACTTTACAATTTTCTTCAGCAAGTAGTTTAGCTAATCCTTGAAATTTGATTAGTTTAGTAGGCTTTATCTCTAAATCAAATTCAAGAACTTTAGTCACCCATTTACTTCTCCTTCCATGAATATAAGGCTGAACCAGTACATCTCTAATGACAGATGAAGGGACATAGGCTATCACTTGAGCATGCAGAATATAAACTCTAAAAGCTTTCAAAGCTTTAACTAATGCATAAGCATGTTTTTCCAACATTTCATAATTTAATTCTCCATTTCTAAGAGCTTTGCTGAAAAATGCTAGGGGCACTTATTGATTTTCTAAATCTTTTTATAACAAAACAACAACAATGGTGTCTTTGTTATAGACATTTTTGGGCACTACAACCCCAATCATAAATGTCCATAAACTGAGGGCTCCTAATTCCCTAAAAGTGTTGCTTCACTACCTAAAGGAACAAGGTCAGCTGATTACATCATCTCCCAGAAGTTCTCCACTAAAAAAACTGCTCAGAAATTGGTCAAAACTGGACCATACTGAATACCCAGTGTAGAGGGTGCGATGCATATCACCTTCCCAGTGTAAAGGGTGCGATGCATACTGAATGGCCCCTCTATAGGGTGCGATGGTCAGGAATGGACAAATGGCAGGGACAATTTGCGAGGTGGAAGGTCATGGAATCTTCTAGAAGCTTCCCCTCTGACACTTGCCTCTCTGTTTTCGACCAGGGATGAGTAAGAGATTAGCAGTCTCCAAGTGGAATCAAGAACTATCAGAGAGAGGACACTGATCAAAACCCCAAAAGATGACTCACCCCCCTACAATCATCTATATACGGATCCCTCATCACAGAGATCTGGAGGCTGGAATCTTGTATCTTGTAGAGAAGTGTTGTTGGTTTTCTGGTGTAACTTCATAGTGTTGGGTGATCTAAGCTTTACTTGAGGTGAAGAAGGGATTTCTTGCTGGAGTATGATGTTGGGTCAGAACTATTGGTTGTAATCCTCTTGCTTTTCTTGATATTAATAAAGTTATTCAAGTTTTCCTCCATATTCTTGTATGTTTTATTATATATGCATTTGTATGGTTAACACACATTTGGTCCTGTGTTATTTATGAATATAGATCTCTATTCTTCGATAGTAGTATGCTGCTTTGATTCCATAGGTGCTCTTTGAAGCTGGGCAGATGAAGAAGAAGCGGAAAAGATCTATTAGGAAGGGGAGGAATCAAATAAGGAACCAAGCGCAAGACTAAGGTTGGTGTCCTTTGTTCCACTCTTATCTATTTTCATAAAGGAAACTGAAAGTAGACTTTACTTTTTGTTTCTAAGATAGCTACCAGTCTTAGTGGGAATAGCAGCTCCGAGTGGACATTATTCCTGGTAACAATCTTGAGAAGCAAAATAGAAGATTAAGAAAGGTTTTGAATGTTCAGGACTTACCAATTGAGGTGCTTCAATGATAGCCTTTTTGATCAGCTCAAATGAATTTCTAGATTCAACTGTCCACTTGACTTCTTTGTCCTTCCTTAGCATACAAGTAATATGTTTCACTACTTTAGCAAAATTTTGGATGAATCTTTTGAGAAAATTGATCTTACCAAGGAAAGATGAATCTCTTTCTTGGATCTTGGAATTGTTAAATCTTGAATTGCAATCACTCTTTTTGGATCAATCCTCATTCCATTTTTAGAAACTATGTGGCCCATCATCTTACCTTCTTTGAGAGCAAAATGAGACTTCTTCGGATTCAAGGATATACCATATTTTTTCATTTAACATATACTTGTCTCAAGTGCTAAAGGTGTTCTTTATCTGAAGCTGAAAAAACAGTAATGTAATCCAAATAGATGACCAAGAAATTGTCCTTTTCTCCAATGAATGCAAAGTCCATAGCACGTTGGAAAGTAGCTACGACATTCATGAGCCTAAATGGCATCTTTGCATAGATGAATGTACCCCAAGGAGTAGTGAATGTTGTCTTCTTTCGATCTTTTGGCTAAACAAATATTTGATTATACCTAGAAAAACTATCTAACATGGAAATTTTGTCTAGCCGAATTACCTTTTGAAGAATATTGTCCATCTTTGGCAATGGATAGTTATCTTTCTTAGAGCTTTTATTAAGATTTCTAAAATCCACACACAATTTGATTTCACCACTTTTCTTTCTTACTGCAACTAGATTGGCAACCCAGTCTGAGTATCTCAATGGAATAATGATTTTTTGCATCCAACATTTTCTCCACTTCCTTTTCCATCACTGGTAGCAGTAGTGGATTGATTTGCCTTAACTTCTATCAGAAAGGTTTAGTACCATCTTTCAATGGTATTCTATGCTCAATGATAGATGTATCATATGCCTTAATATCTTCACATTTCCAGGCAAAAATATCAACAAATTCACAAAAGAGCTTGTTATATTCCATCTTTCTTTCATCTGGTAAATCTTTTGACAACTTCACATACCTTGGTTCTTGTGCTGTACCCAAGTTGTAATCTTCTAATTCAACATCTGCTTTAGCGAACTCTGCATTGACTGCAACATCATTCTGATAAAAAAGTTTCTCAAGTGGAATTAACCCCTTTGGAATATGATTGGTACGTAGTTGTATGATAGGTTGATGAACAATTTGTTTTGTTAGATTTCTGGAATCTTGATGATCAAAATCAACTTGTGTTAGGTCTTCTTCTTTATCAATATTTAGAACAACAAACTCTTCAACAAATTCAATGAATTTTCTGATCTCCTTGCCATCTTAAAAAACTTTTCCACTTCATATTTCAATTTTATAGGCATTCAAATTTCGTATGAACTGGCTGAAATAGAGAGTGAATCAACTAGAATATTACTTTATCTTGGAAAAAAAAAATGTTAAAGGCCAGGAAGCAGTCTTCTACAATGTCCCATTGTTTTGGAGAATTTCGTATCTACAGATAAATACTTATTCCCTAGATAAGTAGCCATATCTAGAACAACAATTTAAAGCACTTTAGCCTTTTCCTATAAGCAATAGATAAGACAAAGAAGATGAGAAGACCTACTTATAGTTTCTCTTTCCTCTTGTCTCCTTTGTATCGATCCCATCGCTCCTTTTCGTAGTTAACACGCTTGAGAAGTACCTATAAACACCAACAAAAGACAAAGAACCGATCAAAGCAAAAGATATATTGAATAAAAGTGAATGGAATCAGATACATTTCACACTCTAGGAGCATCATATAACAATACAAACATATGGGAAAAAGGTTCAAATACTTTATTGAATAGAAGAAGGAAGTACAACCATCATGTCTGATTCAAAGTCATTCCTCCAGCTTGGATCCCATCCACATCACATCAAAAGAATTACAAACTTGTAGCATTACAATACTTGCTTCAAATCCAATTCTCATAGCAACATTATCTACTTACAATTCAACATAATCTAGCCCTTGATCACTTAGATGAATGGTCAATTTATAGGGAGATGAAGGAGATAATGTCATAAATGGTGGCATTGAATGGCCTTCCATACTTAGAATTAGTTCCATGGAGGAAGGGATGAGAGGATAGCATGCATACTAACCCATTTCTCATCCATTTTTGAGCTCATAGGAGTTGATAAGTGAGGGAACCTTCTAGATGACTCCAAAAGATAAAAATATTCCCTAAACCCTATGTGAATTTCACTCAATATTTCCCAGCACAGGTGAATGAAGGCCTAAGTGCTCTACAAATCACCTTGGCATGGACTCAACTTCTCTGCAGCACACCCTTATGTGGGCCTACCTATGTTGGTCCCTCTAGAGACCATTTCAGGATGTCTTCAGGTCATGAAACTATCTGGGAAGGAGGCATTCAAAAGGGTGACTTGTTTAGGGCATGTAACAACTGAAATTAGGGTTTGATGAGCCCTAAAACACTGATCTAGATGATGGGAGTGATGTGCCCAAATGGATCTGTAACAGCTGCCCCCTAACACATGAAGTCAAAAAATGAAATGTTGAATGAAATGCTTTATGATGTGATGAGGAGGTTTCAAAGTGGAAGGTGACCTGCATCAATTACAATACATATATCATGATTTTTTATTTTTACATGAATTGATGAGGGAAGGAATACCCATGCTTAGCATATAAACTTTCATTACATGTACATAGATAGTCATCTACAGATATATACCCATGATCGGAATGACCATCAATGTAAAACCATTGTACATATGATTTAGTACTCTTGAAATCGTTGCCTGGATGGATGAAATTAGATTTGGGGTCTTCTATCTCGTTCAATCGTTCGCTCAAGTATGAGCCTAACCACGTGAATATATGATTTGAAGTCAAACATGGGAAGACACTATCTGATTACCAACCAATGATGTAAGTTGTTAACGAATGCGAGAGAAATCACCGATAATGATAATGATCCTCAAGGTACTACAGTACATTTTGCATGGTGTGAATGGATGATTTGATGTCGAACACCATACAAAGTCTTTCAATCGAAGGCAATTGATGTCAACCTATTGGAAGAAGCGAGAAACCTGCCATTGATGTATGCAAGCCTCAAGGTACTGGAAGGATGTTTCTAAGTCAACTTCTTGGATAATGAGCTGATGTCAACAAGAAGCGACCTATTGCAGGAGGGCCTTGATGTATTCCACATCAACGAAACAAAACAGGTGTAGTAATTTTGGAGACAGAATTTGACTAACGACACAACGTTTAGGAATGTCGGTCATGAAAATGAAGGTTTATGGTATTGCAAAGGATGAATTTTGACTAGATGAATTCTCTTGAACATGTCGGTGACACTAAAATGAATTGGTAGTATTGACCCAAAACAAAGTGATGGATGGTATGATAACCATCAAGTTGATAACCCAACCCAAATAGTCACGGTGATGGAATGAAAGTGTCATGTTCAAGAGCAACCTGCTACCATAAAGTGGTTTTCCCATTTTTCGTATTTTCCCCAGTCATTACTGACCAATACCTCTTTATTTTTATCAAGCTTGAGGAGGATAACATATGCTTGTTGTATAATTCCACCCTTCAGTTGAATCCATCACTATTTGATTTTTTAACGAGTCTAGCGAAGGTGAAACTTGGTCCTGTCTAGATGGACAAGTTTGTCGCTATTTGATGCTTTAACAAGTTTAACGACAAATATAACTCAGTCCTTTTCATGTTTAGAGAGTTTGAAAAGGGACAAAAAGAAAACTCCACATGTTATTTTTCGTTGATTTGTCTCTCAAGCCCGAAAAAGCATAAAACAATACAAGAAAGAACCTATTGACCATGTTCAGTCAACGTATTCCTTTTTTGTAAATAATCTATCTTAGCTTGAAAAAGGGTTAAACTTATACTAAGTAGATGTAATTTCCAATCCGTTAACGAGCTGAAAAGGACAAGCACTTGGCAATCTTTTCATGTTTAGAGAGTCTGAAAAGAGCTTAAAGAGGACTCCAAGGGGGTTCCTTTTTCATTTTTAACAGAGCTCAAAAAAGAGATAAAAGTAAGCTTTGTGGTCAAAGATACAATTTACAATGGAGCATGTCAAATTCTGTAAGTCATATGTAAAACCTGCTCAAAACAACACCAAATGGATTAAAAATACCCGTTTCATAGGCAAAAATAGGCAAATACTAATGTTTACTTGATTAATGAACATGAAATAAACATAAAACATGTTTTTACCATGACATATTTACCATTTGGATCTTACCATTCAGTTTTGTGCTTTGGGCTAGTTTTTTACCTCGAACTTCATCAGCTGTCTATGAGAGATTTTGTGGACCATTTGTCATACCATCTAGACCAGGTAGGAGATCTACCCCTCCTCTTTCTTGTTAGGTAATTCTTTTGTTGTTTCATGCAAGTTTTAGGGTTTTTTGGGGCCTCTGGGGTTTCATTTTCTTACCTTGGGATCAACGCAGGTTTTCACATCAAAAACTATGATAAAGAGCACCCAGATAGAAGGCAACATGCTCTACAATGCACTGTCTCTATGCCTGGGCTGCAGTAAGCGAGTTTCCCCAATTTTCTTTAGTTGTTTGCTCCAAAATTTGTCCCTTTTTTGCATGGAAAGGATCCTAATTAAGCTTATGATTGTATTTCAGGATTTCATTGGATCATAATGTTGATTACATGGTGAGAAAGAGATCATGAAGAATAATACATGGTTGCCCTAAAAAATCCAGATACAGTTGAGGCCCTCCAAAACTATGGGTTACTCAAATACTTCAAGTTGTCTGGAATGAGGCAACAAATATAACTATTGCAATTCCTTGTTCATGCATGAGATCTAACAGATCAGAATTTTCACATAAGGGACAAGATGGTCCCTATTACCATTGATGACATTTATTTTCTTATTGGACTATCAAGGCAAGGTGCCCACATCTCACTTCCTGGATTTGCCTATGGAGGTGAATCAGTGAGTGATTACATTTGATAGTTTTGTCGGCTAGGTACACAGCCTAGCAAGGATGGGAAAATAAACATTAGGGATGTAGGTGATTTTCCTTTGAGAATGATCCTCTTCACAATTGCAAAGTTGGCTCGTAGTGTGACACTACATTTGGCAAACAATTCATATATGCAGTATGCACTTGAGTGTTTAGAGCCAAAGGTATTCAACTAGTGTTAGGTCGTGCTCTCTTCACTGAAGGAACAAATGACCAAGGTAAAAAGTGGTAAGACGAAGAATTTATGCTATGGTTCAATCTTAATCGCTTTTACCTTAGAGAGAATCCCATTGATGCAACCACAACATGTATCACTGGGTGTAGCTATTCCTATAGATCCACGTATGCAGAGGTGAGTTGAATTGATGGCTCGAAATGCGGGTCAGTCAACAATCATTTTTTCCACTACATTCTTCAGTTGGCTCGATTGACAACACCTTGTCATTAAGGAGCATCCATACTCAAGCATAGATTTTTGTGGAGATCTAGATTTGATTCTACTAGTTGGAGCACAATGGGGTGCTATAGGTAAATTGTTTGACCAAAGTGTTTTTTGATTTTTCAAGTTTCTACATGTTTTTTGTGTTTTTAATGTTTTCAAGCCTAAAATAAAATCATTCTCATGCATGCAGATGTGGGTACTATTCGACCTGTGGGACACCAATAAGGTGTAGGTGGGCCAGCACAGAGAAACATTGGGAGAGCAGTGCTCCATGACTTGGATTTGGTCGAGACCTTGGCAGAGTTGCAGGATCACATAGAGGGATTAACCCTTGGTATTCTGAATGTCTGGATTGAAGAGTTACCTATGAGGCTGCAATGCCACACTATTGGTGTTCCTAGCTATTGGATGAGGCTTTTGCGCATGATAACACAAGATGTGACCTGTTATCATGAACACCACTAGATCTACTTAGGATGTTTTGCATGCATTTTGATTTTTTGGGGTTAGATGACCAAACATGTCTTGGACACAAGTTTTTTAAAACTTTTAAAACACCTATCTATTTTACTTTCAGAGTTTTCTATGGTTATGTGCAATCCTATTCAATTAATTATGTGAATTGAAAATATTACTTTTACATGTGTCGCAAATGTCTATTTAACACATAATTCGCTAGAGAATCAGTTAATGTGTTAAAGTTTCTAGAAATATGTTGATTTTGAATGTATTCAAAATACCTTTCCAAAATACGAACTCTAAGGAACATGCGAAGAATTGTTGGGTTTCGGATGGTATACACGCTTGTAAGTTGTAGTACAACGAGTTTTGAGTCCAGCCTAAGGATGATTCGACGAATGCCAAGCGAAATGGAATAAGAGAGAAGTTCGATCAACACGCTATACTCAACGATGTTTTTTGTCGATCGACCAATAAAAATCCCTTGAAAACTCACTAACTCACCACTTGGAGCGAAAATGGCCCATGTTGTAGAAGATAGGTTCTCTGTACTACGAATAGCACGATCGACATAACCAACAAATTGTTCTGATGACTCCGACATCTACAACAAATGCAAAGCGGATTACTAACCAGATAAAAAACTCTAAAAGACACACAGTGACACACACACATGCAATGAAAGCATATATATAGTTAGTTTTACTACACTCAATCAAGCATAGTAACATTTGACGTACAACCTATTTCGGGGCTGTGACAATGGAATCCCATCACAATATACTAACTCGTAGGCACCGTTTTCCAAAACACGCTTGACAATAGAAGGACCCATCCACATTGGTTCAAATTTACCTACTCCAAGTTTATCAGCTTCCTGATCGTAAAGCAAGACCAGGTCTCCTTCTGGGAAGATACCAGGCTTGACATTTCTATCATATTGCGCCTTTATTAGTTTCTTATGCACTTCGTTAACCAATGTGGCATCACGACGGGTTTCATCCAGATGGATTAATTCCAAGAAACACACTCCTTCTTCAGAAGTGTCAGGTAACAGGTCAATCGCGAGTTTGAGAGATGAAATTTCGCATTGTATCGCTAAGACTAATTCCAAACCATACATCAACTGAAAGGCTGTGAATCCAATTGCATTTCTCACTGAGGTTCGATATGCCCACAAGGCAGAGTACATGATTAAATGCTAGTTTTAGTTATGAACCCCTATCATTCTTTGCAACATTTGCTTTAGGACTTTATTGATAGCCTCAACCTATCTGTGATGCAGGAAAGTGTTCCCTCTGTGGACAGAGGCAACCCCTCTAGCCCTAGAGTGGGTATAGTCACAAACAAGGACAAATCAACAATAAATTTCCTTAAACAGTTCAATTTAGAGGCCTACCTCAACCGGTGGTCGATGGAGTTTTGTTGCGCTGCTCGAGCTTCTGCTTCCTTCTCGTCAACGAGTGATCAACCTGAAACAAAGCAAAGGAAATACAACAAAGCACGTAACCGGATACAACAATGAACTATTTACTCACAAAGTCAAGAAGCCATGAGCTATCAAGTACATTACATAGAAAACATAGGAAAACATCATTGGTTGCATTAATAATGAAATAAGAGTCAACTTACAACCAAAGTCTTGACGTCACAAGCTTTCTTAGAGAAGAGTCCAGCCAGCATGTTCTTCAAGCATTCACTCTTTGAAGATGAATCTCCCAACACACAAGAGTTCTCTCACTCACAAGTTTTACACAAGATCAAGGGCACTTCACAACCTTCCACAAGCTATCAACAATTCCACACTTATCACACTCACACCATCTATCTAGCAAAATCACAAAGCACTCATAGCACTGCTCAACTAGCCAACTATCAAACTGTCCAACTAGCAATGCATAGCAATGGTGAGAGTTTAAATAGGAGAAGGAGTCTCCATGAAAGCTGTAAAGAGAGCTTATCATCAAGGAAGGTAGCACAATTGACAAAACTGCCACACCAGGGAAGGAAGGGCGACATAAACAAGGCCAACAACCAGGTCTGGAGTCATCTGGAAGGCCGTCTGGTGGAACAATTTGCCCAATCTAGATCATCATGGGCACATATTTGATCTTCAGCACTAACATCGGAAGTGATCAGTTCAGATAGTCAGATCATCGCTGAAGGGACCACAAGGACTTGCGCTGATGCATAAAATCGAGCCATCGCAGGAATCACGTGTACTTCCATGTTGGCAGTGTGGTTTGTTTGTTCATAAGCGCTTATCAACACTTTTATTCAGCCAAAAGTCACGATGAGGCAGTAAAATTTGGAAAAGTGGGTCAATTGGTAGCACAGGGAAGCATTTGTTTGTCATAAGCATGTTTGACTTGGACACATGACATAGTGAGAAGACTGGGAGTGAAAGCGGTGATAAGTTACTGTGCCCCCTAAAGTATGAAGCCCGAGAGAGTGGGAGGGGTGAAATGCTTTACAAAACAACTGAGTTGGAACACCATCTGGAAGGACCTACACGAAAGTACAATATCTCTGAAGTACATGTAGTCTAGGCATGGGTGTAGCCATCGAAAAGACATACGGAAAAGGTTTGTGGTATAGATGCAGCCACCCAGCTAATGAGACCATGATAATGATAAAGGTATGGTCCCAGCCATCCATCAATGAGTCATGTAATCATAAACCAATCCACGCAGCCCGAGCGTATGTAATTTGAGCCCGAGGTCTTGAACCCAACCGACCAATAGTACAAATTCTATCATGCGAATGGAGGTGTCGAAGTTGAGCATGAGAGAAAGTCGCTTGATTACCGGTCAGTGATGGAACCCATTAACAAGCGCGAGAGAAACCACCAATGATGACAATGGCTCTCAAGGTACTATCTAGTACAATCCATGAAGTGCAAAGAATGAGCTGAAGTCGAACACTCGTGGAATCACTCGATCGGCGACCATTGATGCAAATCGACCGTCATGTGCAAAGAACTTGCTATTGAGGCATGCAAGCTCCAAGGTACCAAAGGGGATCTATAGGTGATAATGAGCTGATGTCGACAGGAGGTGACTCGTCACAGGAGGGCCATAATGTTTCCCCCATCAAGGACACGAGATAAGGAATAGGTAGTAGATGGTAGAACAACGTATCAGAGGAGGAGATAGAGGTGTAAGCTGCAGAAGGATTATACTCTTGAACATGTCAGTGACATGACTCTGGAGGGTGGCAGCATTCAGGTACCAAAGGATTAGAGGCTTGATGAAAACAACATGGATTGGATGGAAAGAGGCTAAATGACAACCAAAACCCACGGAAGGCCAAATGACGATGTATGGATGTCCCAACCCAACAAGAAGCAGAAGTGTCGATGTTCAAGAGTGACTCGTTGCCATAGACAATCGACGAAAAAACCTGTTATTGAATCCAACCTAGTAATAGCTTAACAAGCCCTAGGGAGGAAGAGCTCGAGTCTTGTCATGGTGACGAGTCCAATGTCGTCAGTGTTTAATGAGTCCGACATAGGCAAAACTCGGAGTCTTTTTCATGTTTAGGAAGTTTGAAAAAGACATGGAAAAGAAAACTCCAGGGGGGGTCCTTTTTCGTAAAGTTGTGTCTCTCGAGCCCGAAAAAGTATAAAACAATACTCGAAAGAACCGCTCGACCATTACGATCGAGGAGTACTTTTCATAGTCAGTGACTTCGATCTGAAAAAGTAAAAAAGCGATCGAAATCACGTTGTTTTGTAACCATTAATGAGCCTGAAACGACAAAGGCCCGACAATCTTTTCTCATTTAAACGGTCAGAAAAGAGCTTAAAGGTGACCGCCTCTTGTTTACTTTTAACGAGTTAAGAGGGATAACTCGGCTATATTTTCATGTTTTGAGTCAGAAAAGGGCTTAAAGATGACTTTAGGGATCAAGTGGAACTCCTTCACCTATAGATCTGCACAAAACACGTCACACATAAAACCCATTTGATATAAAATAAACAACATAGCTTAGAAAAATGATATTTTAATTTAAACATATGGTAAAGAAGAGGAAGAAACCCACATTTATCAAATATAACTTTTTATTTTCCAAAAATTGTTATAAAAAGGGGTTTTACCATTGATTTTTTTACCATTGTCACTGTTTATGCACTGTAGAGCGTTTTGGAGCACCGAAGTTGGCGAGCTCAGTTCCGGCCCATTCGTCCACCGTTTGTCCCGAAACTTCTTCCAGGTAGGTAGATTTTATTTTATGCTTCAATTCAATTTCTTTTTTACTGCATTTGACCGTGGGATGTGTTAGTTTAGGCGGTTTTTTCAAAACAAATTCCGCTCTCGGTCATCGTGGGTTTTGCCTTCGCGTCCACGATGACCAATAAAAATTGACACAGACCACGACTCGATCATTGCGGAAAAGTGATGTACTTCTGCGATGATCGGGAGAAATTAACATTAGCGCGCCATGGTCATCGCGTCTGTTTTAGGAATAGCCGCGATGATTCCGCGTGACTAATTTTTTATAAAAACAACGTTTAAATTTTTGCAACAAGGGTGCTAATGGAATTTCTTCATCTTGCAGGCTATAATGGCATTCATCTGGCAAAAACGAATGCACGATGACAATGATATCCAAGCTTTCACCGATGTGGCGTGTCGAAATGCATTGCGGGCATGCGGGTTACTCAAATTCTTCCTTATTCCTCACCTCCAGTCATAGCCCAATTTGCTGGAGCTATTGATCTGGGCCTGGAATCTTACAGATGAGAGATTCATTATCCGAGGCCGGGAGATTGAATTTGATGCCACAGATATCTATTTTTTGACCGGGCTATCCCGTCGGGGTGTGAGGCCGATCTTGGAGGGCCAATGTCCCGGGGACGAATCACTAGAGACCCTCATGGCTCGGGTTTGCCTAGGGGCACGCAAAACGAAGAGCAGGAAGGTGGCAATCCCGACAGTGAACGACGTGATTCTTCGAGCGATGTTTTTCATGGTGACACAGGCAGCGGGCTCCCAAGCCCAACATGAGGCTTTGAAGACCCATCTCTGGCTGGCTCTCGAATGTCTCAACCCAACGATGTTTAACTGGGCAGACATGGTGAGGGCAAACATGAAAAGGCAGCTTACCAGATTTCGTCGAGGGGAGACAAAATAGTTTGGCTGTAGTTCCATCTTAGTCCCGCTCATGCTGGAGCGGGTGCCGGCACTGTAGCTTCAAGATATGGATTTAGACGCGCCTAGATCACGTGAGACCAGAGCTACACGATGGGCGCATGTCATGCCACGAGGAGGTGGTGGGCGACCATTATCGTGGGGGATACTGTTTCAAGAGTGGTTGGAGCATCAGGTGATCTTTGTCGAGGATTGGCCATATGCAAGCATGGACTTTCGTGGAGATCCCGACATGTAGCTGCCCGATGGTGAGCAGTGGGATGACGGTGGTAAGAAACTTGATCACGCATTTTTTGCATTTTATTTTTTATGATGTTTTTTGATTTTTTTCATGTATATTTCCTAATGATAAACACTTGTGGAATTGCAAATGTAGGACCAGTGAGACCCACTGGGTTGGCTCCAGAGGCACGGAGGGATGTGCAGGGCATCACAGCACTAGCCATGGCTCCCCCGGTGGATGACGAGGTGGAGACGATGGCCGGAAGCCTTGAGGGACTGATGACGGGGATCCCTGACTACCAGGGGGTTGAGGAGGTCCCCATACCATTGCAGATCCATACAGTTGGGGTGAGACCCAGGGCACACCGCCTGTTGAGGCGGGTGGCATGGGTGACATTTTTCTATAGGGAGCACAACCTACCATAGTAGATGCCTAGGTCTATTTTTTGTTGATGATTCTTTTGAGAGACATGTGTGTCAGATGTACAGAGAGCACAGACTCTACTTGGACGTATACACCTATTTTTTGAGCGCCTTGGTGCGCCACATGATATCTATCTATCTATCTATCTATATATATTATATATATATATATATATATATATACATATTCTTATGGTTTATTGTGTTTTTTATGCTTCTTATTTGCTGTTTTGATTACATGTTATGCAAATGTCTATCTAATACATAATTGGCTAATGCATCAGTTAACGTATTTAATCGTCTTGGAATGTGTTGATATGTGATGAAATCAAAATTCCTTTCCAACAATTTAACACGTAGATATAGCCTTCGAATCCGATGGTCTTTGACGGAATAACACGCATTGAGCTGGTGGACGACAAGCTGAGAATCCAGGTTCACCACCAATGTTCGAATACCGAGATTGATCGCCTCGGCTAGCAACTGAATAACTGTGTTATACTCGGCCACATTTTTTGTGGTACAACCTAGACAAACACCTTGAAGGTCTACTAGCTCACCATGAGGATCGTAGATCACCCATGCCACAGAAAACAGGTTGCGTGTACTACGGGAGGCACCATCAGCGAAACCAACATAAGGCGCACCAAACATCTGCACAAGAAGCAAAAGGACACAATAAGCGGTAATCACGCCAACACACCAAGCCAAAAACATGAAAACACGCACACACAACACACTTGCTAAAACACACGTATGTACAAATCAGAGTGCCTAGAATTCATGCATAATACTTTTTCAAGTAAAGCCCATTTCGGGGCTTATCCAGAGGGTTCCCTTCATAGTCAATTAGCTCATAGGCCCCTTTTTGAAAAACTCGCTTTACAATATAAGGCCCGTGCCACACGGGCTCGAATTTGCCTGCCCCCAGCTTATCATTAGCTTGATCGTAGAGCAGGACTGAATATCCCTCAACAAAAGAATGAGGATGAACAATATGATCGAAGTGAGTTTTCACTCGCTTCTTCTGTGCTTCGATAGCTAGAGAGGCTAGTCGACGAGTCTCATATAGCCGCTCCAGGTAAAGAAGGCATTCCTCTAACGGAGTAGTGTCGGGGAGTAATTCGACGGCTAATTTTAAAGAAGGGATCTCGCACTCGATGGGAAGGGTAGCCTCTAGTCCATAAACCAATTGGAAGGGAGTGAACTGGTGGCATCCTTCACAGAGGTTTGGTAGGCCCACAAGGCAGAGAACAACATTAAGTGCCAGTTGGACTTGTGCATGCCAATGGTTCGTTGAAGCATCGTAACTAGAACCTTGTTGACGGCTTCCACTTGGCCATTGAGCTGAGGATAGTATGGATTCGAACTATCGTGCCGCAAGCCTAACTGGGTTGTAAGCTCAGTCATCATATGATTATGGAAATGCTTGCCGTGATTAGTGACGATGGCCTGAGGGACTCCGAACCATGAGATGACATGATTAAACAAAAACTGCGCCACTGTGTGACGTCTTCAGATAGTGTGGGCATCGCCTCGGCCCATTTTGTGAAGTAATCAACGACAACGATGATATACCCATGCCCCCCGGCCGAGCGAGGGTTACAGGTCATATAATCAATGCCCCATTTTGCAAAAGGGCCAACGGTAACAATAGGGTGCAATGGAGCGGGGGGCGCATGCATCTTCCGTTGGTAGATTTGGCACTCATGACAAGAACGGACGGTAAGAATGCAGTCCTTAAAGATGGAGGGCCAAGAGTAACTGGCATGGAGAATATTTTGAGCAATAGCATATCAGGACATGTGACCACCACAGGTGCCAGAACGACAGTCATTTAAAACTCGCTCAGCTTCCTCGAGCGTTAAACATCGACAGAGAACAGAGTCAGCGAAGAGCCGGTACAGGGTATCCCCAATAATATGATAGGGCTGAGATTGATGGCGAATTCGTCGTCGAGCATCCTTAGATATCTCAGTATGAAAAGGGGACATCTGTAGATAGACAATGATATCCCCGTACCAGGGATTGAGAGTGTTGATGAAGAAGAGGGTTTCATCCGAAATATGGTCCTCTAACCGAGAGGGCACGGTAAGAGATGGCAAAGAGCAAAAAAATTCAACAAAGATGAGGGATTTCTTAGACTTGGCGGTAGTGACTTCCAAGTCGAACTCTTGGAGGATAACAATCCACTTCGAGTACTTTCCCCCCAGTAGCTGACGTGACAGGATGTACGTCATCGGGTTGCAATCAGAAACCACTATCGTAGTGCGCAATAAGATATAATGGCAGAAATGTTGGACGGCACAAACGATGGCCAATGCCAACTTCTCGACGTGAGCGTATCGAGATTCCATATCTAATAGATTGCGGCTGAGATAATAAATGACATGCTCAGTGTCATCGTCATCATCTTGAATGAGAACCATGCCAATAGTGGTATTAGCAGCAACCAAACACATAGTGTAGTCGCGATGATAATCAGGAGGACGCAACAATGGAGCTGAAACAAGGAGAGCCTTGAGGTGCTCGAAGGACTCTTGAGCAGCGACATCCCAACGAAAAGGGGTGTCCTACTTTAGTAACCGCGTAAAACCTTTGCCACTTCAGCATAGTTCGAAATGAAGTGTCGTAAAAAATTCGCTTCGCCCTGCAAGCTCTGCAATTGTTGTAAAGAAGCAGGGGGAGGAAGATTCAGAATGGCCTCGACCTTAAGGGGGTCCAAATGGATGCCCTCTCAGGAGACAATGAAACCAAGAAGTCTGCCAGATTCTGTGCAGAAGACAAACTTATGTGGATTGAGCCAGATGCGGTAGTGTTGACAGCGGAGAAAGATTTCGTGAAGGTGGGCGGGATGGTCCTAGCATTTAGCTGAATGAGCAGGTAGATCATCTAGGTAAGGCTGCACGATATGTCGAATATCATGGAATGCATAAGACATCACGCGTTGGAAGGTAGCACTGGCGTTCTTCAAATCGAAAGGAAGCTTTTTATAGGTGAAAGTGCCCCACGGATAGATAAAGGCGGTCTTGTGTCGATCGGTGGGTGCGATATTAATCTGGTTATAACCAGAAAAACCGTCCATGAATGAATACATTTCACTTCTGGCACACTCATCAATGAGCTGGTCAATGAAGGGTGTGGGGTAGTTACCCTTGGGACAGGCTCGATTAATATCACGGTAATCAACACAGACCCTGATGGTGCCCTGCTTTTTGTTCATAGGGACAATATTGGAAACCCAATATGTGAGTGGGATGGGGTAGATAAAACTAGCTTTGAGAAGCTTTTCAACTTCCGCTTTAATGGCTGCAGCCTTTCGGGGGTGCACGGGGCGTAAACGTTGTCGGACAGGCTTAGCTCCCGGATACATGGGTATCTCATGCACCACAATACTTGGGTCGATGCCGGGTATTTCTTCATAAGACCAAGCAAACACATCACGAAATTCACGAAAAAGACCAGTATAGAGCTAAATCTCCTCAGGAGTACAAGTTACTCCAACATGGATATGCTCGACAATCCCTGGTTTAACAGAGATGTCGATTAGCTGGGTTAGTGTGATGTTTCCCATGTTCCCTTCAGAGGACACTTGATAAACTTGAACGGGTATCTGAAGGGATTGTGAGGGGAGACAAGGAGAAAAGCACTCGAGATAGGCAAGCATTTCCTAGTGGGCAGGGAGGAACGAGGAACGATGGTGGAGATTGGACCAAGGGGGTTCCTTGAGAGACATGGTCTCGATAATGGCTTCATCAGAAGGAAATATTTCCTTTAAAGGATCCGAAGAAGCATAGTCTCCAAGCCAAGGGGAGTGAGCATACAAGTCAAGAGCTCTGCTCAAAGGAGCAGATTTAGGGGGGGAGCCGATGCAGAAACAATTTCGACATAATTGAGCTCGGCAGGACTCAACGACATCTCATTGCCCCAAGATTCTACCTGATAAGTGGGGGGAAGAATCCACGGATTAGATCGAACGGAAATCATATTAATAGGAGCGATGGTTAGAGGTGGGAGTGAAAAGACACCCATGAGGGCGGGATCTTTAAAGAGTCCAGCTCCCATGCTCTCTAATGGAATGGAGGTATGCTCCAGAAAAGGCACATTGCCTTTGGAAGAGAAGGCGAAGAAAGACAACTGGTCTACTGTGACAATCTTCCCTTGATGAGGGAAATGAATGACATGAAATAGAGATGAGGCCATGGCTCCCATGGCATATGTCCAGCTTCGGCCCAAAAGGAGGTTGTAAGTTAGATTAGCATCAACAACTTCAACTTCCACCTCGATAGTCTTCCCTTCCAAAGTAATCGACAAACATTGGAGTATACCATAAGGGCGAGACTCTCTCCCATCAAAGGTTCCAAGGTCATAGGAGACTGACTCAGAGTCGGAGAACCAATAGCCTTCCAACAAGCAACATACATGATGTAAGTTGAAGCGCCCTCATCAATGACCGTACAATGAATCATTTTAGAGTTGATGATGACCTGGATAAGGAAGGCAATCTGGTGAGGCAGTCTTGGTATATGGCTTTCGAGATCAAAAGTGATTAGATCTGAGTTGGTTGGATCAATGCCACCGATAGCCGATAGCAAGGACTTCCTCTGGGAGGGGCAGCTCTAGAGAACTTCTAGAGCGGACATAGCTGACGGAGCATGGGATAAGTCCTCAACGATGCTATAGTGCTGGGCAGCACCAGCATTAGGGTTGTAAGAAGATTTCCTGAGTACACCTTTAGGAGGGGGTCAGATAGGCGTCTCAATGCTAGGTATTTCGATATGGAGTGGACCAGAACTAGATAGAGGAGCGCTAGAGGGGACCTCAGGGTATTTCTCGGCAGGCGACGGATATTATTTTGCTCGAGTGCTAATGTGAACGGGGATCGTCCCAGCCATGAACACTTGAGAACCAAAGGGAGAAGAGGATTGGGATGGGTCAGCCGCCATTTGCGTTTGCTGTGAGGGGAAAGGTTCTTTCAGCACCACAAGAGTGCCAGGAGCACCTTTCAACAAGTGACTAACTTCAAACTACATAGGGTAGTCTTTGGTATAGTGATTCTCGTCACAGATAAGACAAGGATACTTGGGCTTGCGTTTGGTTCCTTCCTCGGGTGGAGGTTTAGGGGGATCCTGCTTGGGTTGATCAGCTTTATTTTTCCCTTTCCCCTTCTTTTTTTCTTTCAAGGCTTTTTCCGCCGTGGACTGGACAACGTTAACCTCGGAAGTATTTCCAGAATTAGATACAGCCTGAGAAGAATTTTCATTCGAAGCATTTGACTTTTGCTTCCCAGGGTTTGCGGAATATTTCTTAGAGGACGGATTTACAGAACCAATGACACCATCAACGGATGGCTTTGGCAGTACTTTGGAAGTTTGAGGCCTTGGGGCATTAGGCAAATAATCATATAACGTACCGAACTGGGAGTAGACCAAGTCAAGGTATTGAGCACGCGCACTAGCCTGCTCTTCAGTTACACATGCTCCCATAGCAATGTCCCGTGCGATTGTAGGGACAAATGAGGTCGTAAACCAATCGGTCAAGAGCTGATCAAGAATCCAAAACTTAATCAAACGACGACGCTGTCTCCACTCATGGATGTGATCGGAGATGTGCGTGGCCGTATCCTATTTAAGGGACATGAGGAGATGTGTGCCCATCTCATACCAAATCGGCAACTGAAAATGAATTAAAAATGCCATCGCCAACGAGTTAAAATCTTGAAAAGATCCATGAGCTAGCTCAATATACCACTTAGCAGCAGAGCTAGTGAGGGTCCTTTGAAAAAGGCAGAGCTGGATTGAATCGTCAAGCCACAAATTTGACGAACACCATAGATGATAAGTCATAACATGGGCTTGGGGGTCTTCTCCAGCTTTGGCATCGAATTTGGGACAATCACCAGGAATATTAGTTGGAACTAGGATCATTGGTTAGTTTGGACACATCCGGTAGCTCCAACGTTGCTAAGAAGGGTAACTGAGGATTAAAGGACATTTATGGCCATGGGAAAGAGGTAGCACCAGGGTTCCATCCAGTCGTTGGTTGCCCCCATTGATTTTGTCCAGACAGACCCACCCATAAGGGTTTTGTCCGTAGGGATTTTGTCCATAGCGATTATAGTTATAACTGGATGACTGACCCTGGATCTACCCCCCAGCATTCCATCGGTTACTAACTTGACCTGTAGGAGCAACATCTAGTTGCTGGTAATTCTGATAAGGACTCACCTGCATCTGTTGATAATTTTGATACGGGGAAAATTGAGCTTGCCCCTAGGATTGCTGGAAACCGTAAGGTTGCTGGGCTCCATACTGAGCCTGGGGGCCAGGCTGCATTTGATAAGCGGGTTGAAGTTGAGATCCACCCTACATTTGAAGACCAACTTGGGTCTGGAGCCCAAACTGGGGCTGAAAAAAGGGTGGATCTTGAGAAGCAACAACCATTTGCATGCCTAGTTGAGCAGGCCCAGAGAGATGTCCTTGAGAGGATTGGGGCTAAACCACCTGGCCAGAAGGTTGACCTAGTTGAGATTGAGTTTGGCCCATTTGCCCAGAAGGTTGAGCCTACTGGGTAGTGGGTTGTCCTTGCACAACTGAGGGCTGCCCTGATGGACCGGATGACTGAGCGGACTGGACAGTTGGTTGACCTGATTGGATTTGAAGTTGACCAAGTTGCCTAGAAGGTTGAACATACTCGGCAGTGGGTTGACCTTGCTGTATGTAAGGCTGACCACCCTGCCCATATGGTTGACCAGACTAGGCAGTGGGTTGGCCTTGCTGTACGTAGGGATGACCCCCCTGCCCAATAGTGTATCCTTGCTGGACCCCAGGTTTTCCTTGTTGCATATAAGGTTGTCCTGGATTTCCAGAGGGTTGCCCAGAAGGGTATCCCTACTAGACCCCAGGTTTTCCTTGTTGTATATAAGGTTGTCTTGGATTTCCAGAGGGTTGTCCGAGATAAGTAAAGGATGAACCACCATAGGCCGAAGGTTGTCCCTGGAAGGGTTGTCCTTTTTCGCCTCCAGGTTGCCTTGGATAAGATTGTCTGTAATACTGCTCCCCATAGGGAGGTTGCGTGTAAGACGGCTGACCTTGATAAGGTGGTCCTTGAAGATTCGCAGGGGGTACTTGGCCATCGTCGTAACCAGAGGTACCCCAAGCAATAGCTAACGAGACTGAGACCTCAACCGCAGGCTGAGATGGCAAGGGACCAGTGAGATAAAGATGATGCCCTACGGGATCATAGTAATGGAGCGGACCTTGCGTGCCTAGATTCTGGACAGCTTGCAAATACTGATCATATGCCCCCCCTGTTGCAATGGAACCAGAGGAAGGTGGGGCACTGAGAATAGGATCGAGAACTTCGGATGTAGGTGCTGATGGGCCACTATTTGCCGAACTGGGGGACGATCCAGCAATAGTGGTCACAACTGAGGATGCAGTGACGGCACCAACAACAGGCACTGAAGAAGCTACATAGACAGTTGGAATAGTCGGGACTGAAGTGACAAATGTATTGTGAATTTGAGGAATAAAAGACCCCAAAGTCGAAGTGATGCTGTGATCCCAAATAGAACTCGTAAAGGAGGTCCTAGAACCAATAACATCCCTCAAAGCCTTATAGTGTAAGGGTAACGTGACACCGAGTGGGGTGACACTAAAGGGTGGAACCTCCGCTGAGATAGGAATCTCATCGCTCATTACAACGGATGATTCACTCGTGATGGGGGATGTGTCATCCATGTCAGAGGAAGACATTGGGACCGAAACACTAGGAGGAGTAATAAGAATATCCTCTTCAGAAGGCTCCCAAACGAGGCTCCAATGGATATCGTAAAAGTCATCTTCTGGAGGGCGAGAGTTCAGCAGTTGGATACTCGGAATAACAGGGAGAGTACCACTACCAACCGGTGTCCGAGGAGCAATAGAAGAAGGAGACCCTTGGTCACTTGGAACGGGAGATGGGATCGATGATTCCACCAGGGTGATTCGATTCAAAAATCCTAGGAAAACTAATGAGAAAGGGCGCTACTCAAGCTAACAAAAACAAGATCTAACAGGGTAAATGTGAACATGGCCGAATAAATTTTAAGACACAAGGACACAACTTGACCTTTTCATCTTTAAAGAGTCAAGAAAAGGACCAAAAGATGACTCTAGTCACCTTCAAATGTTGAATGAGCCTAAAGTGACAAGTTCTCAGAAGAACCTTTTCCTTTAGGGAGTCCGAAAAGGAGCAAAAGTGACTACTCTAGAGAAATAGGCAAAAGGTTTACCAGACAATCCGTAAAACTGCGTATACACCTTGGCAATCGTATGAGAACCAATGACTTTCCGTACAGTAGTCAATCTTCCTAAATGCTGTGTTCGGTGCATTACGGCTTGTAAGGCGGCAGACACGACTTCCTATGGATAAAGGATGATAACCTAGTGGGGTCTCCGCATATACTCAATGGTAAGTGGGAGCACAAGTTCGTAGTAGACCACTATTGAGTCATAGAAGGAGGAATCACCCAACCTTGAGTGGAAACAAAAGTGACTAGGTTTAACGATGCTGGACCACGTCTCTAGCCTAGACCTCTAAATAATGTGCGTTATGTTCCAATGCATTGTTAGATTCATTCAATTCATTTTAGAGTTGATCTTGGATTATGTTTAAGTTTTTAGGCCTTACCGTATGTATATAATAAATCCTAGGATGCAGCTAGAATGCACAAAAAATCATTTTTCTTCAATGAACACCTACTTAGGAGAGGGTAGAGAGATCATTTCCAAACCAAGAGAACCAAGACAACAACGGTAGTCATTCAATGCATACAGACACCAATTCCTAAAGTGCACGGATACTACTAATGAGAGATTTTATCATTCGCTTTCCAATGTGAAAACTTGAAATGCAAATTTACTTTCACTTTCTTACTAAATGAATGCAAACTTTTTGATTTTGATGCCTTTAAGTCTAGAAGAAACAAACAAGCAACAAGCAAGTGTGGAAAAGCCAGGTTGATCCAAACAATTGTAATCTATGCTTGGTAGTGAAAAGAAATCGAATCAATGCCAAAATTGGTCAATAACATTCACTAAACAATCAACCAAAAAAAGGTTAAAGGGAAGGCTCAATCAAAGCAACAGAAAGCCACAAATGAACCTTGGGCAAACAAGCAACCATGTTGATAGATTCAAGGAACTTGGAACGATGATCTAGGTCACATAAGTGAAAAAACAAGATTCATTCAACAAAGCTCACAAGGGAGTGCCTTGATCTATAAACAGTGAAAAACAAGTCATCAAGCAAATGAAAAAAACAAGGGGCTAGCAAGACTGATGGATTCAGGAGGTAAAATTGAACAAAATCAATTCTACAGCAATTAGCGCAGGTAATACACAGGCAACAAGTGTTGATGAAGCAACTGCTTCA